>BLKM01001619.1:6763555-7221139 GCA_013340265.1 Coptotermes formosanus | reverse complement strand
GGGGCAAAACGGGAAAGTTAAGCTTTGTCTTGTCCAAGGATATGAAAATGAACACAGATAATCGAACTGTCACATGCTGTATGTTGTATGATCATTTAAGTTTGAATTAAATTAAACACGTGTGGAAAAAACAATAATCAGGCTTTACTATCACTTTCTTAAAGTAAGACATTTTACACGTTTTGTCCTATATGGGGCAAAATGGAGAACTGGGAAGAGAACTTTTAGAAAAGAAATAAATATTAACTATTTCAGAGGATTGTTTTTTTACAGAAATTCAATGAATGAAAAATGAAAATAAGAAATCTAAGTATAAGACATATCCCAAAAACTTAATATACGCATCGAGAGCAGACGTGGACGGCCTCACCGTCGTCGCTGTCGACGCCCGCGCATGAATTATGGGCCCGCTTTGAACACCTGGAGCAGACGACCAAGCCTTCTGTGGACTTTGAACACCAGTCTTGACAGTAAAGGCACTGACTATCATCATCATCATCTACGTCATCGCTGTCATCGCTGAAATATGTGGAAAATGTCCCATTTTTTCGCTTTCCTTACACGCTCGTTTTTTCCTTTCTTTGGAAAAGAAAGACTTTCCTGCTCTTTTTGGCTTTAGCGACTGATTGAATTTTGTTAGGCGAGGATGTAAGGATAGCTATCTTATTCGTTATCCGTGACACACTTCTTGTCTTGGACAACTTGTTGGATTGGAATTATGTTTGTGGGACGTAGACGCGGCAAATTTGATGTCAAGGTTCTTCAGTAGTAAAATAGTATCTCAGTTTCCTGTGACACTGTGCTGGTGCTAGGTTTCTCACACGGTGCCTTATGAGGTTTATACAGTGCCATATCCCTTGTGGCTGCAGGAAAGAAATATGCCTCTGAGAAAACATTCCTATCTAGCAGTCAAATCCAAGTGCGATGAATAATACTCATGTTCGTGCGCATATTAACTGCATTGAGATAACTCCTCCAAACAAACAGTAAGTTTTAAAAAAGGGTAATCAGTTTCCCTCGATTACTCTGGAGACGTTTTCGTACGTCCTTTTCATAAGAGAAGCTTTATGGATTCATGAAGGAGACATCCAAAGGCTAAAATCTGTGTGTAAAATGTGGTGGGAAACATAGCAGTATTACTCCGTTTTCACTAGCAGTATTGATCAGCTGTAAGCTTTGTTGTGGAACCAGTAACCACCCGCAAAACAAGCATTAGTGACTCCTTCCAAACTCTTGCGTATTCTATGAAATTTCGGAACAGGTACAGAATAAAGGCGTGTTCATCGACCTGGTCTCATAAACGTCAGTTGAAACATTCGCTGCATTCCTTCCTGGAGAAGATAAGCTTAAAAGCCATGAAAGCTCCTGATGCAGAAAATCACTTTTCTGCCGTCACTGAATCGCATTTCTGTGCAGAGCTAAGAACACCACCTGGAGAGTGGCCTTTCAGTGCCAGAATTTTGGACTGACTTTTGGGGTTACTTTCAATATTTGTTTCATCCACATTATAAATTTTGTCTGGGGTCAAACGGTGCTCATCGATTACGTTTGTCAACAAATCAAAAGAATTTTAGAGAGCAACTTTATTGAAGCCAATTGTACGGGTTGCAGATGTAGCTTGTAGCTTTCTCAAACAGATATCTGGATGTCTCTTTAAAAAGCCTCGAAGCCAATCAAGCCCTGTCATCCCATCTTTAGTTCTAAATGGGTTTGAATAGTCGTTAGTCTTGCAAAGCTCATAAGTCAACCTTATTATTTCTTTTGTGATAAAACCGAACAATCATTCCTCCATAATTTTAATATAGTTGACCAATTATGCTTCTTTTCAGAAGTAAAAGCACATCGACATCTGCCCATCTGTTTTGGTACCGTTGTAGGGAGGCTGATACTTACTTCCTTTACACTGCGCTCCAATTATTAGATGCCCATAGATATAGGGCCTACCACTGAAACACTGACGACAGCCTCAAATGGATTAGTCGGAGATTCAAGGGTTCAGCTTTGGCGGTTGGTAGTTCTTTTCCACACGGTATGTGTATAGGGTAACTTGCATTTTGTCAAGCACGACGTCTTATTACTCTTACGTCTGTTTCTTACATCTACGTTTCATTATCTGCTTCTTAGGTAGGGTCCAAGGTGGCCTCCTTAAACACGACAATGGATTATCATGTTCCAAAGAGCAGTGAACTTCTTGATTAGCTAAGCGGCTATTTTCTTTTGTAGAAAGGAAAGAGAATATGGTCGCAAACACATGGGAGGAGTACTGAAGCAGAAACAGGAAGAATCTCCATTGCGAATAGATAACATTTCAGTACGTAAATATTTTCTTTACAAACCTCATCTAATGCCTGGCATTTTATAATTTATATCAGATATTGGTGATTATAATTACTTAACATTAAATGATAACTTTGATAATACAAACTGAAAGATTACGATAAGATATTGCGAGCCGGTTTAGAGGGAAAATTACTTCGCGTGCCAAGTTTATGGCAGGTATTTACGGTAGGTACAAAGTATTGTCTAATGCGAATAAAATCAGAAATTTATGGTGCGATATCTCTGTTACCTGTCAAACACAAACGCAAAATGATACACACGTAAATGTATCGCAAACACCAAGTTCTTCTACCTTTGAATTAGCCTGTAGCTCCTTACGCCTGGGATAGTCCCACCAGGTGTATCTCCGTGTGGAAAACGCTGTTTTAAGGAGCTTATCAACTTTAGATCATAAATGTTTGCAACAAATACGTATAAGAAATTTTAAGTTCTATTACAAAATTGCTGAATTTTACAAAGTCAAAACTTCATTTAAATTAGTTAATTGTATATGTAAGTTATACAAGTAGTTTGTTGCGGGGTGAGGTCTGAAACATTTCACATCTTTCAAAGACCTATGACCTGAAGGTGACAACTTATTATGGTTGCAACGTGTTGTCTATAAAGGTAGAATAGGCCTATCAAATAAAGAAGCCGCGCTGAGGTTTAGCGGTTTCTCTTTGAGAACTTAATAGCCGATAACACAAAGGGATATCTCCCCACAAGAGTAAGATGTTGATAAACAGTTCTATAACAGCTGCCCAGGAATCGTAAGGTGGGCCACATGAATCCAGTTGCCCTCCCCCCCCCTCCAACCATTATATTTAAGATAAATTTTAATATTATCCTCCAGTTTACGTCTAGACCTAAGCCCTTTAAGCTGTGTAGGTATTATGCCAAATTCTCCGGCTAAAATTTTGAATATATTTCTCTTGTCTCTCATGCATGATTTATAATAACTGCCCCATCCAAATGCTTGTCCTTGATTTTGTCGCCCTAATAATAGCTTCGTGAATGTAATTTACAAATTATGAGACACTCGCTAACAAATTTCGACCCTCCCGCCCTTAATTTGGTCCAAAACCTTGTTCTCAGCACGCGATTCAGAGACACAAGTAACTGAGCAATTCAACTTGGCGAAATAAGTTAATAACAGTTTCAGCAATTCGAACAGCTCGTGGGCTGCGAAGGACTCGCGAGCTGTAGTTTTGTCATTCGAGATTTCAAACAAATGAGTATTCATAAACAGCACTATAAAAATCCATTATATCTTTATACACGCGCAAAATGCATTCGCAATAATTAGTCTTTGTTAGCAGTTCATCATTGCACTCGCATTCCACACGGCAACAGACCAAAACCCAATGGGTTTACCCGCAAATATAATGAGGAATTACACGATGAGTGCTGTACCAACAAACGTGTTACACATATTTCACTCTCCTAAGCCGTGCTTGTTTGTATTAAATGCCAATTATTATTGGCATTTACTTTTATAGGCCACACGCTCGACTACTAAAGCTCTAACGATAAAACTCCAATAATACTCCATTTGCACTTCTCTGCCATAACCAGTATTTTAATCCCATTGTATGGATCAGCCCGTTCTAGGATTTAGAAATGTTTTAACGATTATGCCTCCACCTAAAATGCACTACAGTTTCTATACGCGGCCAGCTTCTGCACAAAATGTACTGTGTTCATTTTATTGTCAGCAATCCTTCCAATTAAACACGGATTTGAATTAATGTTTGATATTACAAACCTAATCAGGCATATTTACTACCAAGACGTTCTGGAGAACAGATTAAATATACAAAATGTGTGGTATTTGCGATTTAACAAGGGATTGTTACAGCCTAAGTTTAAACCGTGGTCTCGTTGCATGGAAAATTAAATTTGAGGTACCATTTGTATGAGAATGATTTTAATTTGAAATAAAAATTATGTGTAAGGCACTTATCCTCGTACATTAAAACCTATGAAAAGTGAAAGTATTTTGTAATACGAACGGTAAAAAAACTCGTAAGTGATCAGTACCACAGTGGCTCCAAACAGATAGGGAACTTACTTCTCTTAGATAAGAACAGAACTTAGACAAGTTGGGGTGGGCTCACTTTCGTTTCGGAGAGGTTTCCTACTTGAACACTCAAGTCTTCTGAGAGATTACGACATTGTCGACAGATAATTTTAAGTCAGGTTACCACAATTCCAGAAAAAATGAGACAATGGAAATTTTAAAAAATATAGGCCTATAATTCTTAAATATATTGAAATAATTGTCGAGATACGCTAATGGCCTCCTGACGTTCAGTAGATGTATGGACAATGCTACACAGGGAATAACGACGTTTTTTGACGAAGAGTTATTTCAAACTGGTCCTACGTACACACTCGCAATTTATTATCCTACTCCTACCGCACGCATCGTTAAACCTTTCCGTGTAGTGAGTCAGGCGTTGAGTAGCCGGCCTCTCACTCAGGAGACCACAGCTAGATCTCAGACCATTTCATATGGGATTTGTGATGCATAAAGTGACATTAAGGCAGGTTTTTCTCCAAATACTTTGGTACTGCTTGCCAGAATCCTTCCACCAATGTGCCATATTCATTTCACCCTCTATCACAGGAAATATGTAACCTCAGTTATACCTCAGTTATATGTAAACGTCGTTAAATAAGAGAAATACATTACGCCTAGGTCAAATTAAAACAGCGTCTTCAAATAACCTAACTATAAAGGAACAAACACATATATCAAGAAATAAAGAAATTTTATTTTATTTGTAAATAAGTTAATTTATTCTTGAGTTAACTTCGAGCCTAAAAAGTCAAAACAAAGAGGATGAAAGAACTTTCAAAAACCTGTGATTTTTATTCGTTTATAAATAAACATGAACATGTAACAAATATGTACCTTATTGTCATTTTACAAGGAACAGTAGCAAATCTGTAAAATGCCGATGACAATTTCTTGGCAGTGGAAACTGTATAAAATGAACATCCGCCACCATTCAGCAACGACAAGTGCTATCAAGTCAACAGCAATAATAACAGAAATCTTCTCCAGGCTAGTAGAGGCTACAAGGGATTCATGTGTATGTATATAATACCATGTTAAGTGAGAAACGATGCCATTGATGATGCTTGAAGACGGAATAGACTCTCAAGCCACAAGACTGCTACGGCAGAGTTTGATTGCTCTTGGCCTACTCCCGCACTCTTCGTCGAGGTCTGCTTCCACAGGTTCACCAAATCGCAGACTCTGTTACACGATACTGCCTAATCTAACACAGTGTTACATTGTGCAGAATGCAGGTCAAGTGCACTGCAGATTGTGTTACAAACTTCCTGGTTGGCAGGATTCAAATCCGTGGTTGTCGAATGCTGGCAATTTCAGTTAAGAAATGACGTAGAAATTATAATTTATGTTTTTCTCATGAAAAGAGCCATGAATCGTACTATAGTCGGGTAATGAAGTCCGCGTAGCTATTAATACAGAATAGGCCACAAATAAAAATCACTTTAAATGTTCAACATTTTCAATCAGGTATCTATAACATTATCGTAAATGCCTACATTTCATCCGGCTTCGTGAAATAATGCCACAGAAAACGTGTTACTACCCGTTTTAGGAACTTATTCTATGTCTACCAGATTTCATAGGGGCGGTAATATTGGTAAGTATAAGAATATAATATTGCCAGTGGGCTTTAGTACCGCTCCAACGGCAGCGGTTTCCGCAGCTGCCTTGCTGTAGCCTAGTACTGACAGTTGGGCATTACGAGATATGAAAGTGAAGTGACATCCAACGGCACGACGATCATAGCCTATCCACTTTCAATCGGGCAAGTAACTGAAATTTAATACTTTATAAAATCAACTTGCCCATCTTATTATTTCACATAAAGCAAGTAATGAGCACTTTGATTGCATTGGAACAGGCTTTAAGGTCGTTTAACCCTACAATGACGATGGGGTTTTAATCATAACTACTGCCCAGGATGGAAGAGTTTTAAATTTACGGTACCCTTAAATTGATTCTCGACCAGCGGTGCGCCGAGGCCAGAAGCGTGTGAAGAGTTCAAATTCATGAAATGCACCGAGGCCGGCATTGAAGTATTAATCCAATTCGAATTTTAGGAGTTTTGCCTCATTTTCTACCGAACATAAAGGCATTAGAATCCTTGGAAACTCCGAAAATGCTTGCCGAATGACACAGCGTCACATCCCAAAAGACTTACGTGTTCCGATTCACGGCTATAAGAATATCAAACCCCATAGCTTTTGTTAACAAGAAACTCCTGTGTACGCGTATGGGTGCCACTCTGCTTATGTTTCTTGATATGGTACTCTACCCTAATAACGTCAATATACTAAGAGTTAGTTCTCAAATGTGGTCTTCACTACGTTTCTAACTACAACCTTATTGCAATGTAGCTACTATAGGGCTAAGGAAAATGTACTCATTGTGCTTAAGTACCACTGCAAAAGGCGTAAAAGTAAATCTGTACATTTTCTTAACCTCGGCATTATATGGCCGTCATGGTCAGCTTTAGGATCCGGCTGTTATATTCCCCTGGAAACTGTCCGCTCTGTCTATAAAATAAAAAGGTTTTGTGGCTCAAGAGCTATGAATCAAACAACGTTTCCACTACAGCTGTTTAAAACGAACTGCTTTAGAGTAGTCTTATAAATTTCGTTTGATGTATAGACCATGATCGTGCGGTTTAAGGCGTTGTTTGCAGTCGCTCGATTGTTGGGATTGCGGGTTCGAATCCCGCGGAGTTCACGGATGTTCGTATCTTGTGTTTGTTGTATACTGCGTACGTAGCGGCTTCTGCGACGGGTTGATCATTTGTTCAGAGAAGTCTTATCGTGTGTGTGTTTGTGTGTGTGTGTGTGTGTGTGTGTGTGTCTAATTGTGTGTGATCTAGAAACCTCAAAACGAGGTCCGATTTGGGCTGTAGCGCCACAGAAAAAAATATGGCCTTTATGAAACAAGAATTAGAGTTAGGATCTCATTATAGACTATCTTCTCCTTACCGACTTCGCTTAAAGCTGAAACAAACTGGCCTGTAGATCAAATTTTCGGCAGTGTAGGTGAACATTGAAGAAGGCTCATTACTAGGCCGGCAGGACGATGGCAAAAAGAGACACGGTCCCTTATTCTGTACTTACGTCCTGATGGTACTTGTACCTACCGACACATGCAAGTTGCTTGTCTGCTCCTTGTTGCAGGGGCAAAATGTAAAGCAGATCCTATATATATAAACAGCTGTTGGCGTTGAACTGTGAGTGACACTGGCTGACCGCTCATTGAGAGCTGTTAAATAGACCCTCTCAATTTGGTTCCTTACAGAATCTGGACTCTGCATTAAACACGGGCAGCAAGGCGACATTCAAGGAAAAGCTTTGATAAGCCCACGCTTTTAATGAAGGGGTAGTTCAGTGCGGTGTTGCTTCTTTAAATGTTTCACTTCATGTTTCGTGCTGCTAATGGAAAACTGTTTTACTCTCAATGTCGCTGGAGATGTCAGCTCCTACGAATAACAAAATAAGTTCAAAGCTACTAAAATGCGCTTATAAATTTATCATCGAATTACTTTTCTTTCAATGCACCTGATCTGTGCAGTCTAGCCCAACTCTTCAGACCGAGCTTGCTTCGCGCAATACTGTAGTACTCGTTTAAAGGCTTGAAAGTGTCCCCTCTGAGGTTCTTAGATATTCAGTAGAGTGAGGATACAAGTATAGAAGCGCAGTGTCATTATTTCTTGCGTAGCCCAGCAATCGGAAATTCTTTACAAGGAAGTGTTTTTCCTTCTAATATCTACAATATTTTATCATAAGTTTTCCAGGAAACAGAGTGTTTTTTCAGTAAAATTATAAAACACGTTTGATTTCGTGGAGGGCGATTATTTTTTCACAGTCATTCCACATGCTGCTGGAATTTCATCTACAAATTATGCCTTACAATTGATACTTTTGAAAATGCCAACAGCTGGTAGGAAATTCTGTACTCGTCAGTTAAGACGTAGGTAAAAATAGTGTAAATTTGATGGTTGAATAAACAGCACAACTAAATATTCAGCGGGGCATCTTTAACCATCTTTCACGGGGGTAACTTCACCAAAATGAGGAGCAAAACTGCCCCGGCCGATCATGTGACCACGGCTTGGCAGGCGGAAGTTAGTCGTCGTCGACGTTATCGTCGTCGTCGTAGTCCTTACCTCTTCTACCTACTCACAACAGGTGTCGAGGTTGTGTATTTTTACTTGATCACACTCAGACACACACCACAGTCGGTAGGACTCCTCTGGACGAGGGATCGGCCCGTCGCAGAGACCTCTACGTGACAACACAAACACTCATAAGAGACAAACATCCATGCCCCCGGTGGGATTTGAACCCACTATCCCAGCAAGCGTTCGGCCTCAGACCTACACCTTAGACCGCGCGGCCACTGCGATCGGCCGGAAGTTAGTAACGATATAAAATAATCGGACAAGTTGGTACATTTTAGCCGTAGATGAAATTCCGATCATTCTCATGTATTACGAATTGTTGTCGCTTCGTGAATTTGGTGGTAGCTACTTGTCTGGCCATTGTGTTGAGATGCTGATGGCTTGTGTAATTAGTTGTGTTATTTTCATCTACATAGAAGTTTGTGTTTCAGAGTTGCGTCTTTTTTGGAACGTGCCTACCGTCCTTCAGCAATTTGCCCTGTTATAAAACTGTGTAACAATAATTTGCTGAGTGAGGTTATTGGTGTTAGGTTAAAGTCACACACTTTTTTCTAACATCACAACGTGGCTGCTCTGTAAGACAATTACAGCCGTCCCTCAGTTATTCGAACTATATGGCGGGGATGGGTTGTCCGGATTACCCGGGAATGCGGACCACCGAACGGAAAATTCCGTGGTACAGGCAACATACAAAAAAAATATCATAACGCAAAGCTAGAGTGTAACTCTTTAGAGCCTATGTATTGCAATTCACAGTATATAATAATAATAATAATAATAATAATAATGGAAATGTCGCTATTATTTCACTATAATGGCGAAATATGAGAAAGACAGCCAGGACACGCGAGAGATCGCGTCCCAGCTGTTGAGGAGTTAACGATTGGCTGACTCTTCCCGCTTTACCCAGG
Organism: Coptotermes formosanus; assembly: GCA_013340265.1. Taxonomy (NCBI): domain Eukaryota; kingdom Metazoa; phylum Arthropoda; class Insecta; order Blattodea; family Rhinotermitidae; genus Coptotermes; species Coptotermes formosanus. Next base: position 7,211,664 of record BLKM01001619.1, on the reverse strand, counting down.
TCACCAGCCAGGGAGAACGGATTGTCTCTTTTTCCCCGGCGGTCCGGTCATTTTCAGGATCACCGGCGAAAAACAGAAGTCATAGTTGACCCAAAACTCTCCGGATTATCCGGAGATTCATATTACCGAGATAAAGATAACCGAGGGACTACTGTATTACAACATCTTGAACGGCTTTGGTATTAATTGGTTTTTGCCTCTGTTCTGCCGCAGGTACGTTTTCTACCATTACAGAAGGTTTCTATCGATAAAAAAATGTTTTCAAAATCCATCTAGACCCTAATAACTGGCATAAAGTTACAGAATGCACAGAGAAACAATGGCAAGCCTTTGCACATGCTGGGAGATCCCATTGGATTCGTCTAACTTCAATCCACCATTGTGCATTTTCTGGTATTCTGGGGAGGTTAAATATTACGGGCTGCCGGGATAGCGTAGTCAGTACAGTGACTCTCTACAGGCTGGAGAATCCAGGGAAAGGATCCCGGCGAAGGCGAAATTCTCCGTGCCTTCCAACATGACCCCAAGGCCCGTACAGCCTCCTGTAAAATCGGCACCGGGTCCTGAGGATAAAGCTGCCAGGGCGTGATGATGACCACACCACCCCCTTCTAGCTCTGAGCTTACGAATGGTTCGAGCTATACCTCTACTTCCCTTTTATGCCTATACAGGCGTCTCATGATGTGAAAGTTGCGTTTTTAAAGACTAAGATATCTATTTACAATATTAAACACAATTTGCATTTCACAATGTTTTATAAATAGGGCCTGACTATCAAGGTAGAACATTGATTTGGTTTTGAATTCGATCAAATTAGAACAAAAATAGTGTCCGGGTGATAGATACCCGAGAAGAAAAATTTATATCTCGGAATATTTTCATTACATAAACGTCCGGTTTGCACCATTACAAAGGAAAACTTAACGTTTTTTTCTGGCTACTACTGCTTTGGCAGATTCCAGTACGGGCACTCTAGGTGGGATGACACTATCAAGCCGGTATTCGGCTTCTGTTCACGTATTTTAAAGCATGTTGTTTATTGCCATAGCCAGACCGTCACTGGGTTTCGGCTCTTAAAGCAGTTGAATCTCGTAAAGTTCTTGGAGGTGTTTGTGCAGAACACCATGGACAGTCGAAAGTGGAATTTGTAGCTGATTGCATGCGGCACGAATTGATTTACGCGGATACGGCCTGAAGGTTTTTCTGATGCGTTTCAAGTCTTCTTCAGATATCCGTGGTTCCCGTGGAGCTTCTTTACGTAACAGGCTTCCTGCAGTCCTCAGTTTGTTGTCCCAAAACCGGATGCTTTGCGTGCTGGAAGTTAATGTCCACATTTAATTCTGAAACGACGAAGAACAGCTGTCACAGACTTAAACTCACCAAGACACAAACACTCGCAACCGTCACCTGTGGCGTCGCCATTGCTTTTGAGACTGCATGAGGCTGCGCAAGGACATCAGTTGGTGCGTGAATGGGGTATGGATAAAAATACCGAGAGATTTTCTTTTTAATGTTGCAAACCGGACATGCGTATAAGGAAACTTTTTCTTACATTAAATTTTTTTTTTGAGTACCTCTCATGCGGACACTTCGTATGTCACATCTGAGTATTGAAAAGGCCCTATATTTTCGCCTGAGCCATTCCGTATGGGAAGTAGCGTGAAGCTATCGACACTTAGTTTGATGAAGTGCAGTACTGTCAAATTCAGTTATGATTCAGGAATAATTATTAGTGGACATGGAATACTTAGCCACTGGACCAAGTTTTAGGCGCCTATAAACGTCCTTGCGCGGATCCCGGTGGCCGCGCAATCCAAGGTATGGGTCTCGGGCCTCTCGCTTGCTGGGATTGTGGATTCGAATCCCTCCAGGGCATGGATGTCTCTGCGACGGGCCCATCGCTTTTCCAAAAGAATTCTACCGAGTGTGGTGTATGTAACCGAGTGTGATCGTGAAGCCTCGATAATACGCAAGTCCTAGCCCGCTAGGGGTTGTTTCGCCACGAAAAAAAATAAGTCGTTAAACGTAATAAATCGGTAGGTATTTAGTGTTAGGAAATACGTACGTACTGATCAATTATTGAAAGCACCGACTTTGCCAGAACTACAAATCTGACACTATCGCCATCATAATCATTATCACCAGCGTCGTCGTAGTTATCGTTGTCATCATCACCACCACCACCCACATCACCACCGTCAAGACCATCAACTTTATATTAAAATAATAATAATAATAATAATAACAATATGTGAAATAAAGAGTCATTAAAATTGTATTTACGATGGCTCAACATCATTTTGTCAGCAATTCATGTAACTTTAGCCTCTGGTTCCTGTTTGGCAATTAGGTTAGCTTGTACCAAGCTGTGTAACGTTCCAGTCAAAATCTTGAACTTTAAAAAAAAATTCAGATCTCTTATAGTTGTAGTCAATTAAAACACGATAAAAAATTCAGCAACAAGAAATATCTCAGTATGCGACAGACCAAATGTGAAGGAAAGCTTACCAGCACCTAAAGAGATGATGAAGTCTAGGAAACGAAGAAGGCAATATTCGATCTACCTTACTTTGAAAAAAAATCTAGAGGAAATCCGAAGCATAGAACAACTTTTACGAACACACGCATTAAAAAAAACGGAACAGTCGCTTAAGTAAGCACATACACGAAGTGTAGGGGAGAGATTCTGTGTCACAAACAAATTACCAGCAGAGAAGGAGAAGTACGGTTTCTATTTCTTAAAGCACTTACGCCTATTATATTACCGAATCTACAAAAAAACTGACTTGCATTGTTGCCAGAAATGTACCTATCTGGTACCATGAAATATGAGTTGCTGCGAAAGTGAAAAGCCTGCCTGCCTGTATGGTGTTACAGGCCACTGCCGCCCAGCTTTTTCCGATTCCGTAACCCCAAACAGGATTCTAACCTACGATACTAATGTTAGAGCGGTAGAAGGCAGTAAGCCACATGCCGAAGCCTAGACCCTTGGCCACTGTGCCCTGCATGTCGTATTAAGTGAATATATAAAGAGGGCCCTAAATCTGCTTTCATTATTTAGGCTTACTTCCCATGTTTTCACACAATATACGTAGCATCAAGCAAAGTTAATTAATTAATATGCTTACTTGATGAAGGTGAAATACATCGACACATAAACAGTTACAAGAAACGGTAGCCACAAAGATACACATCAGTTTCAAGATTTGTTGCTTATCGCTTCATTCCTTTCCTCTCCTACTTTTTGTTCGTTTCACAGCATGAATGTTTCAGCGTTCCTGCCGTCTGTTTAGGACATAATATCGAGAATCTGCTAGGATTCCTAGTTCGCTATGCAGGCCTATTATCGTCTTATTCGTATTCTGCCCACAGAATTTCAGACGAAGAAAAAGTAGTGCATTGTAAGGAGATCGACATTATGCCCAGAAGATCTAATAAAACAATCATAAGAATGTCAGGATCACAACTGACTTCTTGAAAACCATCCGTTCTTCATTCCTTTATTGCCTCTGACAAACAAAAACGAAGCTAGCAGGAGTGCGTAATGGACGCGCTACCTGCTCTAGTTAAGGCGGGCTGAGGTGTGGGTTCGGGTCCAGCGAGAGCCAGTGCAGGGAGAGGGAGGCGTGGCTTCCAAGCACAAGCACCAGTGGGTAGATCCCGCCATCTGATTGGCCAGGTGCGGCTGACTCCTCCCTACAGTGTCTCCAGCTGATTTATTACCCATAATTCCATCCCTGGGGAGAAGAGCGCTCCACTTGAAGAGTTTCCACAGCCGCGAGAGGAAGAAGCACTGTAGTCAGGGTTACAAGAGGCAAGTCGAGAGTGTTGCCAGCGCATGTCTGCGGGGGCAACCTCCTGCACCCTGGCTCTCCCAGTGGTCTCGTCATCCTCCGTGTCGGTTCCTGTCCCTGCGGGCTTCTCGCTGCTGGCCAACCTGAGCCAGCAGGAGCAGGAAGTCGCTGCGGCAGCAGCCCTGGCCCGCTCAGCGGCGGCGGACCTCCATGGCCTGCTTCCGGAACTTAATGGTGCTGATCTGGCGATGTCCCTGAGCCCCAAACAGCACCACCAGCACCAGCCGCACACCACGCCCTTTTCCGTCACAGATATCCTCAGTCCGATAGAGGAATCGTACCGAAAACTTGAACTGTCCGGATCCGGGGCACCACCGTCTCCGTATCGCAGCAGTACCGGTGGTAGCAGTGCCGGCAGCAGTACCGGTGGGGGTGGCACTGTTATCAGCAACGTTCCAGCAGCACCCAGTCCCAGTGGAGGTGCAGCCACCGCCGTGATGGCAGCCAACCCCTACATGCACGTGGGGCAGCTCTCGCACCATCAGTTTCCCGCGCAATACTGCAACGGCTCCGACATCTCTACGCACTATGGCGACATGCGCAACTCCGGTTGGTACGGTGCCACAGCCAACGACCCGAGATTCGCAAGTAAGTATGGCCACTAATGTCACCTCATCACACACAATGGCATTAGCGTGATGTCTGCTGTCAAGTGCTCTCCTGGGTGAAGACAAGTGAATACTGCTTACCAGTGTGTCCTCTAACCCAACGGCACTGCACCACACTGTTGTGTTGTAGAACAGGCAACGACACAAAATGAAAAGAGCCCTTTGATTGTGTTGTTTAAAATAAACGCAATTGAAAATGTGACGTGCCACTATAAAATCGAAGGTGGAGTGATGAGCGCACAGATGTAGCAGTGACTGTAAAATCACACACTTCATGATTACGTCCCTGTTGATAATCATAAAATATATTTGAAGACAGAAACAATCACCGTATGAAACGACACATAACTTAGCTTGTCTAGCCCGATAAAAATAGAATTTTAGGTCACGTCTGCGTCTGCAAGCGTAAATAAAAGGTAACTAAGCCTAACAAAAAGGGAACCTTTTATTTGTTTTACGGACATACATAAAAATGAAGAGGGGGAAGAGGTATTTATCCCCTGATTCATTTAGTCTATTCTCCATCCAGACAAATAACAATATTCAAGGAAAAGAGTTCCACGACGGTACTAGGTAAATATCACAAAAGTTCAGAACTAGGCTGTACAATTAGACAAGAAGGGCCGTTAATATTAGTCTGCTCTTTCAAGCACAACAAATAACTTAGCAAAAACAATAGGTCACTTAAATTTTAAATCAAAATTACTTAGTTCGTTTGCTGTCTAACAGTAATATGCTACAAAGGATCGACTTGCGCCATTTATCTTACGTAGTCGTATTGTTGCCGGAAAGGATATGTAGGCCTGCTTACAAAACATTCAGTTGTCTTGGACTTGGGGACTTCGTAAAGCAAATTCCATTGACAAGAGATTATTTCCGTTAACAGTACGTCAAATGTATTAAGAATTATAGGTTTCACTCAGATATTGTTTTCTTCACTAATCTCTACCAGAAGGTTTGTGTTAAATGTTTATCTTTTTAACCGGTAATTCCTAAGATCAGTACGACTAGAACATGTTGAATTTAAAACTAAGCTAATAAAACTGTAACGAACAGGCGACAAGTGTGACCCAGCACGCAGTAGGCACTGTGCACAACGGATTTATTTGTTTGAACTTATTAGGAAATATAGAAATTTATTACGCCTTTGAAAGCAAAAAATTGCATTTCATTTCACTACATTACATTACATACACGGAAAAAGTCTCACCTTACAGAGAATACAGTGTGTTTTAACTAGAAAGACCAACGGCTTAATAGCTTATTTTACAGAGTACATAAAAATCGCTATTTTTGCTATCGCACGAAACATATAAGTGGCCAAAATGCACAGTACTTAATATTAAATCTGGCAGGACGTTTACTTAGTATTGGATTTTATAGGGTTAAATAGTCTTAACATGGGCCTGCATTAGACACAGAAGGTAAAATTTTTCATCTGTTTAGAGAGTAGGGTTACCACATGAGTATATAATTTTACGAGTAAGTGGCGGGAAACAGATTAATGTACTTTTAAGCTTGGCATTAGGTGAACATAAATGGTCAGATTTAGGCTTCGAGCTCTTTATCCCGAGGGTTAGTTCACTTCGTACGAATTGGATAGGAAAGGTGTTAGGCTGCAGATCTGGTCTGTACGCGGTGGCGAAGAGAAATAATTTCTAAACCAGGCTGTCCATTGACTAGCAAATACCCAGAGACTTCAATGAAAACAGGAGGGCCGAATCTAGACACAGTTCGTTAGTTCAACTACGCCTAAAAGGACATGATATTTAGGCCACTGTTTCATGCCAGAATTTAATTAAGACACACAGATGTAATGACAGGCAGTGTACAATTGCGCCTGGGCTTATACAAAGAGAATCACTTATTCGAGAATAGCCCTCTTTGTTGTCAACATTAATGAAACGAATGAAGTCTTGCACTTCCTGCTACAAAGTAATCCTCATTATTAGGCGTAATAGGCTTTTTTAAGAACATGAGACTGGTTCTTAGGCAGTATAGGCGCCTACCAAGGGTTCTGATCTTGTAAGAATTGTGTGACAGAAATGGCAAATAATTGTTAATGACTTGAAAAATCGTATGAATTTCAAACAGACAAATTCAGACATGTAGTATTTCTGTCAGTTAGTTTCGTCTTTATACTTGGAAGAGGAACGTACATAGAGGGCCTCGTTTTTCTTTTTATGGTCCTTACACGGAGGAAATGAAGGTGATTAAATCACAGGCTGTTTTTATTCACGGACTTTACACGTAGATGACGAAGTCGATAAAACTACACGTAGTTGTACCGTACATGGACTCTACAGGTAGATAATGAAATTTACAACAGCTCTTATCAAGGTATAAAGAAGGCTTGGGTGTTTAAAACAGCCCGAAATGAGCCCAGGAGGAAAATATGTTTCATTTTCGAAAAAAAACGTAATTAGGTTCAGTGCTATATTAGTTTTTGTAAACAAAGAACGAAAAATGTTTTATGTTAGTCATTTGTTCAGTAAGGCCTGTGAAGGGCCCTACTATTCTGGGATATGTCGTCGCGTCACTGGGTAATCGGTTCCCGAATTCTCGAAGGAAAATAACAACTTCAAGGGTCTAAAGGTCCGAAAAGGCCATTAAAGATGAAAGCACTATATTCCTTCAAGAAGTCAGGATCCGACTGTCCAATGATGCTGCGTTATATCCCAGGAGGAAGGAGTCCTGAACAGCTCCGTCGTGAAAATCTCAAGACTGTCATGGCCTCCGAAATTAATGACAGTCTACTTTCTTGACATACGCCGAAGTGACTCTCTGTCGTTTTCATTCAGGTCTAATTTGGTTACATGCCTGATTTCTTTTGTGATATTATGTGCTTTAGTATTAATGTGGTATGCAGAAGTCATTGCACATCCCTCCTTAAAACTCTGATGCGTGAAATTCACTTAAATAACACAAACTAAAAAATTCAGTTCTTACCTCACGGTAGAAAATAAACACGCCCTCTAAAGTACAAAGACGCCCAGTTAATGCTTCGGGAAATTTCTGTTAATTCTACTCATCTTGCGAAACACATAAATAGATTCCGTGGGAAAAGTACAGAGTTCTGACGTCTAAAGTATGGAATAGAGTACATAATAAAGCATAGAACAGAGAAGACTAAAACCAGTGTTTTGGAAGCTAAAATATAATATAAGGTAACGCTCTAAAATACCAATACTAAAGTGACAGTCGCCCACAGACAGTCGGCTATAGAACAATTCTGCCATCATGATGCCTACAGTGAAGTAGGCCTACGCTAATTTACACACGTCTGTGCTGCATCGTAAGAGAAAACATTCACAGTCTGCAGGTCTTCAGCAATTTAGACTGTGATGGTGCCGCAGAAAGTGTCAATGAGAGGTAAAAGCCGTATAATATGAGCATTTGTAACCGGATGCAGTAAATGCTTCTCAAGGAAAACACTTAGCTTATCATCCTGACAGCTAATGGTCACGCCACCGACTCGAAATGTGCACCTTTCAAACGAAGACGTTAAAATACAGAATTCTGTGACTACACGTTACGACAAAAGTTAAACTAACTACAGACAATTTCTAACTTATTCGTCCTAATTCCAGCACCGATTTTAAATCATCTTTCGAAGTGTCCATGAATCGTTCTTGCAATTCGTCTGGAAGTCTGTAGTTCACATTATAGATTATACAACCATCTGCCTTCATCCACTAAGTTTATACATGTTTTTCGCCTTTTTCTTTGGGTCTACAGGTTATTTTTCACGTATTTCGTTATTTACTTCTTTTCTCACTATCATGTAGGGCTTATATTCTGCGGCTTATGTCATACTATTCTTTCGTTTCTGTCATCATAAGCCTAACTACTCTGTTCTATGTTTTCAAAAGCGAAACTCAACTGAATAATCCATAAAGTTTAGTTTCTACCCTTCAGAAAACACAAAACATATAAGTTACGAAGTGCACTCGGGTAATGGACATTCGTTTCTTATTGTGAGAATAATGTGAAAATTACTGCGCGGAATACAGAGCCTGAATTGTTAACTTTTAACCAGGTGGCATATAGGCGTATGAATGCCGCTGCTTAAGGCTGAATTACTGGTTATTTTCTATTATTTATAGCAAACTATTTAGAAAAAATTTCTTGTGTTAACGGTAGTAATAACTGTGATTCGCATTTGTATCAGAAATAAATTACATAAAGTTAAGCACACAAAATTTTAAGTTGGGGTACACAATTATTGTTATTTCTATGTTGTAAAAAACCCCACCAATCCCACCGCATGCTGCTTGACACAAAAGAACTTAATCACATCAGAGTCTGTTCATTCCCTAGGCGTACCTAAGTTAATTTTTCATTTCTTGCTCAGCGGTAATCGGATGAGCACAGGATAATAATATTGCTTCTTGCCGCTAAGTCAACAAGTGGGGTGGAGCATTATAGTCGCATTACGGGACGAACCCTGGCAATATTTGCATGGGGGAGAGATCCATCGAATATCTTTTGAGATCAATGAATCGCAAGTAAAAGTGATTGAAACTGAAGTTATTTTAAACTCCTTCGAGACATCATCGCCACCCCCCCCCCCCCAAAAAATTGCTGTATAAAACTGACATTAAAAAGTATGCGTGTGATTTTACATACAAGTTGAATATCCCTTGTCCGAAACTTTGAAATCCGAAAACCTCCAAAATCCGAAACGTTTTGACAGCCAACATCTCACAATGATGAACACAGTGTTGTACAGATTTAGCTACTTGTAAATAAATTCAGTGCTCAGTTTGAAGTTGTAATTAAATTCAATACTCAGTTTGTTTTTATACCCTAAATAAAACTTATATATTCACAAGCTGTACATGAGACACAAATGGATTTCGCATTTAGATTTGGTCCCCATCCCCAAGCTCTCATTATAATATGCAAGTGTTCCAAAATCCGAAATCCGAGACACTTCCGGTCCCCAGCATTTCGGATAAGTGATGCTCAACCCGTAGTTTGTTTTTGAGCTTAGTTTCTCTAACATCCTATCGTTTTGATGACAGAATGGGTAGGTATGTGCAGGGTAAGGCAGGTTGCATACGTGGTCTACAATTAAGTACGGCTGGGACTACGAAGTTGTTTCGGGAAGAGAAAGTCAATACAAAAATATTTTGGCAAAGAATACGTTGCATTACGTAGATCAAGAAACAAAGTGGGCACCTACGCTACTGACATGATGTATAATTTATTTTAGTCCCTTCGTTACAAAGAATTAAGCCTGTTTCTTTCTCTACCTATAGATCAACGCCTATAATCTTGTACGCTTAAACCTTTTCCCATGCTAAAGCATATATTTCAAGAAAAGAGAGTTTAACCACATTGTGGCTCTGGTTCGAGTTGTCATTCCAGTATTGCCTACCGCTTACCTCTGCCGGGAGCCGTATAGGCTTTGGCTCGTGAGGTTCTTCCGAGGATTTCCGTTTCTTAGAATAGAGTTTAAATTCTGTTCAAGTAACAACGGCTGACGATGATGCAAACTTCCTGACTTCATTAAAATGGAAAAAAGTACGAACAAAACTTAAATACAAATTACGTTTTTGGACAACCTATTAGTAATTTGAGCTTAACAAACTTCATGAAGCAAAGTTCGCTTTGACAGGCTCACAGACGCTACGATAATCGTAAATTCCAGGAATTTTGTAGCGTGCGAAGGTTTATTATAGTACCAATAACAGCCCGCAACCCTAAACGATACTGAAACAGATGAGCCCACCTTACAACCTCAAGTCTTGCTTTATTTATTTAAGGATAATCTATGTCTACTCCTATTTTCATATCTAATTCATTTTTTGGAACTTCGATCTATGCACGAATCGACAGTGCATTTTAATGTGCACAGATCCTCGTCCTTCTTCGTGTTCGTGCTGAGAGAAGTATTATGTGACGAAAACTGCTATAGGTTGCTCCTACGTAGGCAATTTGTTTCTTTACCAATAAATGTAGGGAAACACACGGCCCAAAAAATATGGACTGCTATTTTAAAAGGAGCTTTGTCCGGAATCCGTCTATGGAGAACTGTTAAATTGAGGCATGGAAGATATATATATATTCTTAGCGAATTTAAAACGTTTTATCACGGAACGAAGTATGCCATGAAACTGGGTTATTTCACCTTCAGGTCTGAAGCCTTATCTTTCACGTTATTCGTATTTAAAATATAATACGGGACACCAAACACAACTTATTTGGTGTTTGCATTACATAAAAGTATATTAGATGAGTTCTGTTTAATCTGATGCACAAACATACAAAAATAATTCGCGTTTGATGGTTTTACAGTGTTTTGGTGCTAATGGGTAAGACTACTTTGTGCTTGTTCTGGGGAACATAAAAATCTAAGAAACGTTATTATGAGGTTAGTGGTCCAGGCTGATAGAAGCAAAACTGTGTTTATGTTGTGTTGTTAAAACACTTCCTTGAAATCGTACAAAAATGAAGTTTAGTATTCGGCATGCGACGCAGAACAAGATTCTTTCTGATGGCTACAGGCCTAAGTTACTTTAAGTCACACCATTTCTGTTGACTTCAGATTTAAACAAGTACAAACACTAGTCACTTTGGGCTAAGACCGTACTTATAAATTAGAGAACGCGTCATTTCACTAAGTAACATATTTCGGTATAGAAATCCTCTTTCATCTTCTGTAAATATAGTCTAAGGTAATTATTTATAATCGCATGTTGTTCACAATTATTTCTATAACATACTGAAATTTGTGTATGGCGAAGGTATAAATTTAATTACTTTTAATGTATTATCAAGCCCCATGACTATGATCGTTACCTTTTTTGTTATTTTCTAAGTTTCACACGGTTTTTCCATACGCATACTCATTTATTCGGGGCTAAACAAAAACAGAGCAACATTAGTCATTTTTACTACACAAAATCATAATCTGTCGCGATAATAATAAATTACAAATACCATGCAGTTAGACATAGGCTACAGTGGCGTATAGGTCACTTGCCACCCTAAAATTTTCTTGCAGATAGTAGTCCTGTAGTCCTATACAGCTCAGGATACGGACAAATTGTGGGTGCTTGTGACTACGGTATTAAACCTTCTGTCTCCAAAGAACGCAGGTATTTTCTTGACTACTTGAGGAACTCTTTGCTTCGCAAGGACTCCGTTCCATGCATTTAGTTAGTTATACAGGCCTGCAGGTCCTACGTGTGAATTTTCGTATAAATTAAATTTTCAATTTCATAATTTGTTTTGGTTATGTCTTCTTAGTGAATTGACTATGTTTCTTGCAGCCTTATTAAAGTATTAAATCTAATCAGTAACAGGCCCATATTTTAAATCACGTCAACACATTTTTCCATAAAGAGCTAATATTAGGATGGACTCTTTTGGTCATGATAGTTACCTATAAGTTTTGTAGGGTAGTGTGCCCTATGTTTCGCCTATCCTAAAATATTTTGAAGGTTCTGAAAATTTTAATCCTAATTCGAGATAATTCTGGGCAATGTAGTAAGTTTAGTCTTTATTCTCCAACTTGTTACAGAACATGAATTTTCTAAATTTACAGCAGAGCTGAAAAAATAGAGTCCACGGATTTAGTCCCAGAAGTCATAAGTATTCGTCGTATTTACAAGCATTATAACAATTCTATGTAACGTTTTGTTGTCGCGATGACAACTACATTATGAGTTGTCTTATGAGTACAGCAAAGTGTCAAGGAATAGAAAAGCAAGTATAAAAATTCCTGCTACTAAAATATTGGACGAACCTGATGCCTCCTACGAATACCTTATTACAGTGTTCGATTAAAACTTAACGTATAAATCTACATATTGTGGTCCTTTACCAGACCAAGAGCAGTTTATTAAAAAACCCGGAAATGTTTACAAGTTTCTCTTACGAGAGCCCCATAATGGAATGCCTTTGATAAAACACACACAGGGGTCTGGCTCTGGGTAAGATTTGCGGTTTTCTTATGTTCTGTGACGGCGCGTCATGTTCATCTTCTGAATTCCGAAGCCAGCTTTGATATTGTCCCTGTAATCCTATACCAGACTAGCATTCCACAGCCGACATGACTGCGTTGTCGTTACCGTCGTTCGGACACTTCTTCCACAAGCGATAGGCGAGTTTCGGGTTACTTATTGCTCGACGCGAAGACCAACAATCCTTCTAAAATCAGTGACTACAAAACAATTCCTGTGTCCAAGCACCATGCAGCATAAAAATTATGAAAGCACTGAGGTAAATTTTCACACATTCTTAATGCCTCTCCCCGCGGCACTGAATGAGAAGTAAAACACATGTTATATGCATTCATAATATATATTATATATAAACATTATTTTGTTATTATTACCATCGTCGTCGTCGTCGTCGTCGTCGTCGTCATCATCATCATCATCATCATCATCATCACTACTACTTTACTACATTACTACTTTCTAATTTACTATATTACGACTTTCTAATTTCTTGAATTTTCAGTTAAATCAGTTTCATCATTTGCACTGTTGATCCTACTGGTGTTCTAAATTACTTGCTTGTATAAAAGACTAAAAATTCTTCTGCTGCATGGAACCCATCGCCTGTTAAGTGCTGATGACTCTAATAAGAAAAAACATATAGATATATAGGGCTATATAGCTATGCTTTCATAGCCTCTTGACGCAGCTAGCTGTGTCATTTTATTCAGTAGACCAATAAATTTGCAGATAGGCGTATATTAAAAAACGTAAATATCTAGACATATCACAATAAGCGGCACTAATTGGATGCACGTGTCAAACATATGTTTCTAATGAAACTAAATTCTGTTCTTCATTTCTTGAAAGAGTCTGTATCCGTGTGCCTGCTTTAATCTCACGGCTCTGTTTTGTGTTTAATGTTTTCTACAGTAACTGTCCCTCTGCTGGATGTAATCTTGTTGTAATGAAGTCAGTTAATTTGCTTATAACGAAATAACTAAACAAATAACTAGCTAAGCAGCTAAGTTTATATAGCACATTTATTCTCTAGAAAATAATAGCGCCTCAGATAGTCAAGAAGTAGCCTGCAATTTACAAGGCCTTAAGTTTCATTACATTACATACAATAGACCGCCGCGTGATCCTGTCTTGATTCAGATAAATCGTCGACGCCCTCTCAACATATTTCTTTAGAATCTATTTCAATATTGAAGTCTCTGCGTCCATGTTTACAAAGAGCCCCCTTCTTTTAGTTCGAACAAACAGAATCCTGTATTAATTTCTCTCCCCTTCACGTGTGCCACATGCCCTGTTCCATGACTTCGTCACCCTATAACATTTGCAAGAATAAAATGCACGGAGATCATCATTGTTTAATTTTCTTTCATCTCCTGTTACTTTCTCCATCCTATGCACAAATATATTTCTCGGCACCCTCCTTTCAGACAGCCTCGGACAACGTTTTGCCAAAATGTGAAAGAACAAGTTTCACTCCCACATAAAATAACAGGCACAATTATATATTTGTGTAATTTAATATTCACGTAACCATTTTTAGGAAAAAGGAAGACAAAGGATCTTAGAAGGAATGGCAGCAGGAATTCCATAAATTTAATCTACCCATAATTTCATCGTGCATGCACTTTTAATTTTTTAGTGTTGTCTCCAAATATATGAATTTGTTACGTTTTCAGAATTTTATTAGATATTTTAGGTTTATTCGCTTGCCATTTTACTCTGGGGAAAAATCTTCAGGTGCCCATTAAATAGGAGAATGGATGGGTCCCAGATCGGTCTGGAAGTCTCGGAAAAGAGGAAACTTACTGGCATCTGCAGGGATTCGAACTAGTGGGCGTACAGCTCGTAGCTCAGTCAGTATAACATTTATGTATGGTATTTGTTTTCGCCCAAATACGTTAACATAATCAGCACGACATATTGCTATTGTTCTCAAAATACAAATTCATTTCATCTGAACCATATTGTTGGGTTATTTAGGCCAGCTGGTTAAATTTGTTAAGTGTTCATTCTTTGGCTGCTTATGTTTTGATCGCGCTGACTACAGCTGCCTGACATCTGTTGAATAAGCACGTTAATAAATGTAAAATTTATTGTTATTATTATTGTTGCTGTTGTTATGGCAACAACAATTGCGTAAAATATTAACAACACTTAAATTCAATACTTTTCTTAAGCTGCTGGTTCAACAGCATGAGTACTAAATACAGAATAAGTGTAAACAGAAAAGAAAACAAGCAGGCCTATAGACAGGCTAAGTCTAAAAGATACGTAAAAAATAATAAATCTTGCATAAAAGACCCAACTGTAGCTTTACGTTTACGGCGTAGGCCAAGGACCTATGTAAGTTAAAAAATATGTTACTTAAGGATTACCCCGTTAAGCAAGCTAATAATTACTCAATACACTTCCATTTCATTCACATATTAAAGGGCTTGACAACAGCAATAAAGCCAACAAACAACATTAATAATAATAATAATAATAATAATAATAATAATAATAATAATAATAAATTCAATATCCTACCTCTACTCAGTACCTGTTTGGCATGTAACGGGAAAGAATCACCTTTTACATTGCTCTCTGTTGAGGCTACCATCTGTTTTAACATTCATAAAGACAGCATTTTGTCCAAACAATTTATTCGTGTGTGTCACAGGATTGTCACTCACAGAAAAAAGAGCCGTTATTTTCTTTTACAGAATTAAAGGAACGGTCCTCTTAATGAAGGCACTACAGGTTTCCTTTGATTTAAACAACTGAATATTTATACAAATTTAGTGGCATATCAGGTTTCAAGAAATTTATTTCGTTGATTTAAAATGAACATCTGCTGACAGGAATTGAGCCATAGGTATACTGTATATTGTGTAGCTCAAATCACGTAGGCTTATGTTTTGCAGCTGTAGCTGCCCCAGTTGTTTTACTGGCCTCACAGACCTGGACACAAATAAAGATTATCATGTCTTTGTAAACCCTAGGTAACTTGTAGCCTATTGTAGGTGTATATATATATATATATATATATATATATATATATATATATATATATATATTGCAGAGAGCCGTAAAATTCTCAGCCTTTACTTATAGATGTAAAGACCTTTCTGCCAGTCAGATTTTTATAATAAACTACTCTACATAAAATTAGTCAGACGTTGCCCAAATATTATAATATGAAAACAATTTTACTATGCAATTTGTCGTCAACAGGGAAGGTAATAACACTGTTGCAGATATACCCATAATCCTACTGTTTAAACGGAAACATGAAACGAAATACTGAAATGCAAGGATGAAATCTGGAGGAGCTACACAAAATTTTGAAGTGAGGGCTGCAGTAATCAGCATTAATATAATGACACTGGAATCAGGGTAATCAACATGTTTCCCTGACAGACGAGACCTGTTCACTCGGAATAGTAATGCCGTTTGCACTAATTTCAGTATCGTTGTTTGTATGAATGGTGTTCGTGTTCATGATTAGGCCTACATTAATGTTAGGCGCCTTCGCATAGTCGCGAAAAGCGCCTTTTAGTTTCACCATGTCTGTCCGTCTCTGTCTCTTTGTCCGCATGTATCACCTCTGTTCCCACTGGTCGGCTTTTCATGAAATTTAATATTATATACTTTTATTAAAATATCGAGAACATCCAGACTTTAGAACGTGGGCAAAAATTCTGGCGCTTTAAGTCAGTACTTACGTACGTTTATATTGTTGACTGCGAAATAAAATCCCTCAACAATACTAAAAGAGAAGACTCATTGCATTTCCATGGCATGGTTTTGAATATTCATATTTTTGACAGAGTCATACGCAACTCAACAATGCCAATTAACTCATTATTTTTTTCCATGGCTACAATCATGAGGTGAATGTGCCACAGTGCTTCATTATACTACGTGCACTGCCTATCATATTGTTTGTAAAATAGATTGACTACTCTGTACATTTTCATAAAAGCCAATTTAAAGCTACAATTAACCGAAAGTCTTTCTCAAGTCGTACATTCTGAACAACCTTTAATTAATTTATGGTATGAATCACTAAGTGAGGTTATTCATTAATACGTGATCGTCATTTACGAGACAACGTCCTTGTGAGGCTCATTTCATAAATGGTAGCAACAATGAACGTTGTATTTTATCATCTTTAGAAGGTAATCGCTCAATTACACATGTTACCGCAACAAACTGACCATTTAGCCTGTTTCAGTGTGATTTTGCTGTGCTTATGGACCTTACACTTGTGAGCTAGAAAGAAAGAGAAATGGAAAGATATGAGCAATCATTAGCCTGCAGATTTATCCTTTCTTCCTTCTTTCTTAGACCTTTCCTCTTCCACCTACATGTTCACAGTAGGTGTCGAGGGTTTTTGTGATTGCATTTGATCACACTCAAGCACACACCACAGTCGGTAGGACTCCTCTGGACGAGGGATAGGCCCGTCTCAGAGACCTCTACGTGACGACACAAACACTATGCATGCTCCGGTGGGATTCGAACCCACAATCCCAGCAAGCGCTTGGCCACTGAGATCGGCAGATTTATCCTTGACAGACGCAATCAACCATGGAGATAGTTCACTGTATAGTGTCGTCAATCAGATTCTTGAAAACTTAGAAAACCAAGGCATTACGTTGTATAGGAATGTATGAGTTTCTTCCCAGTACCGACTACGTTATGCTTAAAGACCCAAAATATATTTTATTTTATTATTTATTGTGCACTTTATAATGCTCTTGGTATCCCTGCCTAAAAAGGTTGATTCCTAATACCTAAAAGATTTAAATAATACAATTGTATCCCAAAACAGATCGTATTTTACGTCCTGCATCAAATCTTACACAATATGCCTTTTCCGGAAAACGTGATTAAACTCAGTGTTAGTATGCAGGGCCTATTGTGAAAAAGGACTTGCATGACAAATTTTTATGTAGACTTAACATGCCAGATTTATAAGAAATCACACAAAAATGGCAGACGTCTCCATTACATATCACTTCTCGCACTTCATGCCGTGTTCGCATAGGAATGAGTTTCACTCAATCACGTGAGTAGGTACTGTGCGTAGAATTTCTTTGATGTTCTTGCATATCCTCCACTTCTGCAAGTGCCTGAATAGCATGGTCAAATATGCAAAACCCCTTCCTGACCACTTAATATTCGCCATCTTTAATATAACATTTAAATGACTCTCTAAATCATTCATTGAGAATATAAAATTATATAGGCGTGCTATATTATAGAGAAAATTAATTAAAAATTTTATGTATATTCATTTGTAATGTCGCAGTTATTTTTCTATTTACATCCTTAAGAATGACATCTATAGGATTGATAACCAGAGTTTGATTCCGGGCAGAAGCATAGCTATTCCTGTCCGCCATAACGTCCACAGCAGATATGCGATTTTGTTTCCTACGTGCATGTGTGTAGACGCTCACCTCTACGACCTTCAGACGTACAGCTTACTACACTGACAACTTTACCTTCACATACGTCTGTCTACACATTACAATTAGACAAATGTGTAAAATTTATAGGTGTGTATTTACGCTGGGTTGAAAAAATCTCACAACACAGCATACAAATTAACGCGCTGGCTCTTATAAGCTACGTAAATTACTTATAATAAGTCCCAGTCGTAGCAAACACAATATTTTATCAGACTGTTTAGGTCATAATTTACGGAATGCGAAGAATCACAAGAGAACTTTCGTCTGTGAATATTAGCCTATACCTATCTGCATTTCAGCCAAACTCCTTCGCCTGTTAACGTTTTACTTTTCAGCAAGATTGCCTTTCCAGATTATATTAAGCATAAAATAGGAGCATTGTCCGCGGTTCACACACAAAAATACCGTGACCCCTTGAACGGCTAAGCCTTTAAGAGAGGCATAGTAGCAAGTACATTCCGTGTCACCTGTAATAAGCTGTAAGTTACAAATACTGTGTATCGAACGAATTAGTTTTGCCGGTAAGTCTTTCGGCTTATAATCGGTATGTCCCCAGTTTAAAACTCAAACAGCGCACCGAATATCGTAAGAGAAGTTCATAATCGGCATGTGCATAATTTGAATCTGAAACGGCCTACCGAATATCATGACTGAGATTTGAGTAAAATTCACACTAGAACAGGCCATGAAGGCCCAGAGGGAGAGCAGAGGTATATGTATACTATTTCTTTAACCTCGGCACTAGACGGGGTGGGTGGCTATCGCCATGCCCCGGCCGCTTTACTTCCGGGAAAGAGACCCGGTACCCATCGTGTAGGAGGCTGGGTGGACCCCAGGGCCGGTCTGGACGGCTGCGGAAAATCTCGCTTTCCTTAGTCCGCGCAGAAACATGCGACAATAACACAAAAAATTAGGCCACGGCCACGTCCCCCCACATCCTTTTCACTTCATTCTTCACTATCTATCCTGTTATTAGTATAATTTTAGCGGCGTTAAATAAAACATAAATTAGTATTTAATAAACACAGGTTTATGACATCAAATGACAAACAACGAAATGACTAAGATTAACAATTTGGAAAGTAAACAAAAGTTATCGTGGCTTATTTAGAGAAATTTTCGCACAACAACAGGATGCATAGAGAAAAGCCACAAAACAAATCAGCTAGAACGTTCGGCCTTTTGGTCAAGATTCGAGAAAATCCGACCCGAAAAGGAGAAAATTTGTAACTGTAGTACCGTAACCTTTGAAATTCTGAACTCAGTACTGTGGTTTAGTGTATAACCTGTATGCCTATTTCTGTGTTTGCCTATTTAAGGAAAATACTTCAGCCGAAATCATTATGTGTCAAACGGGAAAGTTACTTTTAGTAGCGAATTTCGAAGGATGAGAAAGGTATTGTGGCCTCTTTTACGTAGTATTCATCGTCAGTGGCGGTTGACAAAAGGTCACATAGGTATCTTCGAGACACTTGAGTTCTCCTTATACAGCATTATCAATAGAAAAGAAATGGTTTGCAGTAAATTTACAGCCATTTAATTTGGGTACAAATTAGACATTTTATTAAAATTTGTATACGGTTTGTCATTCTAAGATTATATAACGATATTATGTCTTTGGTAATATGTCCTACAGAATCAAAATGTCGGTAAAAATCTCTCAACCTGCGTTGGTCGACCAACTGAATGCAAATTTTAAACCAGAATTTTTCAAGTCGCAAGTACTTTATATGCAGATAGAAACAGTGAGGAGTACAGTTATTTAAGCCTATGATCTACTGGCCATCAAAACTCTTCATATTCTACATTTCCGCAACTGCAGTAAAATATCTTGCTTTGTATATGCCACAAATCCTATCGTCAATCGTGCTGCAGCCTGCTGTGGATACTGAATTATTGAATGGAATTCAGGCATGAGTGATACTAGTCCTATTTTCTTAACAAAATTAAAGAACTGAAATTAGTGGAAACTGCAGCAAGAATGCAGTGCTGAATCCAAACCCTTGACCAGATTATAACCTGGTAACACGAAGATAATATCACGTAGATTAATTTTTCACCTTTAGGGTTCTGAACGGAGAAAAGTACTCTTCGGAGTCACATTAAGGAGCTGTGTACGTCCGAGAGTCCGTCCTTCCATTCCTTGATTGCATTCTGGACAGTAGGCTGTTGTTAGGCTATAGGCACTAACTAACAGAAGTTTCTGTAATTTTATAAAAAATGAGTGCCTTCAGAATCAGTTTCATCTAAAAAGTTGTTGTCTCCTTGCCGTAAAGAATTCCAGAAGAAGCGTTTGGGAAATAGTAACTTTCTAAGAACACGAGAGCTTTTCGCATCGAAGTAGGAGAGATCATTCCCAGTGTAGTTCTTTACTGTGGTTGAGAAGTAAAATGTGTGAAATTACCAATACCGATTTTGAAAGAGGCGGTTTTTAAAAGTGCTGGCCGGTGCTTTGGTAAAGGTATGCCGTTATTAGTGTGTATCACGCAGATTGCTTAAAAGGATCTAAGGTTATTCGCATGAAAATACGTAGGTAGACGCATTTTTAACGTAACTTCGCCAAGCATATCATCTTCAAGATAAAATTATGTCTATCTTCAGAGAGACTATAGACATCTCAGCACTTTAGGTGCAGGAATTTCCAGACCAGACTGTAGGAAGAAGGTGGCACGTTTCTCTTTTCTTCTTCCCTTGTCTTGTGTGGGTTGTTGGTGGCCGAGGTAGCTTTCTGTGTTATAGTAGTACAGTGGAACAGGGTTTACTTTCAGTGTAGAGTTACTGCAGCAGTGGTATGTTTGCCGAATTCTTTGGGGGCAAGGTGAGGCCCGCAGAATACACAGACGGCAACCTGAGGCAACCTCAGACAGCTCTCTATGTCCGGATCCTTATCACACATGCCGGCTAGTAGAATGGATGTTACTTGACATCCAGAGAGGCGTGGACTACATGGAAATAACAGCGCATACATGTTCGATTTGTCACCGAACATTACAGTGGGATAGAATTCCTGCTTTGCATGCCACAGGTCACGTGTTTTGTTCTCGGCGCGGAAGCCGACAATTCTCAACGAATATTTTTCATAGTTTTAGTGATTCTTCGAGGCCAATTCTGGGAAAAAGGAAAGGCACCATAAAATAGATCTGTAAAATTATTTGGCATTTTTTTATACTTAGTCACTGATAATTTACCCTATTCCCTTTATAGAAGGAGCCCTAACGATTTTATAAACTAAAAAGGAAATCTGTGTGCACACATAGGCCCTACCTATATAAAGAATATAAAGTTATTATCCACAAACAAAACTCCTTCATACTTTACCATGTGTCATAGAACGCAGTCCTTCTTGAGAAGCTATAGTCCTTCATTTAGAAAACCAGAGGCTCATCACCGTGTTTGTGAGAGCCCTACTGCCCCCTGTCTGAGATCGTAAATTCACTCCACACTCCAAAACCCTATTCTCTACGACCCATGTCAATATTTATCCCATTTGTATCTAGGTCTTCCCAGAAGTCAGGCTTTACCGAATGAAGTTTGTAAGAATTATCAATCATTCCTTGCGTACGACACGCACAGGCTATTTGTTCCTCTTGGTTTGATAAGCAGACTGGTATTTGGTGGAGTTTCTTTCAGCCTTTTCTTGCTTGTGCAGATGAATATAAGCACTCATCGCAAAGAAAGTCAAATGTTATGATATAATGTTGGAAGAACAGGCCAATTAGGATCTAGAGAAGAAGTATCTTTCACTGTTCACATTTTCTTAACCGCCTTCGAAGAAGAAAACTGTGATGGTTCTCAGCATACTGATATAAAATTAAATCAAATGAAGTGCTGTAGCTTGCACCCGATCTGTAGTAGATGCAGTTGAATGCTCGACGTGGATGTGAATGGATCGTTACCAAAAATTACAAAGACAAAATACTACTGAAACTTATCCTCCTCCTTCTGTTAATGTGGTTCAAAAGAACAATGTTGTCGTCACTATTATTAATTTACCTTGAAAAGATACCTATATGTGTTTAACGTAGGGCAAGTTTCTTTCTCCCCCATAATGCGATTACGTATAGCCTACCTATTTAAACGTGAACAAAAGCATAAAAAGACTTGCTGCTTCACACAGTGAAAATTTTGAAAGCGATTCGAGAGTAGAAACAATAAATATATGTAATAAAGTGCTGTGTTCGGTAAAGTGAATATCAGCACTGCTTTTATTTCCGGGAACAATGGGCATCAGCTTAACGCTCCTTGGGCGCATATTGTCATTGAATACTGGCATCTTTTATTTACAGAAGAAAAAATATTCACTTCTCAGTTGAATGGGAATTTACTAATAAGAGAAGAACTGTACTTATTTTTTGCTACCGTTTGTACTTCTCTTTTTACTTTGTTTCTTTTCGCTTCTAAGTTTTATTTACTTTTCTAAAGATGGAGAGGAGATTGAAAGAAATATGAGTGAAGAACGGGTGGATAAAAATAAAGAAGGGAAAAGTCTCTCGGACAATGTATTCTCTATTTGTTGTGAGTGTATGTTATCTTTAACAGTGGTGTGCTGTTGTGGTGCATGCTGGACAAAGAGATCCAACACGGTAGCCAAGGACAGAATTGATGGACATTCTGCTCAGTTCAAACACGAAGGGCAAGAATATAATAGAACTAAAAGCAAAAAAGAATAGAGGAGGGGGATTTCGCACGTTTCAGGAATGAAATCCCGCGAAGTTAAAATAAACATTGGCTATGTATTTTAAACTTCTGGCGGATGGACATTTCTATTTCTCTTTCCCCACATTTCTCATCATTATTTTGTATTCGACAGGCCGGGTGTGAACAGGGTGTCACAAAATAAGGGGATCTGAGCTACACTTTCCTTCAACATATACAAATGTATTCATATCAGCAAATCTTAAAAGTCAAAACATTTTAATTTCTCGATATTACTCCTGTAAGATGACAAAATATCGTGTGATGGTAAATAAGTTATATAGCCTATAATTAGGCTTATCAAACAAAATGTTATCAACAATTCTATCTAAAAATTTCATTTATAATTGTTTCAAAACTCGCCACAGCGTGGTGCCTTATCAAGTTGTGGATCAACGAGACGGCCTCCAGGTATAAAGTCAGCTGCAAATATACCGAATAAAGAGTAGCGAATTTTAGACGATTGGTGGTCTTCTACTTTCGGGAATAAGAGAAAATTTAGCAACACCTTGTCGTAAAGAGCTAGTGTGTTACAAAATGCTTCACAGTGTTCCGAAATTGGAGGACTCTTGTGAAAACGTTAATGAAACTTCGGTTTCCACAAAAGGCGACGAATATCGTCAGAAGATGACTAATAATGCTTTAAGTTCTGAAAAGGGCTCTGATCCTTATCGTGACATAGTTTACTTCATCTATTTGTGCAAAAGACATGAATTTTAAGTAAGCCTATGTTTGGAAAAAAATTGTGATTTGTGAATATTACGTTTGACTACATGTGTCGCAAATCAAAGTGTAATCTGCAACTTGTCGGAAGTTGTGATACAATGGTTACAAATTTGCCGAAGATTTTTGAATATCTTTTTCATTGCATGACTGATGATTCGAAAGATTTTTATAAGACACTGTGAATAGCAGCTACTATGCCAGCCTGCATTCAAGTAGGATGCGGCTGTGCTGAACAGAGCGAATTGCTACTTGTCTGTGTCGTACGCGAAGTGTATCGAATGTGAATTTTTGACATCTGAAGGAAGGCAATATGTCTGATGCCCGCCTAAGGCATCCAAACATTTTAACAAGAGAGGAAATACGCGTACATTTTAACACTGTGATGGGAGTTCGGATTTTTGCAGCCTGGAGCTTTCTGAGATGATCATGACATTTAATCCAGTGGGGTCACACTCAATGTTCTTTACAGCTACTACAAAATGTTACTGCTATTATTAGGGTCTGTTATTATATTTCCTGGAAGAAATCATTAATTATACACCTACTTTGATAACATTTTTATTAAAATTATCGCACACATACAGCGTAACCTCAAAGTTTCAACCCGTCGCAGTATTCCAATTTTCCACTTACTACGAGTATTTCATACCAGATTCATAAATACTTTCGTAGCCTACCTACACACAAAATATCGTATTCCTACATACAAATGACAAATGTTAAATATTAAGAATTGCTTTTTCATTTGCCTTAAATATGCATCATGTAAATAGCAAGAAAAAACTGATAAATTCTTAGGCAAATTACGTCGATATATCAAGCATAAATCATCGAGTATTACGTCAAACCACAACGAAAGGCCAATCTAAATTATGTGGCGTTGTATTATGACATATTTATAATAAGTATAACGCTATTAGTGTTAAATATAGTAATTGTAATTTAGCCTTAAGTAGGGTCTACCCTTCATTCAAAATGTATCCTAAATTAACCACAAAATTTTGATCATTCGAAAGCATGAAGTATTAAATACTATAGCTCGATTAACATTTTTGTCTTTATTGCCTGGCACACAAGTTACACCTTTTTCACGTCATCTACGTCATGTACGTCTCCGGCTGGTTTTTTATTATTATTTCGTAGATGGAAGGATTTTTTGCAAAAGGTATGTAGCTTGTTATGCCTGTGTTGACTTTCTTTACGAATTCTATCCCAAAAAGTCTTTATTACAAGCAGCATTCAGCAAGATGTTATAAATTTAATTAGGGCTTCATATAAAATGACTGTTATTTTTGCTCGATTTAAACTAACTTGAGTTGTCTTGACACAGTTTATTAAAATACCAATATACAAACAATTTCACTAGAATCCGTCCCGTTGGAACCGAATTATTCCATGCGGACAGATGGAGGAAGAGACAAACAGACGGACAAAAAGAAAGAGACGGGCGTGTCGAAGCCAGGATTCACTTTTCGCAGATTCGCCAACGCTCCTGAAAACTCAATGTCTGGCTTGTGTGTGTAAGACTTGGCGCTTCGTTTACTGGCCTCTCATTTTTAAATTATTGTAAAATGTAATTAAAGTCGATGCTTCAGTCAGTAAAGTGAATAGGCTATAAGATGGACAACCAGGGTTTAAGGTTTCAAAATCCAGTAGGAGCAGAGATATCTCGCATTCTTCACAGCCCAGGTGAAGGCTACTGGGCATGAAGGTACCACTGATGTGAATGTAATGTTGAGGTTAAAATGCGAGAAGTTCTGTGTTCAGTCACCCGTACCTCGTGGCACGGTGCTTAAATAAGAGAAAAACAGATTTCCTTTACGTTTACTCCACAGCTGCTTTCTGTAATTCTCAAATTTTACAAATAAAACTTCAGATACCAAGAGCTAAGCCTGATTAACAGTGACTGGTTTACAGATTGTGTCGAAATTTTGCACTGCACATTCAAAAGTACATGTCAAGTTATGTGCCATCGAAATTAAATTCCAACCTTACGCATTCCGATAATAAAATCAAATAAGGGAACGTAAGTTGAAAAAAAAAAAACAGAAGAAACCAAACAAGGAGACAGTGTCGTCATACAAACCACTTATAAGTTTGTTTTATGAGCGCCTGTCACAGAGTCCACAAGTTTTTTCACGCAGTAACATAGTGGTGACCCTAACATTTCACATGAATAGAATTTGGAGCACTCTTGTCATACTAAAGCACCTTATAGATCCCGACAACAAGAGTGTCAATAGCAACAAAATCCAGCAGAAATATTTCTTTCCTATGTTATTAGGCCTACGGTCTTTTCACTAATTCATCTGCTTTCATTTGCCTGTCGTTTCTTGCATCCATTACGTAAACAATTTGGTTGTGATGAAATGTGTTTCTTCGGAAAATCCTAAGAAACCGGCATAGGGGAGAGAGGCGGGGCGATGCGGGATATGAAAATGGTCTTAGAGAAAAGTAAGGTCGATCTAAGGCTACGGATTAGAGCCAGGTGGTTCAAGAAACAGTTAAACCGCAGACTTCCCTAAGCATCCAAACACAAGGAATTCTTGACCACACCACTTTTCATGGAAGAACCTACACAATGAAGCTAGTTAATTATATAATTTATTTAGTTTGTTAGACAGTTAATTAGTGGGAATGGACCACTAATAGGTCTAATAGGTAGACCACAGATTGATTTCCAGGGCTGTCCACGTGTGTGGGATATGTGATGAACAGAGTGACACTAAGAGAGGTTTTCATAGGAGTATGTCGGTTCCTCTCGGCAGCACCTGTCATCCCCATCTGACAAAATAGGCCCACGTGAGGCCCCAGCACAAAGGAACTAAGTCTTAACGAAGTTCTATAGAAAGCTAGTACTTTTTAAACACGTAAGTCTTATCTTTACACGGTTATCAATATTGCGATAAAGCGTGGTTGATGTAAACGTAAAAGCATAAAAATTACATCATGTTTCATTTTATAACGAGAAGAGTCTATTGGTGCCGAAGTCACTTGGTAAGGCAATGCAACTAGAGAAGGGAAAGCAAAAGGGCCCTCCGTTATAATGGGGACAACAGAGAAAGTATGGCAGTCAAATATCTGATGAAGTATGTATCTCGCAAACGTCGGGTGTAAGGATTTGTTATTTTTGGCGTAGGCTGGAAAAATAAGACGCCATCAGATAACACAACACAGCTGTGACCACAGCATTCAACAGGGCAAGCACGTGAGAATGTTACACTGAAAATGATCAGTGAATTTTTTCTGTATTACAGTCAAATGCTTACGACGCGATAATATAGTAATGCAAATATAATAAAAGCAGAGGTATTTAAAACAGGCTGAACCAAGTAAAATTTTAGAGAAGACACACTCTTCTGGAAAGTTACGCCGTATCGATTGGTAAAATGTTGAAGACATTTGGAAGGATTGTAATGTCTTCATATTCAGGGTCAAGAAGCCTTTCATTCTTTCTGCACTGTTTGAAACTGAAGGTGAAGGATTTACAATCCTTCGAAATGTTGATAAAAATTCACCTATCGACATAGTGCAGGACTCCACGGCAATACTGCTGTGAGAAACTGAAAACACGCAGGAACTTTACACTTGTTGCCTACATACACGAGAACATAAAGAAACATTACTAAATCAAGCAAACGAGCATGTAGCGATTTCAGAATGCATGTTTCAAACGTGAAGATTAGCTCAAGTGATTACGCATTTGTGTCTGGAATAAGAACTAGTTTGGAGGCCGACATAGGGGTTTGATTTTCCATTGTGACTCCAAATGAACATTCAAAATTTCTCCTAAAATAGTCCGCGATTCTCTCCTCCAACATCATTCCCGTTAAACAAGCGATTAATAATAATCCAACAGCAAGGCTTTTGATTCAGTGTACTACTAAGTAAGCACTTAATGCAACAGGGAGCGGGACAAAATAACCACATATAACTCCGAACAATTAATCTGCTTCTCATTATCAGTTCTACTGCCACCAATAGTGGTCTTCCTGCAATAATACGTATAAACATTTTTCCCTTACAAAATAACTTTTGAGATGAGACACTTCACTGTATCCCGCAAGTTGAAGAGTTTAGTTGGTTGACTTATACTAAGAAGGTAGGCGGCTCAAATTTCTACTGATACATTGTCTATCCTAATGTCTGTTAGTGGTTTTACTCAGTTACTTTGAACGCACCTGGGCTTGTACACAGAAATAATTTAGGACTACTTCCACCCCAATTTTTTCGGACCATCATATATAACGGCCCTCCCAAGCGATGCTAACTGCTTTGCGCAGTGGGCTTTAAGTGAACTTCGAATTCTCTGAGAATATTACTTGTGGCAATAAAATCAAACTGTGGATAAAAGAAATACTGATCACTTAACCGGTAACAGCCTCATTGCTGAATCATATAGGCCTAAGCCTCTTGAGTTTCGCTGACAAACAAATTAACCCTTAAAGAGACAAGTGCGAATATATCGACGGTAAAAGGTGCGTGAAGTAACAAGCATATCCGTTGTATACATTACGAAGATTCCACAATCTTGGGTTCATTTTCGAGGCAGTATACGATTACTTGTGTCTTGTAAGAAGCGTAAGTTTTCAACTTGCCCTCTCCCTGGAACTCTGTAAGACATTGAGATGCACGTGCTACGAAGCGATATTGGTCTTACAGGAGCACGTAGGTATTACGGGATCCCAAGAAGGGAACACTAAATAGGAGAAGGAGATCCTGCGATTTGGCGCAGAAGTAGCTAGGCGCATCAGAAGTATCTTCTGACATTATGCCCAAAATTTATTTCAGTCAGTACGTGAGGCCTTTCCACGGCACACTTGGTTGGTCGCTGGCTTCTTACTGGGGGAAACGGTTTCAATCTCATGCCATTACATGTGGGCTTCTAGGTGGAAAATGTAGCACTAGGATCGGTTTCTCTCTGAGAATTTCGGTTTTTCCGTGTCAACATGATTCCACCAGTGTTTCACATTCTTTCATCTAAGCTTATCATTCTCAACAATTATTAAGTTCCTGGAGATTAAATAGGTAATGTGTTTACTTAGCCAGACTATCGGAGAAAATCAATTTACCTTAATATAGGACATACCCGTTGGTGTATCACAGCACAAAAAGTATGGTTGTCCAACAGTCAATCACATACAACAAGCTGTTTTTTACGCGTTATACTGGCAACTAGTTTCATCTCCGAAAATGAGCCAACATCAAGCCACTAAAAAGAAGAGTATAAATGGAAAAATCTGTGTATCATAAAATGCAGATCTCCCCCTTTACATAGAAAGATACATCATGGATGTGTATAAAACAAACAAATTTTTCTCATAAGGCCTAAGCAAAGTATTAAAACTGCACAACTACATTATGTAGTAAATATTAAAAATACTGATGTTGTAAAAACAGGAAAAAGTAGTTTAAGAAAGGTGTCAACAGCAAACGTTTTAATTATGTATAAAAACTGTACTGATATGTACGCGAAGCGCTACAAGAATCATCCGATATGTTGGCAGGTGGATAAGTCAACGTGCAGTTTTCTTTTGACAGGTCTCTAACGCAAAATATGTACATATTTCCCAGGCGCCTTCAGTAACCTATAGCATTATTGCCGAACATTTCGACTAGCTTTCTTCGTTAATATTGTTTTTCTAAAGACAAATTAACCATTTGATTTCGTAAGTGCACTATAGCGTTAGAAATAGAATATGTCGTACTTTTGAAGAAGAATAAACATTGTAAAAATTATTTCCAATTTTAACTACGTGATCGAAACTCGTGACATTTAAGCATGCTATTATAACAAACTGATTAGTAATGTGCATATTAGAAAGTTACCTACAGTTGTGACGTTTGTATAAATGCATTTATGCAAAGCTCATATCTGTACACCTGAGACAAATGCGATGTTTGCACACAAAGTTTCTGCAGTTTGTTTTAATAGGTGAAGGTTGCCCCGTAACATGCCAAACAGGCACGGAGGGGAGGTAGGTGTATAGCTGTATCCATGCGCAACTTCGACCCTAGAAGGATGTGGGTGGTCAACGTTACCCTCCGGCCACTTAATCCCCGGGGAAGTAACTCATTAGCCATTGTGCAGGAGGCAGGGTGGGCCTCGAAGCCAGTCTGGATGGGTCCGGGAAGTCTCGCCTTTCGAACCACGGACCGTCAAGCCCCTGTCGAGTCGCTGTAATGACCACGTTATCCCGGCCGCAGTTTGTTTACATGTCTTATAATTTCTCACCAGATTACTGTACCTTCAGTACCTCTTCTAATCCTTCTGGTTGAAGTGGTTTGAAAACACAGCTCGATTTTGAAGCTCCGTTCCGTGGGGTCTAAACTAAATAAGGTGAATAAGTGAAATTTACAGATAATTCGCCACTGATCTCAAACGGACCTATAAAATAATCATCCACCATGGAAAAACTAAAAATGATGACATTCTGTCAATAAATATTGAAGAGAAAATATGAATACGAACTAGTAGAACATATAACCACTCCCTTAAAAACCGTCACTGATGTCACTAACAATACATTTGCCAGTTTGCCACTGATAAAGTAACCTCAAATATGGCTGTTAAAGGAACACACATGAAGACTTGTCAATAAGTGTTTTACAATAAAAAATATAAATAGCACTCTGTACTTTGCTAAGGCCTCAACCAAGGACGCACACAGGGGGGTGGGGGCTGCCGGGCTGCAGCCTCCCCCTATGCCCCCAAACCTGAAATTTAATAAACACAGACTTTGTAGAGATTATGATAACAAAAGGTTTTACGTGATTTCAACTTCATCCGAAATCAGCCGCTGAAATAGGCTGACGACTAGTGCATTAGAATTTTGAAAAATAAGATTAAAAAAACAAGAAGATAGGACACTGTGATTGAGGCATGGAACATGTAGTTATATTTGTACGTAAATAAATACAGTTGCAGACAGTGTTATGTTGTACTTAAGACAGGATTTTTGTAATAATTTTAAAAATCAAACATAAATTATATATAGATTCAGGGTCAGCCTCCCCACACCTCCCTCCAAGGAAAAAATCTGAATGCGCTCCTGGTCTCAACCAATATGTTTGCAGTCTGCCACTGAAAAAGGCAATATCAGGCATGGTTTTCTTCAATGCATTTTCAATTTTATATGAGTGTATTAATTTTCTTTTTACTTTTCAGTTTTTCGTGGATCCAAGTTCTTACATACCGTACTTTTATTTCTTGTTGATTGCTGCTTTCTTCTTCTTCATCATCATCGTCGTCGTCGTCGTCGTCGTCGTCGTCGTCGTCGTCGTCGTCATCATCATCATCATCATCATGAGCTGTGACGTATTAGGCGTAGTGCCTGTTCTTTATCCGTCGAGATGAAGCTGGTCCTTCCATCTTTTCCTCGGGCGTCCTATGCTTCTCTTCCCTTTTGGCCTATATTTCAGTGCCTGTTTGGGTATCCTGTCTGTGTCCATTCTCTCTACATGTTGTAGCCACTCTCGTTGGTACTGTTTTATATCCAGAACAATGTTCTGCATTCCAAGTTTCTCCCTCACGGATTGATTTCTCTCCCTGTCTAACTTAGCAATTCCTAGCAAATGTCTTAAAAATTTCATTTATGCTGCTTCCAGTCTTTGTTCATCTCGTTTCTTCAGCACCCAGGCTTCACTACCGAACTTTAAGGCTGCTTTCGCTGTGATATTATGGATTCTTACTTTTGTTTCTTTAGTGATTTGCTTTCCAAAATTCCTTCATATAACGCCATTTATTTTGTTATATGTTTGTATCTTATCTTCTAAATCACTTTCGCAGTCCGATATAAGGTACCCTAAGTATTTAAACTCTGATACCTGTTTAATCGGATTATCGTTTATGACGATTTGCTGCTTTCTTATCAATATTAATGTTTTAGAACTGAAGTACCACATAGGCCTTCAGCTATTTGCAGGTAGAAGTCGTACTTAGGAATGTGAAAAATAGCTCAAACTCTTTGAGGAAAGACCACACAGGCATTTTAATTTAATATATCGGCTATTTGTTTCGTTTATATTTTCAAATCACTTACACGTATTTTTTTCTGTGGCGCAACACTCAAAATCGGGCCTAGGCCGCCTCATTGTTGAGGTACGTGTCCTCTGAACGAGTTATCATCTCGTTGCAGAGGCCAATACCTACACAACACACAACAAACACAAGAGACGAACATACATGTCATCAGCGGCATTTGAACTGGCAATTCCAGCAGTCGTGTGGCCGCAAACCGACGCCTTAGACCGCAGGACCACCAGAACACATATATTCTATAGCCTACCTGAATATCAGTACAGCGACTCGCTGCGGGCTGGACGGTCCGGTGGTGGAAAGATTTTCCGCACCCGTCCAGACCGGTCCTGAGACCCACACGGCCTCCTGTACAATGGGTACCGGGTCTTTCTCGGGAGTAAAGCGGCCGGGGAGTGACGCTAGCCACGCCACCCCCTCTCGTGCCGAGGCTAAGGAAAGGGTAGAGCTATACCTATACTCCCTCTTGGGGTTTAATTGCCTGTATAGGATCCCCTTTACCTTTTTACCCACCTAAATACCAAACACACTAGAATTATAGCTGACAACTATTCCATTTCTTTTAATTCTAGTCCAGCTTACAATATTGTATATTCCGTGTACAAATTTCAAATATTTATTATTTAACCAACACAATGCACTCTATGAGCTAAAACGTAACTAACAACAAAAGTTACACTTTAATAACTCCGACACTTTTCGGTTCTATGCAACCATTATAAAGGAGTCACAAGTAAGTGGGAAGTAGTGTATGTAGGATACACATGCACATAATCATATCGATAAAATGCAAGTTATACTGAAATGCAGTGAGAGTTGTCAAAATATCCATTCAGTGTTGGCCTGGTTAATATGTTAAAACCATGTAATCATAAACTGCAGCTAAACATGTGCTTTTGTCCTTATTGACAGAGTATATGAAAACACTGCTTGATTGATATGTCAAGGTTAAAATAATGCTTATGAAACTATAAACTAAACAGACTGCGTGCAAATCTCTACTGCTTTTAATTAATATTGCTGATTCAGTAGCGGCGGAATAAGGGAAGGTTTCCAGCCCTGTGGAATAAGTCGTTATATAGTAATGAGAATTTGGAATGATAAACAGTATAGTATTATGATAGCACAGTGTATAAGAACATACTGGCAAAAGGCGTAGGCCTATAAGAAATAGAAGTATACAGCGGAAACTGAGACACTATGCTAATAAAAAAAATGCACAGACATTTTCCGCAAAGTTTGGCGTCTCTCCCCTAATGACTGTATACCTACTATGATTCAGAAAATTTTAAACACGACATCTTGTATGAATGTATATCGTATGATAGGCTATATACGATATCGTTTTGAAACGAGTTAATTATTATCATTTTAATTCATTTGAAATTATAGTCACGTTATAAAACAATTAAAAAACTTTAGATTTATTTCGTGCAATCCAATCGTTATTAGGCTCACTGTTTACTTGGGGTTAGTCTCTTTAGGAGATATAAAATATTTTACAATAAAGAATCTTTCCATATTTTATTACTTTTCTTGTACACGGAAAATGTTTAGGACAAAATATATAGCATTTTATTCCATTTCAAACACTGAAGCATGAATTTTACCTAAATAATGTACTAAATTAAGTTTATACTTCGCAAGAAACGTGTTACATCTCCGCTCCAAAACTGAGTCTTTAATACTTTCGCCGTATATTGTAAGAATAATACCAGCACAAAACACACATGAACACTGTGTGATGCAGAGTTTTCTGTGAAAAGCAGTTGATTTAGGCCTATGTTGTAAACATGTGATTGAAAAAGTTAAACGTGCGATCGTACAAATCAATTCTGAAGTGAAGACTAGAAACAGACTAGAATAGTGGACATAAATACTTGGATTCAACAGGCATTAATCCATAATTCATACTTAATGTTTCCGAGAACAAGCGGAAATACCGTTTAACCCTTTAAAGACAAAACGTGTCTTACTTTATATAAGGACTCAGCGCCCACCGCGCAGTAAACACATTCCGTCTCACTTATAAAAACCAATCTGTTGTTGTCTAAGCCAAAAGTCACTCTTTGTTCTAAGAGCCGTACAAAACACGTAAACTCAATGCGAGAAACATTTAGAATTGTTGAATGTTAAACCTGGTGGCAAGTAAAATAACCGCTAGGCTTTAAAAGGTGACTGTGACAATACTTTAGTATTTAGGAAATCGGGTGCAGCTGCGAAATGTACTGAATAAGTTCAGAAGAGGTCCCAGTGGTGGCCTTTGTCGAACGCGGTGACGAAATTTCGGCTTCCATAAAATCAGGGAATTTACTGACTGCGTGAAAATTTGTCAGCTGCTCAGTGACAACTCTGTACCAAGACATCGTTGGTATTTAGGCTACTAAGTTATTGGCGAAATATCTATAAATCCATCACCTTTTAAATTCAAAACTTATTACATCCTTCGCTCAAGTTACACCCAATGAAACTGAGGTGCACATACCAAGCTGTCATTTACTTTTAAAGGTAAAGCTGTAAAGTTTTCCCTGCTCTTAATTAAGCACCAAGCTTGAAGTCATATGTGGGAATGAAGATCTGGCCACTTGTAATTGTATTTATTTCATCGTGTGCCACTTACTTTTAAATAATCTCTGAAAACGTAATTTATTTGTAACTGCAGGGCATGTATTCTGTCATTTAGGTTACTTTTAAGAAAAAGAGTAGTTAAAGGGGTAGGCCTGTAGGCGATTGAACATTTACTGTGCCAGTGTTGCTCGCATAAATCTATTGAGAAGTAATTTTTGTTTTTCTTTCCTTGCTTCTTTTCCTCTTTTCGAATCGAACACGATGTTATTGTAAGACTCAAATTCCTTCTGAGACAAAGGATCGCCTCAGACACGGAGCAGGCTTCTTTGGCTAAGGATCAACACATTGCAAGGCCTGTGTCTTTACAAGACAACACTGGGGGACTGCTGCTTGGGATTCAGCTGTGTGAGAGTGGAAGCGGGGGAAAGGTGGGTGATGTGGGTGAGGATAAGTCTGGCTCGCATTCCTCAGAGGGTCGC
Source organism: Coptotermes formosanus (assembly GCA_013340265.1). Classification (NCBI taxonomy): domain Eukaryota; kingdom Metazoa; phylum Arthropoda; class Insecta; order Blattodea; family Rhinotermitidae; genus Coptotermes; species Coptotermes formosanus. The sequence goes on along the minus strand of BLKM01001619.1, from coordinate 7,177,261 downwards.
AAGGTTTAGTCAGAACAATTCAGCACAGGTAAATGTTAACAAATATCTATGCCTCGAAAAGTATTCGAACCTGTAATTCTAGCATTCAGGTTATGGACCATTTGTTCCCTAACCCTGTGAAGGACGAAGTCATGGGGAAACTAAACGACAATTTAAACCTATAATGGGGCGGGGGGGGGGGGGGGGGGTAGTGAATATATTTTTAGAAATTTCCCAGTCTTCGCCTCCCTCTCCTTCAGATCACAGCAGTAGGAAACTTAAGAAGTGATGCTGAAAAGTAATTAAAGCTTAAATTTTATTTTAAAAACCTATGTAGCAAGGACTTCCGAGCAGAACACACAGCCTCCTTCCCTGTTGCATAGATAACTTATCCTAACATTGATTGCAATTTGTCTTGTTAGTTTTTATCTTATTTCTGTGAGGCACTTCTTACTTATAACGTATTCTGTTTAAGTTAAATTTGTCGGATAACTCAAAACATTTCATCATACATAACGTAGAGTTAGGTTAAGGATCTATTTCGGCAGCAGATGTGCATGCCTATATTCGGTGTTTCCGTAGTTACCATCGCCAAAACCAAAGCTAAACTAATTCGCACCGAGAAGAACGCAGCGCCCAAGTCGCTACCGCCTAAAAAGCATGCGCTTTCGCCAAGTTGTTATTACTGGTTACACGAAGTAAAAAAACGACATTCCTTTGTCCTACAGAGCCGTAATATTTATAATAGGTACGTGAAACTGAGCTAGCTGCTTCCAAGGTTGAAATTCTGGGACACGCAAGCACAAATACAGAATGGTGGACACGAATCGTACTGTAGGTGTTCTTTCCTAAGATGGAAATTTGGCTAAAACTTAGTCAATATTTTGCCTATTTTGAGGTTTCCACAGCGGTGTGGTTGAGAATGCCGTTCTCCTCGGATAGGACGCTGTACCACTGAGGGATCTGTTCCCGACGCTTCAAAGTAAAGTCAGAACTTTACTAGCCGCTCAGGCAGACTCATATCGCAGAAGAAAGGAATGTTTAATTAAAGTATTTTAGAGAAATGATATTACTTTTTGCGAGAATCGTACGAAACACACAAAGAAGTTACAACGTGTGAGCAGAGTGCAAACAATGTTAGTGTAAAAGCGCGTCGTATATACAGTTACCACTGTTTTCTGAGGTACTGGAAGTGGGATTCTGTGCACACAATTTAGTGTGTAATAAGGTGGACCTTTCTCCAGTTGTGGTGTGTTGTGCACCGCAGAAGATATGCCACAATTCAGGATGTTGTTACATGAGTCGTTTTGATCAAAATATCTGAATCAACATGTGCCGGATTATCAACCGTTACATCGCTATGCCTTTTTAATTTTTTCAAGAAACTGTGCGATAATGAAGGGTATCAGTCCGTTTGAACCACTTTGCCGTTACTCCCAACTCTGGCAAACACTAGTTACTCGTTTTGGTCCACAGGCCTCGCTTTAAAGAAAAAATATAACTAATATTTTATAGTAAATCATCACGCAGCATTAAATTCATAATCTATAGACACCGAATAAAGTATGACTGAGCGTAAAAAAGAGATAATTTTACACTCACCCCTCAGTGTTGACAGATATTCAGCCTCTGAAATGCAGTCAGCTGTAGAGACACATTAAGTCTTATTGGCCTATAAGTACAGAATACTGCCGGCATGCCCATGAAAGGTCACAAACCTAATAGCCACTGACAGGGGAACAAAACTGTGGAATGTTAAATTCGCTTTCTTCTTTGGTGTAGCCGTTAATTAACTTGAAATATTGAAGTGGCTTTACTACCCACATGACGTTAATCCACGATGACACCCAATTACGAACTTCGTTCACTTTTATCATAAGTTTTCACAGAATATCACCAAATACACTAGTCTCCGTTGTAAATAAAAGTTAAAGGGAATTGTCTCAGAACACGTTACGGAAAGCTGATGAGGGAAACCCCAATTCAGATCACACAGATACTCAGCGCAAACAAATGTGAACGGAAATAACCTACATGCGAGCGCGCTGCCGAAATATTCCCTTGCCCTAAACTGCTTTACCCTTTCAATAACATTAGGTAAACAAGACAAAATTAAACACATTTAATAAAATATAATTCTTTCGAATACAATTTTACATGCATTTTTAGGAATTAAAGGTGCACACATTTTATGAAGTATAATGGAAATTTAAAAGTGTGAACTTTTGGAGTCTCCCACAGTGGATGCTATTAAAATGAACAATACGTGTAAAGTAGGAGCTTGAACCCTAGACTGCAACGCGTTTACCAAGTACGCACTGCTCGAAGGGAATTAAACGCAAGGAGTAGTAATAGCACTATGAATAAAGTAACCAACGATGGACTTGAACATGTCAATTTGTTAGTTACACCTGAAAATTTATCTGCCTTTTAGTCAAACAGAATATGCCAAAGTTCAAGAAATGTGAACTCAAACACGAGGTAGCTGGCTGGCCACGAACAGTGCATTTGCGGTAAGAGAAACGCATTAACTCTACTTGCCACCTCACCGGATATCTTCTGGCCTTTAAAAGAATAAAAATAAATACTAAAGCTTTTGCTCAGCTGGTGGTAACCCCTAAATATTGTATCATTGTAGCTGGGTGACCATGAAAATAGATCACTTACACTCGCAACAAACCACTTCATGAAAGGGGGGTTTGTATGCTGCCCGTATCATAAAACGGGCGACTTCTGGTGCAGTTCATTTAATGGCCAACAGACGAGGGCATTTCATGGCAAAGGCAGAAATATGGCTAGTTCAGGAAATGACCACCCTCAGAAAAGTTATGTAACGTGTAGAGTACGCTAAATTATTTAGTAGAAAGATATCACTCAGCCACCGAGTTATTCATGACAATAAATATACCAAATAATGCGTTTCCCTTTCCTTTTCTGTTTCTGCTGAAGTCTTTCTATTTTCGTATGTTCCCCATTTTATTATTCAGCGATTATCAAATATTAATGCGCATTTCCTTTCTTCTTTCCAATGCATAATCATTCATTTTCGCAACCCTGATTTGTCTCCTCTGTTGAAGTTTTGCTTTGCATTCTTCACCTGAGTTTTCTTCCTTCCTCCTGCCGTCTTATGTGTAACTAATGTAGCTGACGGACTTCTAAACACAAACACAAACACAAACACAAACACTTACAGCGCTTTACAAACGCCTGAAACCACTGAGTTTTTGTCTCGTACTTCATAGTTCGTGTACAGTGAATAAACGTTTTTAGCCACGTTCACACGTTCTTTTGCATCAGTCATATAAATGAAAGATTTCATTGCCATCTTCTCCACAAATATATCATTGCCCATCTGTTCGTTCTTGTGTCCCTCTGCTTAGTAAATTTTAAACCAAGTAAATTTACTGACATTATCATGCAGGCCTACGCAATAACATAAATACAGCGGCATGTGTGTTTCATATGTTGGATCGATATTAGGGCTAGTCTCTAAATCTTCTAGGCTTTGAAAACTTGTTATGGACTCACTACTACAAAAATATCGCTCTGGCACCATCTTGAGGTTTTTCGTCCCACGGACGTCTAAAATCGTCCAGGCGAAACCATTTGAATAGGCAAGGGTTGACTAAAGCCTGTGTGCTTGTGTAGGGCCTACTGGTGACACAGAATGGCACAAAGTAAAATTCGTTATAAATTATCTAAATTGATGCATTGTAATATCAGCTGACAAAAGAACGCAATTAAACAACTCAGAAATGAGTCAGTTCTCCCTGCAAAGCTACTCCGTCAGTCCTCCCCGTGGCGGGGACGCTCCCCTCGCCTCGCGCGAAGGCCATCCACGGGCCAGTGCAACAAATTGTTACAGAAGGGCCAAATGGCTACTTATCACCAAACGAATCACGCGGTAAGCAACCAGTCTAAATTGTCTACCTCGAGACATATGACACACACGGGGAAAACGAGAAGTACGTATATTTTGGTCGGTAAAATGCAAGAAAAGAAATTAGGTAAAGCATTTCAGAAACGGTAAAGTGTTGTATAGATTCAACGAGCTCAGATTGGGGCACTGTGGTGGCCGCTTCTTCCTACGGTGATGACATATTTCGAGTTACAAAACAGCAGGAAGTTTGTTGATCAATGCTGGAACGATTCCGTGTTAGGAAATTAGAACGAATAAGGTAAATGTAGAAAATTTATGTTGTTGCACGAAAACTGGCAGAATCATGATAACTTCCGAAGAATAAAAAGTGAGGTTTACGCAGAAAGAAAACCATTTGTCCATAGCGAATCCTACGAGGGCGGCAACTTTTCAGTAATCTCATTTCAAGAGTCCATCGCCGTCCTACCGCGCGCTACGAATGTTCGGTATGGGGATTGCTAACAAGACGAGATGAGTGGGGAAGGAAATTATACTTGATGATTGTGATGCTGCTGCTGCTGCTGATTATGATGATAATGATGATAGGAGAGGTTAATTTATTTCTCATGCTCTGCCGAGTCACGAAATGGACGGCTAAGTACCAGACAGCTGCGCTTGAAGTGACAGAATTTTGGTTACGGAAGACCTTTATGTTTGCTATTGTGACGCTTTCTTATTATTCCCAATTGTTGGGAAAAGTGTTACTTCTTTCTAACCCTTGGTTTCATTGCTCTACATGGTGATAAAACTCCTAGAGAACTGTAGTAATGTTATATGGATTAAAACTGGATTGCTTTCGGAATGATTTCTTAAGTGATTCAATCAAGACGAGAACGTAATGCCTAATGCTGACTTTACATTTATAAGAATATTTCCAGCATGGTTGAAAAGAGTAAATCATGTATTTATCAGAGACAAAGTACAAGTGCGAATTGTGTAATACTCTGCCACTTCTCATATCAATATAAAAGCCTGTATTTTACCTCCATATTGTGTTTGGTATTCCATATGATTCCCGAATAAACAGCGATTTCCCTACAGAGAATTAACAGCGTTTTATTGAACACGGACTGGGTTCTCTGTCACGGAGGCAATGACTTTTTGTATATAATGTGGAAGAACGTAGGTTTATTTTTCTACTGTGTCAGCTTTATATCGTCAATAAGAGGTCTTGAAACTAGGTAATCGAGATTTCGCGGATTCTTCTCGTGAGCGGCGAGCAGAAATTGGCGGCAAACTTACAATTCATACGCTTGTAACGGAGTTATTTTAATGTTTCTAATATGTGTGTACCTGACATCCAAATGTACGTCTGTCCTTCAGTCCATCCTTTTGTCCCACCCACTTCTTCCTAACCGGAAATGCGTGGGAAAAAATGACATATAACAATATTCCTCTTGGAGAAGCAAAACTGGGAAAATTAGTGATTTATTTCTGTTGAAAATTTGGCACTGGGCGTCGAAAAGACAAAATTCGAACATTGTTTGGCGGAAACCTACAGCAACGCAAGTCCCACACTTGAAGGTGGGGAGGGCAGAAAGAGGAAGGACGGCCATAACTTTATAATACAGGAAAATGCGTGATGCCAGAAAAGCCCAAAGTGAGTAAGTTTTCTAAGTGGAAGGAAGTCATCGCTCGAGAAAGTTTTTAGTGTTTTGAAACAAATTTCTTCAATTCGTTATCGTCTGTCAGTAAATTTAATTTTCCTCTGCAACCTCGCTGCATGTTATGACATCTAAGAACCCTGATGTCATTAGGCGATTTTGCCCTTTTCTCATGAAGAAAAAGAAGAATCCCTAAAAGTATATTTCATGATCCGAATGGATCACAGAGGAAAGGCGGCCCACGCGTTGCTTATCGTCAAGTTTTCTAGGTTTCCAAGATTCAGACTATGTGCTCTAAACAGAGTATTAGGATACATCTTCATGTACGCAGATGATTGTAACCTGATCGTTTGAATGTGCTTAGTTACAGTCAAGCAGGGAAGTTGTTTCTAATTTCGCAGCTTCTTTGTTGCACCACCTTCCCCGTCAAAGAGGAAGAACACTTTGCCGGTATGGTAGACGAATTAAGGCATGGGTACGACCGTAAACTTCGCATTCACAAAGCCGCCATGCTGTCAGCGTGTCGCTAAAAATCTTGTACCTAGCACGTTCTCCGCTCTATTCTCTTCACCTTGTACTGTACCAACAGAATACATTGCATGAATTTTAAATTTTGAGTGTATCATTTCCGTCCGCTACACATACTTACTACACGGATAATTTCCATCAATTCTACATACACAAGAGACGAAAATATAATTAGTACTTGATTTATGCAACAACAATTTATTTACTCCCTGATACCGGACAGTAAGGCCCGAACCATGTAGGTGTGTAGTGTTTTAAATATATTATTGCGAACCTGTGACAATTTTATGCATTTGGTGGTTAACAGTAAAAAAACTGTTGCATGAATGTGACGCTGGCGCAGACCTAAATCTTGCACATGTACTTGTGTAAATAATGAGTGGCTTCAAATTTTCAACTATCCTCTCACGCTCTTCTGGGCATTGTATTTCTGTGCAAGAGATGGGTTTTAAGAGATTATTCTAAATTATCGAGGCGAGTCTCAACACAAATAACCACACCGTTAATGAAATTGTTATCCTTTCTTCTCCGTATTCAAGATAGATATAACGATTGCTGAATGGTAATTCCGTTAGTAGCATAGAATATTTGGAAATGTACGTATTTGTCTGAATCTATTCCCACCCAAAGTCAGCTCTACGTAGCACCTCTAGAGTCAGGAAATTATGCGACCTGACAATGAAAAATAAAAATACAAAAATCAGAAAACTGTAAAGACCAAAAAGAATGTTTATGCCAAATATTTTTTCTTCCACGTAACATAATTAAGTAAGAACTTTGCTCTTAAACATTATTTGTTTCTTTGTGTTTCCTTTTTCTGTTACTTTACGCCAATTTTTTGAGTTCCTATTCACCTGGCAATGGCATGAAGCAGAAGACAGTATACCCACACAGGCATGTAGTTATGTAGTGTATACGATAATAAGGTAGATGACTGTAGCAAACTGAACGACTGATCTATTGTTACGTAAGGCTACACAGCAGTAAATAATTCAAACGTTAGTTATAACTTCGTGGAGGAGCGCATAATTCACGAAGGCATGAGTAAATTCCAAACACATGTGCTGGATGCGGCGAAACCCGTTCGTAGGGGAATTCACAGTGTCCAGCCGTCCGTTTATTCCTTCATCCATTCGTTCACCCACTATTCACGCTCTGTTTCCAAAGCCACAAATTTGAAATAGGATTGGCGATTTATCAAAGAGAAACCCATCAATAATGGTTGAATGTATTCGTTTTGAAAATAAGTTCGAAGTGAGCCCAGAAACTGAACTTGACCATCGGTCATTGCTTGAGGAAAACTCAGACTACCGTTGTTGCTAGGATTGGACGAAAACTCACACGGAAAAATTCCATACAAGGACTTGTGATAGGATAGCAGGAATACCCATTTCTCGGCAAAGACACAAACTAGGTCGCTGCTAATTTCGGAGAATACCTACTCCAGGAAAACTAAAATTAGAGTCCTTATTAGAAGACAGGGACACCCCACTTGGCGGAAATTTCATCATTCCTGGAAATTAGCACGATTACAACGCCCTTTCTACAAGTCAGTACGACCTAAATTACCCGCAAAGTTTTATATGCAGACACCTCAAGTGTAACTGAAATCGATGTTAATAGGTTGGCAGTGCCTTTCCATTTTCTCTTCTGTCACCCGCTAAGTGGACGGATAGAGGACAGTAAAAATAATTTAAATGCATCACTCTAATTATATACTTTTATGGGCCTATAGGCCTAAACATTAATAAATATTACATTTTGTAACGAACTGACATAGCTAACAGAATTTTCAGAATGGCGACTGAAACTTAACCTAGGCCTACTCCGTATTCTCCAAACTTCGATCCTCAGGTTTTTGATGACTTTTTTTTTTTACATTCACGTTTCTAAAACCGTGTGCGAAAGTGGTGTTTACACCTTACGGGCGTCTGTAAGACTTTATCCTATTTTACAAAATTCTTGTTGGAGGGTCAGTAATGGTAAGCCTGTAACCTTGAGAAGTATTAAAACTTAGGCTGTACTCTAATGCATAAATTCTTGAAAAGGAACACAGAGTATATCTTCACTCGATGGGCGGGTAGAAATTCAATGAGTGCTCTTCAATTCTATCAACAGAACCTAGGCTTCTGCAGTTCATTTCCAAAGAACAGTTAAAATTCCTTTTCACAAATAAAATACAAAAAGCTATTGCCATAAATTTACAATCGGCTCCTTTTACTCAAAACAGAAAAACAGGAAGGAAAAAAGAAATCAAATTCTCAAAATGGAATTTTATTTAATAAACACTGATTTTGCTAATGAATTATTGACCTTATTGGGAGAGAGGGACAAGGTCCTATGACGTATTTAAATAGGCTTCAGTTACATATTATATGATGTTTATGCCTGTAACTGCTCTTACGTGCAAACAGTAGAAAAAAATTAAAATTCAAGGTGCCGCATTCCTCAATAATTATGAGATAGCAAATAAAGACATTCAGAGTTGCATTTCAGTGTGCATCTGAGTGACAATAGGTTTCGTAAAAATCTCCTTCTTGTTGGTTTTATAATGAACATTAGTTTCGCTTAAGTGAGTTAAATCTTTATTTTTATAAAACTCAATTTCGTGTAATGGCGGGTCACTTCTCACCACGGCATGACTAGTCGCCATGTTGCGGATGGAATAGGTAGTCTGCAGAAATGGAGGATTTCTGAGAATAAGCGGTCTCAGACGGGGACAAGGCGTGATCTTCAAACTTGGGCTAATTTTTCATCACGAGAAAGACACTGGCAAAACGGATTTTGTAACACAGGACTTCAAAAGTGGCGAACTCCTGTGAAAACGTTAATTTGTTTTCGGATTCCATGAGAGATTTGAAATTGCTTTTGTAATTGAACCTCTGTTATTTTCTAAATAAAGACTCCGATTGATGGATATGTATGTAAATGTATTTGCATTTTAACATTTTCTTAACCAGCTTTACAGTATCGCTTTATAGAAAGAACGAAAATTTGCAGGTTTTGTTTACAGGTCGATAACTTATTTTAAGCTGATCCTTTTAAATGTGTTGCAAATCATGTTATTCAAGATAAATCTGCGTTTTCGTGTAAGTACGTACTCATATTGCATTTAGTGGTTACCTAGGTTGAATATATTCATCTGTTACGTAGGCCTAAGCAGTTGAATTAGGTGGACAGGTCACATAGCACGAAGTATATATACCTGTATGTTTGGTTGTAAATTACACCTGCACCAGCGACTACCCAATATAAAGCAGTCATGGTGTGTTTTCAGATATAGTTTCAAACGAGGACATTATTTTATGCTTATTCCACACAGGCTGAAAAAAATTCGGCATCCTCTGAGGAGAATAACCAATCAGAAAAGAGTTTTTAATGACCCATACCCACCAACCATGTCTCCCTGCTTCACGCTCTCCGTTAACATCGACGCAGTACTTCATCAGGCGTGCGCGCCTGCTCCTTGTAGTCTTTCCGCAGAGCAGACGGAGCTTTGCGCCAACGATATATATATTTCAGTTGCTTACCGCTTACAGTACTGTTCACGTTACACGTTTTGGTGACAGGAACAATGATAGTTATTATAGCCTGAAAAGTAGTGACATGCGGTAATGACTTACCTTAATTTATTCGAGAAACTAACACTTCGGTAGAACAATTAATGGTATTCCAAAGAAAAAGTATGAAATAATCAAGAAAGGCGAACAGGTGAGGATTTGGTAGCATGCCGTCGTGACCAATTCTCATTCATACAACCTGACATTATCATTGGTTGTTTATCACTTGTGCTTCGTATTCGAAACATACCAGGTTCAAACACCTGTATTGATCTTCGGACCAGCTATCGTGGCAAGGGTTTTTTGTGGTGTTACTATGCTGCGCCATGCAGGTGCCATAACGTGGCCTCATATCAGACCACGACGGCTTCCTTTTCTATTTCTCCCAAATCACAGTCCACTAGTCGTCCTTCCATTCGACGTCCGAGTCTGTTTTAGTGACAGCTTCGACAAACAAACTGTAAACACGGACATTTATAGAATCCCAAAGCTTCATGATAAAAGGTCTTGGGAGTTAAATAAAAAAACTTAAGAAAATTGACAAAGATTTAGTACAAAGCGAAAGTGGTCGATTTTGACACATTTTTAATTATGGGATTTCATTCGCCTGCTTTAATTAAAGGAATATAGGCCTAATAGAAAAATTAAGGTCCGTTGGGCATACACTGAAAATTATAGTAGGGTTTGTCAGAAAGCGCTAGTGGAATACTGTAATCATTTTTAACTTCATTTGCGGTAAAGGACGGAGGATAAAACTCAGTAAAAAAAAGAAGATAATTATAAACCGTGGCTTCATGAAGTTTAGTAGGAAGCTTACACTGTCTGGTAGATACGCTGGATTTCCTACATTAACCTTTTAAAGCCTAGCGGTAACTTTACATACGACCAGGTTTAACATTAAGAAATTCTACGTGCTGCCCACATTGCGTTTATGTGTTTTGTACGGATCTCAGAACAAACAGCAACTTTTGCCTTATAAAACATTAAGAGACTGGTTTTTATAACCGAAGTGGAGAGTGTTTACAGCGCGGTACGCACTGAGTCCTTATATAAAACAGACAAGCTTTGTCTTTGAAGGGTTAAAATAGCGTGAATTGAAATACAGTTTCACTTATACAGATAACATTCAGCAAACACACAAAAGGACTGTATTATAATGCAGCTGGAGTGTGCTGCAATGCATAAAACAGACAGTGGCAGGAAGCAGATAGGCCATGGGCATGGATATCGTAATAACTGGTGTTATACTATAAACTGTTACTTCATTTAATACTGCTTAAGACAACAGCGTCTTACTAGATCAGACTAACCAATTATCTTAAATTCCAGGATAATGAATAAAACATGAATTAGAACAGATATTAAAGAAAGCTGTTGTGGCCTAATATAAGGCGCTGTTCCTTGAAATTTCTGCGGAATCAGAGGGAAATTACAGAAACCCCAGTCAAGTTCGTCAGTATCTGGCAGAGATTTGAACCTCGAAACTCTCAAATACAAAGCACCAGTGCTAACTACTTGACTGCTAGTTGCTGCAAGATTAAAATTAAAACAGAAAGTTGTAAAATTTGTCTCAGATTCTCAAGTTCGTTTCTTCCTCTACGTATTCTTTTATTCATTCATTCAGTCAGTCAGTCATTCATTTATTCACAAAATGTTACACTGTAATTTTTATTACTCCTTCTTCTAGTTTGAATTCTCAGACCACAGACCGCCTGTCTTCACTTGGGTTATATCATGGTCTGAGTTAGTTCGTCGAGAAACGTAACTTCCTGACACAAATTTTCTGCTCCTCTCATTAAAATTTCGGCAGCGTTGAGAGTTAAGTTATGAAGTGGCAGTTAGAATTGGTTAATGATGCCAGATACCCTGACCGATATTTTTCATACTTCGTCTCAATTCACCAGGAAATGTGCTGGCATATTAGTTCATACATAAAAAATACGAGTAGATATTGACAGTTTCCCTTCACGCCATTCTCACATCATTCAGGTGTAATCTCCCCATTCGAAAACACATATCGTGCAACACTGAAAAACTTCGTTAAATAATCCAGGAATAAATCAGTAAATCATCTGAAGGAATAATGGAGTATTAGGTTCAGCGTTCAGTCTCATAGCATTTTGTTTTGGAGAGGTGTGTTGTCAAAAGCCAATGCATGTTGTGACAAAGGGGACAGACTTGTGCCTTTCGCACTTGAACTCCTGAGTACTCTTCAATCAGACTGCCCCAGAAATTAATCAAGGGAAATACAGAGCCATTGATTGAACGCATAATTACAAGTAAAGTCATTAAAATTACCGAGGTTCTCAATCTAAATATGTTTCTCCTTTTTTACTATCGAAAAATAGATCATTTCGCAATGAAAGTGCTTTCTTTAAGGAGAAAAGAACTAAAGGAATGATAAAACACTTTGTGTTTAAACGTTGCAAAATGCATATAGAAATTTTCCTTACGTTTAAATTTATTTTTATTTTGACAAAGGAAATCAAACTTCACCACAAATTCCTATTATGTACCTTATAGAATAAAATATCAGCATATCTATTTACGGCAATACAAAAGTCTTTTTCGGATTTATAATTTTAACATGAATTAAGACTCGTTTAATGTTAATTCTTACATTAATAAAATTTATCTGCGAAAATCTGCAAAACTTATCGGAAGTTTCTGCTTTAAATTTCGGTACATTCAGTTCCTTCAGTGCGAGTCTGTTTCGCATGCTCAAAACTCATTAAATATTGCATGTTTTGACTTTATCTTTTGGAAAGGCATTCAAATCATGATCACCTTAAAATTATTGTATATAACCAACACGAGATGATATAAAACACTATATGTTAGGGTTACAGGTTTAGACGTTCAATTATGGCCTATCCCCTACATCAATCGCAAATTGAAATAATACGTATATCTTGCGACCAAATTGTAACAAACTGATATACTTACGCCGTAATGTAGACTTACAGACATACTTAAGATCAGTAAGTTACATTTTCAAATATTTTTGAAAAGACCTATAGTGAAATCAGACCAAAAAATTATGATCTACACAGCGTGACTGCCTTGTCACAAAAGTTCTTACGTGCATGAGCTAATATAGGCATATTTTGTAGGTGTTTGAATGCAGGCACAAGCAAAATACAGAAACACGTAAAAGTGCATTTAGAAAATATATAATCCTTTCCAGTCTTGTGGTCAATGGTTTTAGCCTGGCTTCACAAGTTAGCCTATATGAACCACGAAGTTCTTTGAGAGGTTAATGGTTAGTAAGCCAGTCAATAATTTCCTTTCATTTACATAACTGGTATTTGCATTAACGTTTCCACATGACCAATTACTGGATCCCATTCTGAGCCAGATGCATTTAGTTCTCACTAACACATTTGCTTTCTATATATACCAAGTCATAATACCCCTATTTACACATCCCCCCCCCTCCGTCCCTTTGTATCTTCACTTTGAGGTTTCCAACTAAAATTTTGTGTGATTTTCTCATCTACCTCAACGCTGAGTTGTATACTTGGGACGGTCACATGTGGTTTTCTTTTGCATGTAAGTCTGCATCTAATCCAATATTCATTCTTTTCATAAACGTGTGGTTTTTCCTTGTCGCATATGTTTGCTTCCTTATAAATCTCTACTTTTCCTACTTTGTTACTGAAATATTAATTAATCAATTATCACCACTCTGAAAGCGTCAGCTTTGCATTTCTTAATAGTATAAGGCCAAAGACACCAGCATTCAACAAACAGGCTTCGGTACAGCAGGTCCTTTGCTATTTTTTTATGCAGGAATACTGCTGTTTCACTTTTGTTGCGGATACAAGTCTAGTGATGCATCGTGCAGTGAGAATTTATTCATGTTGTAGTATGTTCCGTGTGGCATCTTGTAAATTTCTGTTTCGTACAGGCCAGCTGCCAGCCATTAGTATTTTTGTTGGGACATAAGCGTTTCGACGTCTTTCACGTCATGATCAGTGCCTTTTAATGTGTTCTGATGTTAGAAGGCCATGCTCCTGTGTGAAGTACCACGGCCCCGGCCAAGTGTGTCGTATCATGTATTTGTTTATCTGTACTGACATAAATATTTACCTGTCGCACATGGTGGTTACGGACGAAGCCTGTATTTCATGTTATATAAGTTGTAATAATATTTGTAATTTGTGTAGGATGAATCTTTTGGTGAGAGATGTGATAGATTATAATTTCAATTTTCCCTTTGTTAAAGCGCAAAAACTAAATTTGTCTACTTGTCAGTCTTCAGTAGATATTTAACTAACAATCTACACGGAGCAGAATCATTCTTGAGACACTAATAGTTCCTCATCTAGTCAAGAACTTCTCCCATTTTATAAAACTCGATGGTTCATTAACATGTTTAGACAGCATTCCGTTTGTCCGTGTTGTGAGTCAGACGATTCAAATCCAAGTCTGTCCATCCTATTTCTTGAAGGTGAATTTTAAGATTGCTTTCACTTTCAGGCCTATGCATAGGTCTTCCAAGATTCCCCTTGATATCAGGTTTCACCACCAAAATATGTACGAGTGTTTCTTCTGTCTCATATATGTCATACGCCCTGCACATACCATGTTCGTTTATTTGACCACCTAAAATTATTTTGTGAAAAGTAAAAATCATGAAGCCCCTCAGCTGTCTGTTTCCTCTTGCCCCCTGTTACCTCGCCTCTCTTAGACTCAAATACGTACCTCAGCACACTACTCTCGATACTCTCAGCCTATGTACTGCCTTCCAAGTAAGAGACAAGTTTCATACTAACATAAAACAACATGCAAAACTATGTTCTGCACATTTTAGGCTTCATAATTTTAGGTAGTAAAGAGGATGACGACAGTTTATAAGACTATTAGCAGATACTCCCTAAACTTAATATACTCGTATTTTTTCATGCATGGAATTTTAACTTGCTAGCGTCAAGCCTAAATATTGAAATCTTCCACGTGTTATAAAAGACTTACTTATTTCTTTTTGTAATTTCTTCCTGCATTCTGCTGACGAGACGCTAACATGTACACAATTTTCTCAATACTTCCTTCTAGAACAACCACTGCACTGGCTGCCAAAATAACTTTCGTGTTTCTCTTTATCACCTTGACCACTCTTCTTTGTCCCTATCCAATCAATTACCACCACCCGCACAGACCAAAATCTGATCTATACCGTTCAGTGTAAGACCTTCCTATCATCATATTCTAAAGCAGAAGTGACAAGCAGTGGCCTTCAAGAAAATCTTAATTCGGGTCATCCCCGTGTGTTATTCTAAGTACGGTGATAATAAACACAGTCAGACACACCACAGTATATGTATATATACATACATACATATATATTTTGCACTCCACGTCATTTATTCTAAGGTTCTGCCAATATACTACATGTTTCGGCTCGGCCGAGCCGAAACACGTACTATATTGGCACAACCTTAGAATAAATGACGTAGTGTGCAAAATGTATATATACTGCGGTGTGTCTGACTGTGTTTTAAATATTTGTTTTTCTGGAATTTACTGCAGGTTTAGTTTAAGTACACTATTATTATCATAACTCCACGGGTACAGGAAACTCAAAAGGAATATGCTATAAAACATTGCAACTAACTAAAATAGAGGCTTTCTTACAGTCTGTAAATAGCTCACTTATACACCCACATTATATTACAATTTTTTGTCAGGTAGCTACTTGATGACAGCACAGTATGTGGTCAATAGCAGAGCTGTTCCTTCGAAATTCACAGTGATGATTTTCAGTGATTTGTTGTGCTTATGGGGTTAACTTTCACATAATAATGTTAAAGAAATTTACGTACGTAGTTTACAAAATTTGTGCGCCTCAATAATTACTACAATGTACTCAATCACCCTCCTGGTAAATAGGTGCAATAACTTAATCCAACAATGTTGAAGCAATTACTCCTTACTCCAAGTAGAATTTGTAAGTCTGTGTACCGGGAAACGTAATGGCTCGTACCTCCTGAATGAATCAATTATGCTGGAATTTGGTCAGTATCTGAGCAATTTATATGTTACGCAAATTTTCAGTAGCCATGTCAGTCACAAAGATATCAGACTCAGACACTAATAGCTCAGCAAAGTGTACTTCAGTCCGGCTAGCGTCAATAACACCACCTGTTTTCAATAAATGAGGGAAGAGATTTTTCACCTATTCAAAGTACTGTGGGAAACTGCAAGTGACCTACCTTCTTATCCTTTATTAAGTTAGTTCTAGGTTGTTAAGCCTTCTTAAATTCATTTATGCCTCTAAGGGAATCTCTAATATTCCTGTTCTGACTGTATGCTTCAAGTTAAATAATTTTGCCTTTCAAATGTTCCCTTTTTGTATCCCGGAAATGTCTGTTCGCACTAGTTCCACGTCTTACATAGTTCAGATTATCTGCATTAATCTTGTCTGGATTTTGTAACCGTACCAATTTATCCTGTTTTCTTTCATCTGAAAATTTTGAACATTCTTCGTAAAACCGTGGTTCATGCTGCTTTAGTGTATACTGACTTAGACTTATTTTAACTGAGACTTTGTTATTCACTTTAATATTTTCCCAAGCTCCATTTATGCTGTCGCTATCACACAAGTTTCCCGAAGGTGTGGTCTGCAGTGAGTTTTTAGGTTTGGGAGCGGTGTAACCGAGGATTCCGTTCGCCTGGTATATGACCACGCGTCACTTGGTAATATGTTCCGACGTTTCGAGACAACGTGTTGGTCTCATTTTCAAGGTTTGAAATGTCCAAGAACAGGCAAGAATGCCTTGGACATTTCTACGGCTGAAGATGAAGGCACTACGTTTTCTCGCAAAAACAGGAAGTGATTATCCATTGACACGGCGTCATATTCCACAAGAAGAGAATCCTTGTATAATCAATGTGATTGTGAGCCAGTTCAAATGCCTTCATGAGTGTTTCAATGCGGAAACTTTGGTCTCTTGGCAAGCAGATATTTTGACGTGACAAAGATTACGACTCTTAACACCATTATCTTTAATATTTCCATGTAAACTCTCAATCCGATTATTCTCTTTGAAAATATGTACTCTCTACATCTACAATGAAATATTCTGACAGAATTTTGATGTAGCACTTAGAGACCTGAAAGAATACTTGCTCTAATCCCCCATAAAAACTGTTCTTGGAATAATCACGTTAAACTTGATATTTGTTTTTTTTTATGTTCGACATCCCCGTTGGCATATGTTAACAATTGTAGTATACAATAAAAACAGTCAACAGCCAACAAATGTGTTTGTAGTACAGCTTGGTGGAAGCATCTAATACACAGCTACTCGCCCTCATATGGTCAATTACAATAATTATATCCCATCGACTTATTTACATATCTAATTACATCAGCTTTTATTCCATTTTATCTAAGCAATTTTATGTACACATTCATGTATATTTTAATCTGTTTGTAAAAGTGAAGGCCTTCTCTTCTCTGACAAGTAGAGTTCTGATATCAATGATTGAAGTAGAACCTGATGATGGTCTTATATATCGGCCGAAACTGGTCGTTCTAACCTCATAAAAAAAAGTGAGGTACGCACATTTGTTGGCTGTTGATTTTTTTCTTTTATATTACAATTTATATTGGGTAGGACTATTCAGAAATGTAGTATCACACCAGCGACTGTACTATATATGCCATCCTACCACTAATCTATTCTACTCTCTTAACTGCATAAACCCTCACTCAACCAAATTTAAGTTGATCGAACGAGCATTTTGAGAGGATGAGGCTAGACAGACCAATTCCGACTACGCACAAAAAAGAAGCACAATAACGTCAACACTCTCAACGAATATTTTAATCTTCCCAAGAAAGAGACGTTGCTTAACCTAGTTCTAAAATTAGGTTATATTTAAAATAACTTAGCTATTAGGCAGCATAAAAAATCAACACATTAAAAATGTAAGCTTCGAAAGGGACTACAAACATCCATTTCTGGCACTTTCCATTCACAAATATCTGTCAGAAACTGATGGAATGACGAGTTCCCCGATTTCTGTAGTAATCTAAAACTAAACATCATTCCACGAACCCCTCCTGTGCTTGAGTCCATGAACTCGTGTAACACTTGGCTTGCCGTGTGCGCTTTAGTTCATGAACTCCAATTCTGCTTTTCGCAGTTTCCCGCCTCATGGGCTCGTCCGCTACAGCCGGCATGAACATGAACATGGGCAACATGTCTGGCCTGTCCACGTGCAGTGTGACGGGCGACACCAAACCCATGCAGTTCCCGCTCGCGCAGCGTCGGAAGCGACGCGTCCTCTTCACGCAAGCTCAAGTAAGTCGCGCTATATAGAAATTTAACCTACAGCTAAATTTGTTACTGTACCAAGCCACGGGATTTAATGAGATGGAGATAAAGATCCAATCAGGCGTAAACTCGGCACTAAGTTGATGTGAGTGATCAGCTTCATACCCCTGCCGCTTGACCACTGGAGAAAGCGTGTCCATTATACACCCAAAGCTTTAACATATTTTGTCAGGGCTCCTTTTTTACGTTAAAATTCAATGGTTCATCTGCTACTTGTTCTTATGCATGTTACAGGACTGTAGTGAATAAAGTTTGCTGAACACCTAGCCATAAAGATGTTCTCTGCCAAACGTTATGACTACTGATTATCTAATGCCGTTATTTGAGGTTGAGCAAGAAAAACGTTTTAAAAAATAGGTCATATTGATGACTTTTATTAAAGAGATTGCAAAAAATGGGAAACTGAGAAACCATTCGTATTACCTTTATTTTCTGTGTGAATTTGGAAAGATCCTCTAGTGTGCAGTTGCAGAGGCGGAATGCCTCATTACAACTCGCGGAACAAGAGTGCTTCGCTGGAATGTACCTCAGGAACCACTGATGTAGGAGACGTTGTTGTCTGGGGATAAGGCGCAGTCTTCCTCAGGACAGTTGGATGCAGTCGCAGGTCTTTGCAACCTAATTCCTTTTACCACTAAATTCAGGACGATACGTGAGACTAAGAGCTCCTCACCGTATTTGGACGCCGCATTAGGGTATATTCGTCTATCATCTTCTCGATCATCCTGTTATTGGTGGTAAAGTGGCAATCGCACATACTGCGTCGTTCTGTAAAGTACGAACATATACGCATTTTCTTGGCTGTTGTCAGGGGAAAAGGCTAAGAAATTCATGGACAGTGTTTTAAAATGAGATATCAAAACAATGTCAATAAAAAACGAAGGTCCCGCGATTAAATATTCGTTATTATTTTCCTTTCACTCATCTTTTTTTAAACTGCATAGATTAGGCAATGCGACTGACATGAGGAGGTTATAATAAGTGCAGAGTCGGTAATGGCAACGCCGTTTTGAATATTCTATATTGACGTCCGACGGGAAAAGCTGGGGGAAACATACACAAAACTTCTGTTAGGTTAGCCGGTAATGAGTAGGGCATTCAGACCGATAGAATCTGTAACAGAAGCATCTCCATTTATCTCGTTACAGGACTTCACCTCTCCTTAATTACCAAATTATTCAAGACTTTAAAGCCTTCAGCTTTGAATTATGTGTTGAAAACGGAAGACTTTAGAAGAATGTTATGTTAATGGAAGTTCTAAAATCGTCCATTTGGATAATTATGAACCGCAAACTTCTGTGTATGAAACAACAGCACATCAAGTCTGAGTACTTACATTGTTTTACTTGTTTTTGTGTCTTTAACTCGTATGTGTAGCCAGTGCGCTTGGCCAGTATGTTTTAGTAAAACAAACATACGTACGCGTCTGTGAAATTTACACTTGCAAACATAACCGCACATTATTACCAACATCATCATCGTAAAACACAGATCTTAATTGCTCGTGCTGCTAACGTCTCCGCTCTCTGTCTTCTTGCTACAGCAGGGATTTACAAATTGTGAAGACGCAACTGCGGAGGCCATCATTCTCGGCGCAGAAAGCCATGAGGTCCTCATTAAGAGCAACACATTTTAGCTCTCAGTACAGTTCCCTCTAAAAAATATTTTCCCTTCCTAGGGCATATTTAAGAACGAAACTGTAATTTCTGCGTAGGAGGTCTAGGACATGCTCTCATGCCAGGCTCGCGTCATCGTGGAAGTTGTCAGAGAATTCTCATGTTTAAGGCAACTTGTCGACTTCCATGACATTGCCTGCTACGTTACCTACTTTCTTGCGGAAGTAACAGTACTATAACACCTTGTAGCGAATGTTTCTTATATTTTGGTAGAAATAACCGTGTAATCTTACACCCCACTATTTCCTTGTTTCCAAGTCATATGGAGAAAATATGCCACAAGAAGGAGGAAACTTTTTTTAATTTTATGAATGTTTCAATGCTTTACGCCTACCCCATGTTTGTGAAGTAAACTTGACGTATTATAAGAATATATAGATAATACGTAATCATATTGTAACCTCATTTTCCTAACTAACACTTCAAAGACAAACATCGAAAATAACAAAGACCACTTTATAAAGGCTGGCATTAGGCAAAATCGTATCTAAACACTGAGATAGCACCGCACAGTAAATATACCCCTTCCTTGTTATAAAAAGCGGTCAGTTAATATTGTATACGTAAATAATCACTTTTTGTTCTGAGAACAACACCAAGCACATCACTGCACTTTGTAGGCAGAATATGGAATTTTTGTATGTTAAACTGTTGCCACATAAAGTAACCACTGGGATTTAAAAGTTAAGTTTCCCTTGATAAAAGATACGGATTTATTATTGCTATTTATAACTTGAAATTTTCAATAAATCAGTAAGAATCTTATGTGTGTATGCGTATTATTTATTCATTCGCCGACAATGGTCAGGGATTAAGTTTCAAAAATGTCTCATTTTATCCACGTGGGCCCCACGTACTTAAAGAAGATGGCCCGAATTAAAAATATTGGTTAATACTGATATACGTAATTTCGTCTCTTTTCCAGTAAGCAGAATTTAAAATTTTAAACACGAACCAGAGAAAGCAAGAAATAATTGCTTTTGATCACAAGAAATTTACATGCAGATTCTGAAGTGACAAAAATTGCCAGAATTAAAGACAAATTATCAAACGTGTTTATTTAGCGGCTACGAATTTATGTTCAGCATTTTAGTAACTGAATTTTCTGGCCAAAATAGCACGTCGTACATTCCACATACAAGCGCAATGGGACATTATTTACACTCCGGCTTCGTAACTATAAGATTCTGGGTTCCAAATCCTTTCTGTATACCGACTAATCTAACTCGAAATATTCATGTTTTCCTTAAGCCATCGTGGCAGGTGGTGATATTCCACTTTAAAGCTGAACTCATATCCTTACTTCTGCCTCTTCTTCAAATCATAAATTGAAAATCATCATGTCATTCATTTTGAGCCGCACATAGGCATTTTACTTAAGTCGAAAAAGTATCGCTAAATACTCCAGGAAACAGCCAAATTAAAGTCTATTGGTGTGAGTTTACTGATATAACTTCGCAGCTGAGTGGTTAGCTTTAATACTTTAGGTCTGGGAGGTCCTGAGTTCAGAATTTTGGTTTAGAAGTTGGATGACCTAACAAAATTTTTCTCACTTTTCCTCATATCATCCAGGTCACTACTGCCTTCTCACACGTTTCTATAAATGCTTCATTCATAAGCAAACCCGCCGTTCGATTCTGTTCAATTTTGCAGCCGGCAACATAGTTAAATAAATGAGCCAAGAAACATGAACCGTCAACTTTATTTACACAACCAAACAACTCGGTCTGGCGGATAATACTTCTTCGTACTGGTGAGATTTTATTTCGAAATCTTGGTTCCTGTGCTGGTATTCTGAAGAGTTTCTGAAGCAAGCTACCTAAGTCCGTCAACGCAAGGACTGGGTAATTACTTTCACGTCAACCTGTTATCTAAACGTGCGGTTAAAGAATCGCTTCTATAAGCACGAACGTGTACTTATTCTTTTGTTACGGGAACATTTATAAGAAAATATCTTACGTGTGTATGCGGATCATCTCAATTACAGTTATAAGGTAAGCAAATCTTGAGTGAATGCAACCCCAGGTACTGATAAAACAACAATTGCGGCTCTGTTGCGCTGCAGTTTGTGAATCCCTGGAGCATAGTAGCGGTATTGCTAGTTGTGTATGCTGCTACCGTACGGCGGGTACGCTAGCACTCGAACAAGTAAACTCATCCATAAGTGCAAACACAGCACCAAGCAGTAGTGACTTTCTGGCCATGTAAATATACAAAGCACGCACCATACTTAGTGGAAGTCAAACACCAGTCTTATGCTACTATATAGGCTTATAATAGCGACTGTACTGTAGGTATGCCGCTCAACAACAGATGGGATTAAATGCATTCGACGTAGAACAATATACTGCGGTTCCCACACTTGCCGATATATATCATTTACCGTTTCTGCATCATCACTCGCAGATCCGGTATTCTGTGCCTTCAACTGTAATTAAGTTTTTAAGTTGGTTTTCCTTTGTCACCAGTCAAATATCCCAGTCACTGCAAATACATGTCCCCAGATGTTATCCTTTTGTTTAGGTCTGTGTACAATTATTGTGGGAATATACACCATTCGTTTTTCTGAATTTGAAAGGACTTTCTTAGACTAAGAGTCCGTTCATAACAATGTATATTTAAACTGTGGGGACATTTTTGTAAACTTATTATAGAAACAATTAGCAATACTGGCGAAAACTATTACGTTACCTGACATTTTATATGGTGTAGATGAAAATGTAGAAAATGTTAGTGAAACCAGTACTAAAATACATTGTGCAAGACTTTACGCTTCCGTCGCTGTACACATGAAGCCTTCGATCTTAAAAGTCTTACGCTAAAGAATAGAATTGAAAATACTGTCATTCCTGAGAAACGTAATTTCGATAATGCTGTAGTTGGAGAAATTATTGCATAGAGGAAGAGATGAAAAAACCACGGAGGTAGATATGTTGTAGATAGGTGGTCAAAAATATGTATTTATTTAAAACGCTCTCAGAAGCTCAGACTATATAGCGTCGAGTGGTCGATGATTAGTAAATACTGCACTGGAAATTATGTGAAAGGATGCGGTCGTGGCCTAAACTGAGGTACAATGCTGCAGTTTTCCTTGGAATGAGGACATAGAAAACTATGTGATTTCCTGGCCAAAACTCGAAGCTGGCATTTCGGCAAGCGAAGCAGAATTCTAAACCCTTGACCACGATTTTCAGTTCAGAAATGCAAGAATATCTACCTCGAGGAAGAAGGTAAAGAAGACGGAACCACAGAGACGTTAGACGCAAGATTTTGTGACTGGTCTGCTATATAAGAAAACTGCATAGTCTGTGAAAACAAGCAAAAGAATACGGTTTACAAGGGTAGAAAACTTTGTTTTCGTGCTGAGGGAAGAATATATTCTTTGCGCTCCCCAGGAAGGAATATTTCGCCAGTTGAATAATTGTAATGATTTATCTCTTTATGTTTCTGACAAACGCGTGTCACTGTGTGCTTTGCCTACAACCTTGCATATAGGCCTACAGATCGTCCAGGTTTTACAAAAAATCTAATTCTTATTCTCGAATCTTTTGTTACTCATACCGTGCATACACGTATTCTTATATTTAATACATCAACTACCTTATGCACTACATTCACAAGCAAGTATAAAACTCCTACACGTTTCGGCACCGGGGTGCCATGATCAGTAATTGGTAGTGAAAAGGAGCACAACTGATTAAGAGTGAAATCGTTTTTTCTCTCACAGGAGCAAGGTTATTTGAAAAGCGACAGCCTTTTGAGTTAAATGTTCCATGTACTGAGCCTCTGCTTACCCCACAACTGAACTGTTCCCTATGTGACTTCGTGTATATTGTAGCGTACACATTACTTCTTCTTTCGCTATTTGTATTTATGATGAAAGGCCTATCCACTGCTGACTTAGTGCATGGCATTAAGAAAATTAGTTTGCATTTCGCTGCTGGTCAGAAGTTGGTTTAGCTAAAAGAGAAAGAGATTTTAGATATAAGAGGTCGTCGTTGGTGTGGTAGACGTTGGTGGTGATGGTTGTGGGAACTGGGTCTGCAAAGGCAAAATAACACAAAGGGAACGTACGAAGTGGGGTGAATATTTTTTGGTTCTACTAGCCACAGGTAACCCTTGAGGGATAAATTAATGACCATAATAGGGCCGGGTGAAAATTTTGGAAATTTTTAGAATGTTATAAAATTTTGGATAAGGGAAAAGAGAGAAGTTTGCACATATTTTCTGTACCCGCCCAATGAACAACAGTGAGTAAGCCTCCACTGAAAGGGTGAGATTACATTATTCATTTATCTTCTTGAATACATTGTTTAATTATCTTCATAGAATAAATTTCAGTAGTTATTAGTACAGGTGAAGCGAGTGTTCTAGGGCAAGGTGCCTTGCGGAAACCCAGCTAAGCGCACTCCATTCTGCCTTACTGGCGACAGCCGTTATCAAACTGCGCACTAAATATTTAACCGAGAGAAACCAGAGTGATCATCCCCAGATTCCAAACTGGCCATATTCCGCTCGGGGCACCTTTAACCAAACCCCAGGGGAGTAAACAGACGAGCGGTCAAGGTGGAAAAATAATACAATGCGGCACGGGGACGTGCCGATATGCCCCATCCGAAACCACCACCGTCATAATATAATGGGGCCTACTGGGCATAGAGGAAACCGGGTTTATTTGGCAGAGTTTTCAGTTCTTAATTTTTTAAATTTTGTATACAAGTGATACAGAGAAAGGAAGGTACTCTTCGCATGTGTATTCTTATGCTATGTAAGAGAACGCAAAGAAAACGTAATTTCAGTAAAGGATCCAAGCACGGGAGACCAACGCCTGCACGTATGTCAACTTGATTCTTACGACGGTTAAGCTGGCACATAACATGGGACACTTCGGCACATATGTACTACAAAATATTGAATAGCATCCAAAAACATTTTGGAACAGCAGAGATGACGCTCAAATATTCAGTCATATATAGAAACTGACTTACGATGGGTACGAAACTACAAGTTACACTGGAAGTGAAAGCAACACAGAAATATATGTCCACAAAACTTCAGAAACCGTCGTCTGATACATCCGAATTTGAGATGAGGCAAATACATTCTCAGGAAAAGCCTTCAATGCATTTGTCTATGGCTTCCATTTAGCACTGTGCGCATTGAATCCACATTTCTCCGGCTACATGCTTTGAGTAAATGTCCATGCAAACCAAGCAGAATGTTCTCCACCACCGTTCTCTGAGCGGTCTCTCTGCATTTTCTTTACATTTTTTTACTAATTGTTTGAATACTTGGCAGGCTTATTAAACATGCGCCCTCTGCTCTCTTTCTGATTTCCTTTACGTTTTATCCCTTCTTTCGAATCCTGTAGGCTATACTTCGCAAGGTGCTTTCACAGGCATATTTTTCAGCATCGCTGCAGTTCTTCTCTTTCTGCAGTGTGCTTTTCTTTTCCTGCTTGCAGCTTCATGAAAAAACGGAGAAATTCAGGCCTTAAAGATAAGCTTGGCGAAGGATTTGTTTCAGCACACACATTTTTTGAAGGATTTGGTTCGGGGTGATGAATGCTGGAAGTACCAGGTACTGCAGAATCGTTAGGGGAAATATTTACATTGGTTCCATTTATTGCTGTCCTTGTGGGCGGAGTTGCTGTCTCTGTTACGTGGGATAACAGAAATTCCTAATTAGGAAAGACGTCTCTGATGCAGGAAAAAAGTCGTAAAACGAAAGTCCTACTTTAATATTTGCTGGAGCAGCCGCAAGTTTGAGACTTGTGTTGATGAAGCCGGGTAAACCACGGATGGCCATCCTTTGTCCGGGAGGCTTGTGATCCACGAGTCGCATGCACTATTGATACAGGTTTTGAATGGCTGGTAGACACTCCTGTCAAGCGGTTGCAGCTTGTGGCTGCACTTTCCCCTAATATCAATCAACTTTTATAATTTACTTAATTTTTATTTAAAAATTATAACATGCCCATTCAACCCATTTCGTGTGATTTTTTATAGTCCCTAAATGAGTGCATAATGGGGAGGTCACGCCTGACCAACAGCTCCATATACATATATATATATATGTCAAATTTGATGTGAGACCTGCAGCAGAGTTGTTGAGAGGCCTGCAGCAAAGTTGTTGAGTAAATTTATAATAGTTCAGCTTAAACGTAATTGGATAATGAAGTGGACGAACGCCTCGGAAGTCGGAATTTACACAAAATTCAAATCAAAATTTATTTATTATTTCACACTGCATGTCTGCAGGCTGTAAAACATAAACCACAGATGTCAATTATGGAGTGATTTTTCTAAATAGCGCAGTCTTGACCCGAACCCCTATTTGGTAGACCGGCCAGCCTTTTTGCGGAGAGCGTCCTATTCCTCCGCCTGACTGCGCACTCGCAAAGAAAATCCACTGCTTTTGAAACGCTTCAATTAAGGAGAGAGAATTACAATAATTTGACCCCGTGGATGTAAGGCCTATAGTGTAATTAGCTTCACAAAGTGGGTTTCAATGTGCAGTAATAAGCTACATTTGTACTCCCATGGTGGAAACGTTGAGAAACATTGAAGTGTAGAACGAAGCCAAAAGCCCCTTTTGCTTTCGTTATGTGTGTGTGTTGATCTGCACGTATTGTACTCTGCAAGAATTGACAACGACTTCATCTAATTCGAGAACTCGTAATAAACCAAAGGCTCAAAGTAACCGTATCATTATTAGAAGGCAGAGATCATTTGGTCCCAAAATTTCATCGTGGTATTTAACCCTCTCCATGCTGCGTTTTTATTAGTAATTTGTTTAGGCTATCTGCAGTAATTTAGACACGACTTTCATTGATAATTAGCTAAAGATAGTTTGAATTAACAACGAAGAGACAGAGGATTCTGTTTACTGGCATTGTTATATACAACGTTTTCTAGACAAGAAGGAGTTAAAATTTTCCAGGAAGAAGTTTCTGTCATGATAGAGAAAGGGGCTTTTTGAAATACGATAGTCAATAAAAACTGAACAAGTGTTTAATCTTGCGACATTAGGTGACGCACATTCCTCTTGAAAGCATCAGGCTTCTCTATATTCTAGGACCATAAGGAATGCTCCAAGTTTCATTTCCTAAGGATAAATAAATATCTTATGTGTTTCCCTGCATAGAGACAGCAGAGCGATCCAATCGGCTACCCCAAAGCATAAGGCATGGAGATGCATTGCAATGTGCGTAGCCTAGCCTCAGTGAGAAAATAACTGAAAGTTTTCAGTGTGAAACGGACTGAAACCTGGAGTTGGGATGCCGTAATCGTATAGAGACTGGATGGACTACGGAGTGGATGAAAAGGGGTTCCAATCCCAGCAGGGCCAAGAGAATTTCTGTCATCCAAACCATCGGGACTGAAACTTGGGCCCATCCAGCCTTCTACTCAATGGGCATCAAGTCCCCTTTTCGCGCGCATAAAGTAGCCGGGGTGTAAGGTTGGCCACTCATGTCTATATATCTATACCTCTATTGCCCTCATAGGCCTATGACGTCACGGCGCGTGGATGGACAATTTTACCTCTAGCAGAATACAAAGCAGTGCGAGGGCACAGTGCACGGTGTTCCTTTGCTTGAAGTTATATTTGTTATAAAATTTCCTGTCTATTTTTTTCTTTGCTACACGAAATGGACGAAGGGATGTCAGGTCTTTGAAGTTTCTCCGGGCGCAAACGTGGGTAATTTCCGCCTCCGATTTACCACTCTCGTAAGATATACTGACAATACTTCAGGAAATGATTAGGGTAACCTTGAGCTAGTGGTTTTGTCTAGTAGGAAATGAAAGAACTCCTGTCTCAGTTGCATTTCTCTCGGAAATATTAACCTAGAAGCCAGCGTTCCAGAACGAAATGAACTAACAACAAAGCGATCTTGTTCATGTGAACGGGAAGTAAGGCACGGCCTGCCTTACGTTAAGGCAGATCCAACGATAAAGCACGCTCGAGCTCTGGCGGCCGATACAGCACGGCCTAACGGGCACAGCTCCGAACAAGGCCCCCTCTGCGATATCGCGAAACAAAGAAGCTCTCCTTCAGATACATTGCGGTACCGTCATCCCTATCCAAATCAACGGTTCTCGACAAAATAAGTTAAATGCAATACTGCGCGTGCAGATTCAATTACCGCCGACAGGCGTTTGTGACAATGCATTCTCTTTTAGTAAGCTATAGAGAGTACGTGCGTAATATTATTCATCTTGGGTCATGACTTGGCTCAGGCGTTTGGTCGCCGGTCCCTCACTGCGGACGTTCTAGTTTAATGGTGAGGCAGTGCAAGCGGTAGGCTATTCGTGGTGGACCAGTGGCACTGGGGTATATTTTTCTTCTCTTACTTCGGTTTTCCTCGTCTGTGTCATTCCAGAAATTTTCCATAACTGTATTATTTTGACTAATATCAACTTTATGGGACTTAAAAACTGTCAGTCTCGTTAAATAAA
The DNA here is from genome assembly GCA_013340265.1 of Coptotermes formosanus. Classification (NCBI taxonomy): domain Eukaryota; kingdom Metazoa; phylum Arthropoda; class Insecta; order Blattodea; family Rhinotermitidae; genus Coptotermes; species Coptotermes formosanus. Next base: position 7,149,191 of record BLKM01001619.1, on the reverse strand, counting down.
ACTATTTCAAATTTTTTCCTTGGATATTATAAAGCGAATAGCGTAAGGAATGGCACGTGGTAAAAGAGAAAAGAAGGAGGAATGACAGAAATGCAAAGCAAGAAAATGAAAGAGAAGAGAGATAAATAAGAAGAATTAAGTAACTCAGTCAACAAAAAGCAATGATCTGTATCTTTTCGAGCTCTACAGAAAGTGTTATCGGTCTGCAGTTAGACGACAGGGAGACTGCAGCATAAACACAGCATTTTTATGTGATTCCGATCCAAGAATATTGCTACGTTTCATGCTGTGGACTTGCCGTCTACTGTCACGAAGATTTTCGTAGTTTAGATATTCACATCAGGTAAATTCCGGAATTGCAGGCCTTACCTTGAAAGAAAACTGACCAACCTTCCTTCAAATCTTTATCCACTATAGGCCGGTCTGCTATGTAGCAATGCATGCAAAATAGCGTCATTAAATAACCTGTAATGTAGCTGATAAATATGGTCATCGATCTAATAGCAGTTCTACATTTCCATGGGCTTTATACAGGCCTAAACTTGAAAGCTTCTGTTACCCATGTTTTCAGACGACAGGTAATGTCAAAGTGAAAATTGTAAATAATTAATTTAGGGGGTGGTAGTAGCAAAGATTGTGCCACTAATATGCGAGTAACTTGCATGAATTTTAATTAATATACAGAACCATTAATTATCCCTAAGAGAACGTTGAAAGACAAAAGACATTCCTATAATAGTTACATAAGGCCAAGTAACGTCAGCACGATGCAGAGTGTACAGAAGGAGTTCCTACGTAAAATTAAACCATGTACACAGTTGCATAGCTACAATTAAGTAAGCGTGCAATGTCTGATTCAACACCACGCCAGGAACGACTTACAGATGAGTGGGTGTATACTGTTGCAGGCTTTTTAACCTTCGACCCCACATGGGTGAGTGGTTAAATTGCACACTTTGACATTGCCCCTAAATGAGGATTCCAGTTCCCTCTAGAGAGTAAGTTGTGTGGGTCTCAACGCCGGTTTGAACAAGGTGGAGGAGGAAAATATCTCCACCTCCGCCGGGAATAGATCTCCGATTGCCCGGTCACCTAGCCCATAGCATACATACCGTACTGACTCAGAGCAGGCTACAGATCGCAACAAAAGTGTAAGAAAGGAATGAAAACATTTTCCTTAATCCTCTAAAAACCGAAAGTTAATTAATACACACTAATCTGTATAATTCAGCCCCTACTTCACTGAGAACAGAATCGGTCGCAAACAGAAACATCAGTCACTTCAAGATGTCCAGAAAAACAGTTCATATTGTCTGTCAGAATCTTACAAATCACATAAATGCACTCTCTTGGTAACGTTCAGAATTCTTTAATGTACGAAAGACGGCACGTATGATAAACAAGGGGCATTTAAAGATTAAAAGAATAAAAAGTAGATAAAAGGAACGTAACAGTTTTTGCGAAAGGATGGGAGTCACATTCCTGAAAGTACAAACAATAAAGAAATTGGGAATGTCGAAAGTTAAAATCGATTATCAGAGAGGATATAAATGGTAATACTGCCTGCGATAGACACATACACACGGTCTTGCACTGGATTTGTTTCCTGCTTCACATGATCCCCTGGCACACTAAACGAACACAGATGCTGAGACCGATACCTTGCGACAGATAGCGCACGGCAGTCCCGGACCCCACAAGCTTCCCCTCCGCCAGCATCCCGAGATCGCTATCGAGCGCCGTGATGCTGCCGCTTTCACTGTAACACAGTCACAGTTTTATTATTCAGGGCTTGAAGTGATTGAATATGCTGAAGCTTTTTCCCATAAGTGTGACGAGTATATCCAAAATCAACCAACGTAACACGGGCCTATTTCGACCGAGTCCTACATGTGCGGTCTAAATTAAAAGTAATTGACTGAAAATAATTCCAGTCATTTTCGGTCCATATCAGATTTAAGCAGATGTTTTCTACAAACAGTAAGCAGCCAGTTAACACCATCGAGCACAGTTATTTTAAAGATGTTAACTGCAGTCCAGCTAGTCAGGAAATTCCAAGCCTTTGATAGGACTCGCAAGTATATTACCATTTACATAAAAGCCCACAGTTTGTTCCTGTCCTAAAACAGAAGAACCCGTTTGTCACCCTCATATCCTACATTCTAAGATCCATCTTAATATTATCCTCCAACCTTATAAAGACCTTGTACATGATACAAAATATAGTCCAGACTTAATGAAGATCCAAATTTGCCTGATTGTTACTGATACGTTCGTAAGTTATTTAGATGCTGCTTTAGCTCCATGGGGTTCTGTCATCAAACGAAATGCGAATTTGATCATATTTATATTTAGCGAGAGAAGATCTGCATCGAGGCAGTCGCGGTCTCTTTAGTGGTATAACTCCGATATGGGCCTATGTCTCAAATGTCTGCAAAAGGCTACAAAAATCTATGCCAGAAATTTGAGGTAATTCTAGAATGAAAATTAAGAAATATTCTGCTAAAGCAACTTACTGTTGGTAAAAAGCCGTGTTATTTTACGAGGCTCTTCAGAACAGTAAGTCTTATCTTCATTATTCAGAGTTTATTTATCAATGCTATGAGGAACAACATACAACGTGAGAATATTGGACAATGGCGCGAGATGAACTGAAATGGAAACGGCCGCAGCCTAATTTAAGATAACATCCTAACATCTGCCTAAAGCGACTGAGAAAAACCGCAAACGGTCTGTCAGTACAGCTTCCTCCCAGTCAAGATTAGAAGCGGCCGTCTTCCAAATAGAATTCACGAATATTTCTGCTTGAGCGCTCGTTAGGAATAGTGCTTATTGCTTCTGTTGATTAGGTTTACCAGCTACATTTTTTGTTTTTGAAAAACAAATAAATTTCGAATCTAAAAAAGGATTTCCCACCTACTATTCATACGTTCAGGACATTAAAACGCAAAAGAAGTGGGATAGGATTTGTTTTTCTGTTGTTAAAGTATCTCTTTTCATGCCTCAAAACATCGTAAAGTAATTGAAAAGGAGTAATGTCAAAAATACATTCTCTCATCTTAATACAAATATATTCGTGTATATTTAGCAAAATATTCACTAACCCTTTAAAGACGAAGCGTATCTGTTTTATATAAGGACTTAGTGCGTACCGCGCTGTAAACACTCTCCGCTTCGCTTATAAAAACCAGTCTCTTAATGTTTTATAAGGCAAAAGTTGCTGTTTGTTCTGAGATCCGTACAAAACACATAAACGCAATGTGGGCACCACGTAGAATTTTTTAATGTTAAACCTGGTGGTATGTAAAGCTACCGCTAGGCTTTAAAAGGTTAATATCCACTAAGCGTACATATTTCGGCCATTATTCTGCGGAAGTGAATGAGCACATTAATGAATGCAAACAAATAGTATCGTACTAAAACTGACAGAAATATGTGACACTGGTTTATTAAATAGTATGTAACAGAAAAATATTTGGTTGAAATGTAACAAGATTTTTTATATACTTGCTGAAATTTATTGATCTAATTTAAATGCGTCCAGGATATCTTAACGCAACGGGTCTTACATTTGCTGCAATATTCATACAGATCGAGGCTGCCATAATGTAAATGGAATAAAATAACATTCGGTTTACTTTTGCTAAGACGTAGCTTATCTAGTTTAAATATATCAGTATATTGATATGTAACTGGAATGGATTAAGATTCATCTCATGCATCCAAGACGTTATAACTTAAGTGTGTCAATTACAAATTTTTTGAATTTGTTAAGTTATTCCACTGTTCGATATGTAACTCAGGCAGCTCGGTCTATGAAACGAGATCACGACATTCCTTCAGTCTGTACTTTTACTTTAACAGTGAATAATAATGTGATGTATATTTTCATTTCAGAAGAATGGAAAGTTGTAAAGATTCAGCCAACGAAACGTATTTCGGCATTGTTTAAAAATCATCCATGCTCTTCACACTATCATCTTCTGTCTTCTGTTATTGGTATTTCATCATCACAGAACACAAGACCTTGCAGTCCTTATTATGCAATAAAAACAATCCACATGCATGGATATCTGCGTGGAACAACAAACATTTTCTTCACACATTATTATTAGACACGCCCAATACATTTTATTCCACCGGGGTTAAGGGCCTAAGACAGAAAATGTAACAGGACGTTGCAAGCTTTTAGGCTTTCGCAGCGGTGCAGGTTAAGTCTCCGTTCTCCTCGGATACTGCGCTGCGTCACTGGATGTTTCTTGCTTGAATTTTCGGGACGGCGTTGTGGTGCCATAATGAAGGGTCTGAAGTTCAATCAAGAAATTCGTGGATATTCAGTTCTACATTATAGAACCGAACGCTGTTCCGAAAGGTGGGGCACCAGTCACCCAGTGACACGGCACAATATCGCACGGGAACGGAAAACTTGACAGGAATTGATAAAAGAATTGGCCAGTGAGCAGCTTAATAATTTATATCCTTTAACAAATAATGTTAAGATGGCCGACTCAAGTGTCATGAAACGGGTGCAACATGCAAATTGAAGAAGGACTGTAATTCAAAAATAGGCTTAGTGGAATTGTTAAAAGCGGAGGCCCGGGTTCGATCCAACGCCAGACCGTGCGGAATTTGCCGTACACAAAGTGTCACTGGGACAAGTTCTTTTCCACGTGCTTTGTTTTCCTCCCTCAGTACGATTCTACCTCTGCTCCACACTCATATTTCACTCACCTACCACCGAAGCTATATAACCTCAGTAATCGAGACTGTACTTGAGTAAAACTCTTACCCTTCCTCTCATTCAGGATGTGAACTGGTGGCGGGTCTTTTGAAAATGGTAATTAACATCCGAGTTAACAAGCGGACATTACTTTTACTGGCTTCGTGACTACTGGGTTTCCAAAGAGGGTTTTCCCCATGGAATTAATTAATTATTTATTCGTTTAGTTAATTTCACTGATTCCTCGCTAAAAATAAACACATTTTGAAAAGCATAATACAAATATAACCAAAGAATATTAGTTTGGAAGAACACCCAGGAAGTGTTAAAGAACTTGGAGAAGTGAGAAGGGCAAAAGTGGAATTGTATGAGTAAAGTTTGAAAAGCGAAAGCTGTATAGGCCTATACCTTACTGGCTCTTTCTAGCAGTAGTAGTAGTAGTAGTAGTAGTAGTAGTAGTAGTAGTAGTAGTAATTTATTATTATTATTCTGATTATTATAACTTGGTGTCAATTTTCCTGAAACAAGGTACCTTGAACGAAATATTACTCATCACATTGGAAATGCATTGCACTAGGAAATCTTACGATTACTGGGCAAACAGGACAAAATTCCATACACGTGTAACGTACACGTTAAAAGTTTTAAGCATATTGAAAGAAAATTTCGAGATATGCCGCATACGTTTAAATGCTCATCAAATATCTACTATAAACACATGATGGAAGGTAAAAACATGGTTAAGAACGAAAAGGCTGAAGAAAGTAAACAAACCTCAAACCACAAGCGTCATTGACCAGCGGACATAAGCAACACACATTTAAGTTCTTAACAAAATTCAGCAAGAAAACCAATTAGGAATGTGAACCATAAAATGTGGAAAGAGGAATTCAAGTCGGGTGGTCGCTAGTTTCAAGCGCACGTCGCCAGTGAACACTCGAGAAGTACAGCACGTCACTGGCACCAACACGACATGAAGTACTTCCACTTTCAAGTAAACTGAAAAGTGTATTGTTTTCTTTGCCTAATGAAACTAACATACGTAGCGCACTGCTAAAATTCAAAATAAGCAAATATTAGCCTTATTTTCAGTACTTAAATTTTGAAAGGCCAGTGGTAAACATACGTACCACTTTTTATGACAGTAATAAAGCCTGCGTTTACTCAGGAATTGGCATGGTCTTTATATACGGCGTTCTTTTTTCGCTTCGTAAAAAACGCCTAGAATCTAAAGCAATAGCCTACAACCATGGGAGCAAGGTAACAGAAACAATAAACTAAATAGGATCAAGAAAAGAAAAAGTGTCCTCAAGTCTAACGGTGCTTCTACTAAAAGGTTTAGGAAATCAGGAGATATAGTCAGCAGGGGTGAAACACTTAACGGCAACATGAAGCCTGCTTGCGAAGACCCGCATTATCCGCAGGACCTAATGGAATGATTTGTTTTTCAGGTACACTATTGTAAATTTTATCTACTTACTTACCAGCTCAGCAGCCTACTAGCCATTTGCAAAACATCAAAAGTACAAGGCAAAAGCCAGGAAACGAAATAAAGACAAAAGCCAGGAGAAAAGCAGAGAACTAATGAATAATAATAATTCATTTATTTAACTTCTTTAAAATAAAAAATGGGGCGACTACAGGCAATAATAAATAATTAAAATAAGGAATAAAATAAAACTAAGAGCGTACAATGCTACAAGCCTTAATAACCACTAAAATCACAAGAACATAGTAATGTATACAAAGAGAAGTGTAGTCTGCACATACGAAAAGTTATTCAATAATTGACGATTTATTAGAAGAATGAAAAATGTCGGGAAGTGAACTACAAACGTCCTTCAAAATATTAGTGTCCTGCAAATTATACTGCCAGCAGAAAAACGTGCACTGTAGTTCACAAACTGACGCTGACGTCATACTGAGCTGTAAAAGCAAAGTAATTCTCGATTATTCCTTAAGTAATCTCTAAACAGACACACTTTAGAAAAAATAAGCTACCAAATTTGTTTTTAATAATGAATGTTAAACAGAGAATTTAGATTCCTCCGCCTATAATGAAAAGTGGCAGTATTCAATGTAAGTAAGACTAATAAAACATACCAGGTTCGTCCTTTATAAAATGGACCTTTATGGACCAGTATGGATCGGATTGCAATTCATCACACACCCTTCAGTGTAACGGCATCTCATTTGTGTGTTGCTTGGACGCATTGACGAAAAACGTAAAATTAATGAGTGAGAAAATTCTTCGCAACAAATAGTTGGGCAAATCTCCTCCATCTTGAAATTATGCATACTTTGCACCGTCGCTGCCTCCAGCGTTCCCACCATACCTATCTTCCTAAGATATTTCTTGTTTAGGTGGGAGCAGTTATTTTATTGTTCGGCTGGATTAGTGGCCAAGAAAGACTGGTTAAGCAGCAAATATTTATTCATACCGACTGCACAAATTTTATGTATGTATCCAGCACATATAAAAGACGGAATGCTTACCAACAGATACAGAAATAAGATTATAAAGAAACTATTTCGTGAAAGATAGGTCCTATCACAAATTGGAAGTTTCTTTTGAACACGATAACTCATCATTGGATTCCATAAAGAGAATGGACTCACTTGAAGAGCTGAGCAAGAAAGTTCCTCAGGAAACATCCTGTTGCAATTAGTTATTCCGAAAGATAGGATTTCATTTTCAGGTCACTTTGATCTGTGTATAGGATGTTGGATTTGTGTAGATTTGCACGCTAGTCAGTATGAGGTTAATAATAAATTAAAGGGAGAAATGATGGGAAAAGCAGGTGCTGGATGTTTTGAAATAATGTTAAGAAATTCGATTGGTGAAACTGAGAAATGTCAAGAAAACTCCGTTATAGCAGCCGGATTTATGTAGATATTCGAAAAGAGTGCAGCCAGAATGCGATTCATACTGGAAGCCGTTGTGACACGTGACCTGGCTACAGTCTGGCCGACTCACAAGCAGCAGACTGCAAATTGCAAGAAAAGTAGCCATCTTCGAGATTTTCAGAATGCTAGAAAGACATATTAGACCGAAGGAACTCAATAACCGACTGCTTCAGCAACACACACACACACACACACACACACACACACACACACACACACACACACACACACACAAGGATCAAGGAAGCGGAATGAAGAAAAGCCGCTGCAATAAAAACTAAAGGGGGCAACTGCGCTCAAACTAAACATACTACACAAATACCTAGTCACCGTCAACAGCGGGAGTACTTAAATTGGTTTTTGTTTATTCCATGAAATTATATTCGAAGCTGAAATTATGTAGTGCCAGCGAAAAATGGCACACTGTGACTCTGGAAGTTTATTTCATTAACTGATAAGTTAATTTATATTTATTTTATTTTTGTGTACTACTTATGTACTTACCTAGCAAGATGTCTCTGCCGAGAATGTTTCTGACAAGACTCCCGCTTAGAAATTCGGCTAGAACACCGACTAGGCTGCCACCGTGTTTCTTCTAAGTCCCTACAGAGTAATGCCGGAAGAGTACCTTGAAGTTTTCACTCATTTGTACCAACACATGCACATAAAATATGTTGGTATAAATGAATGATACGGAAGCAATGCACGGAACGAACAATATTAAATTGCCTTGAAGTATTCATACGTCCCAATCGCGTCCTTCTACATTCCTTCAGCACATAAGTTATTAATAATTCTGCCCTTCCACACTATGTAATATTAGCTACTGACGTTCTTGAATGGCATATTATGTATTTATTTATTTATGTATTGTGGGCATAAAAGGTGGTAGTAAGTCAGACTGTGAGCTTTAGCGTGAAATTGTAGAAAAATTAAACGTTTTCAATAATTAAATTTAAAGACAACAATCCATTGTAAAAAACATAATTACAGCTACTTGTTTCAGCTTAATTTAAGCCACCCTCATGCTGTGTACAAGCATACATAGAGAAAAACATACACATTATGCATTATTTAAAAATTTATATCGCAATTTTCAGGATGTCCTGCATGATACCTTTATAGTTACGGTTTTAAAATTAGCTTCAAAGGTCCTTTTTAAAATACGTATCATTGCAACGACTCAAAAGGTGTACTAAAACCCTTAAGTAGCTATTTTTCTTCAGTGACTAGAGAGTAAAAACTGGAAGTCAGTTCATTCTAAACTAAACCGTAGATAGAATTTTTATTATATAGTAAACTTGTTTTCTCGCAGTAAATAGGATTTTGACAAATTTAAACTGTATTTGTATGCGGCTCTGTATTGGAATGTTTGGTTTCTTCACACTGTGTGGCTCAACTTGTAGATTATTTATTTTTCTCAGAAGTGCTGGCTTTATTATTTTTACATGATCACCTTGGGTCAAAATATGACCAAATATGCAGCATACATTATTAAATTAAATACAATAAAACTTTTGTGCCTGACGGAAATCTATAATTTATTGTCAATCAAAATTTGTTACATTCTTTGTCTAAGCGGACGCTACCTCATTTATATAAGCGTTTTGAAAATTTGTAGATCATGTTACGACTTCTTCCTGCTGTACCGTGCTGCCTAGCGCCCGTCTAATCCTACTTACCGGGAATTCTTCCTTCTGCGGGACGACAAGTTTACTATATAAAATAAACTCTACCCACATACAGATTTGTGGAATAGAGCTTGCCAACTGTACACTTTCCAGTTACTCAAGAAATAATGTGCTTAAGACATTTAATAATCTGAAAATCCATATCAATAATATGTATTTAAAAATACATTTAAAACTAATTTTGAAATTTAATTATGGACATGCATATTGAAAACTGCGATCCCAGTTGTTAACAATCAAAAGACAGGTATGATGTGTGTGCTTTTCCCTACATATGCTTGTACACAGCCTGAAGATGGCTTAAATTAAAATGAAACATGGTCGTAACTATGGGTTTTTACAAGAAATCTTTGTGCTTGACGGTTAATTGTTGATAAGTTTGCTTACGGCACGTTCATCCGCTGGCATACAGGCCAACTTGTTACACGACGATTTAAGAACTAGATCTGTTGTAGTTTGTGATGACTTCGCTGTCACTATGCTAACATAATATCTATTACTTTTCTGGTGCTCTTACAAACTATTGACGAAAAGCGACTATCAGCATCGTCAAGTCTATCCTTTCGTCCGTCCGTCTCTCCGCTTGAAAAAGTACAAATCACACACGACGGAGTTTCGTGACATGTAGTATTTGGAATGTTAAATAAAATCGGTTGACTCTGATAAAAATAACAGACACTCTACATGAAGATATACGTATACGCGTATTTATAATCACTCGCCGTTAGTGGTCTTCATAATTAAGACAGAACTCTCTGTGAGGTGAGTACTGTCAATTGTATAACTCCCTTTAAACTGGTTTATTTCTCCCGCGTCCTTAAAACTTTACATCCAGTTGATAACCACCAAAGTATACTATCAGTATTTAAAAATACTTGTAATTATTCTCCTATATGTTTGGGTTTAGAATAAACCAACAACAAAAAGGTTGAGGTTAAAATATAATATTGTTCCTCTCGTACAGCATATACCGTAAACGGTGCATAAATTGCGTGCGTAATCTTGCACCGTAAAAAAATGTGAATTTGCGAAATCAAAGTGTTATTTGTACGTGAAAGTAAACATTTTGATTATATCTTTATTCAGGTACGTTTTAAGAACAATGCAAATTTTACAATTATCGATTTACTAAAACACTGAAGATATGAACGAGTTGTGACCACTATTGCTATCATCATTTTGTGTGTTATTTCCTTCTTAAATCTTTTGTATTATAATATTTGATTATTATTTAGGCTAAAATCTACAGACTAAATTTTTATAGTCCATGCTATAGTTAATTCTTTAGCCCCTTCTTAGTTGCATGAAGCATCGATAGCTATGATAGTGCGGAAATTGAGGTTTTTTCCCCCTGCGTGGTAGTTCCAACGTACATCACGCGCAAGGAACAGTGTAGGGAGCACAGACGCCCGGCTCTTGAAACATAATGCACTAATCACTACTCGTGCCACAAAGTAAGAACTCGCAAGCAGTGTACACACTGTACAACATGTGTGAAAAATGTGAGAGCAAAAATGTTATATTGTAAATTCAGGTTCCCTGATGATGGTTTGTAATAAACCGAAATATATTGTAGAATAAACGCCAGGATTATATAGAGTGGGGTCAATGAATGTGGACCCTGTACTTAGTATGGACCACGTTAATACTTACACTGTATACTGTTGCTCCTTTTCAGAAAGCTTTGTGTTCCATTCCTCGCCTTCATCTTTACGCATAGAGACAGAGTTCGTTCAGTTGTGACAAGGAAGACGGTTGCAGTTCATGTCTGTTCAAAATGACCGAATCCAAAACTACTTGAATGAAAGCGCGCAATATTTTTCCCCTTAAACTCACACAATTTTCCTTGCGTCATTACTATCGCAGCTGTGAAAATAAGTTCGATACCAAACATAAGCGCCTGGTTTTAGCACAAGAAGGAAGAGCAAAGTGGTCCCAGGGCCCACTTTACTAAACCAGTGCGGCTAAAGTCGACTACTCAGTGGTTGGTCAAATTTCAATTTAGCTTCGAAGCAATTTTGTGTTGGAGTAAATTAACACACTTGCATAATAGCTCACATATCAAGGGTTATCATTAGGGCAACAAAAACATTACAAATTTTAAAGAGCAAGAGTTATGCAAAGGTAATCCAACAGAGTTCACACTCTGATTGTGCACTTTGATGGTTACTGATAGAGTATTTTAAATCTCCACATGTAGGATACCTCGCTTTTACGAGATACCGATTATGATCAATTCAAAATCTGTTGCTAAGGTAAGGAGAAATCCTATAGAGTACAATGTGTAAAATGTTAAAAGGCACAAGTACATAAAACACGCGCATCTTCAGCACTTTTCTTGAAGTTATTCGCGGCTTTAAAATCTAGGAACAAGAATACAGCGAATTCGCCAGTCGTATTTCGTTTTGTGGGTATGTCTTAAACTGACTGTTTATTACATGTGTAGATGGTTGAAATAGAAGACGGACATCTCGAATAATAGGCTAGTGCTACTCACCCGAAGACAACAACCGAGTAAACTCCCGAAACATACTGCATATCAAATATAGGCCTAACTCAGCAATTTATGTTGTCCAACGTCAACGAAACATTAAATTGAACGGGATGTGGAAAGAAGCAACTGTGTCATATTGTCACCGACCCTTCTTTACGTGCCACCAAAATTTAAAACGGAAACTTGCTCATTTCAGGCATGAAGCATGAGCCTTGTTCCAAATCGCTCACTGAATATACGCATATTTACTTTAGCTACAACTTACGTAAATTCTTACCACAAATCTTCCGGTTCTTGCAAGAGTAAAAGAAGTCTCTTCTTCTTTACGATCAGCTGATGTGGAGTGCATATCCTGTATAACTCACGCAGCCGTCTCTTTGCAATCTTTCTCTGCGACTTGATAAGAGCTCTCTAAAATAAGAGCAGAATCGATAGTTTCCTTGCAGCAATGGCTCTCCAGAGCCAAGTCGTCGGATAAACGTACCACTACACAGAATCAAGGGCCCGGTCCCTCCATGCTGCTACCGCGAACATCATCATTAAACGCCAATTTCAGCAACGATGGATAACGGAAGACTTTTACTTGGAAAACTTTCTTTCAGCATTAGGAGCAGCCGCTTATCCATGCTTTCCTTGAAAGTTGAACGTCCCTCACGTTCTGTTCATAGGCTACATGCAGCACATTATTATTATTATTATTATTATTATTATTATTATTACAATCATGATTATGACAGTGCAAGAAAGATAAATAGAGCAAATGAAATTCAACCGTTTGTCTGAAGAAGTTTGCAGCAGATTAAATAATATGCTGAAAACGAAATTGAGTATACATAACAAAAGCTACACATATAGTCACTTGTACGTACTGTACTGCTATCAATCAGATTAATATAAAATACGCATTCAATAAGAAAAATGCATTCATCATATGTAAATGACAGTAAAAAATAATTCACGTTAATCGTGCTGTTCGTCCTGCTTACTGAAGGCAACATGGGTTTTTGTGGTGGATGACGAAACTTAATCGGAAGATGACGACAGAGAAGAGCTAGACATCACAACATTGTGACCGATATAATCTGCACCAACGCCCACAATCAAGGGGGTTATGTCAGTGCAGGAAGTGGGTGATTCAGGAGGTGTGTACTGTACAGGCTTCCTTATGAATTTATCGAAAGATGACCAGACAGTAGCCTTTTCTTTCCTCGTAAATGTTTGTATAACAATTGCTTTCTGCACTTTCCAAAAATCTTGCCGTTGCTGAAGATTCCTCATAAAATGTAGTTGCCAGTTTCTTGGTGATGAAGCATCGCGGTTCTTCAACAGGCCCACCTTCAGCGTCTTTCTTATCTTTAAATTTTGCTGCCTCTAATTCCACCGCTGTACATAGACCTATGTTAATTCAGCTCCTTGACCATACAGAAATTCTTCAGTATCTGTATAATAAAGTTCCAATCCAAGCCACTTGGCAAGATTCACGATTGTATTAGACAAGTTCTCACGTCTTTCAGCTTTTCGAAAACCTTTAAACATGCGTAAGATTTGCGGGCATAATAGCTTCCATAGGGCATTTATGCGAAATCTGCTAATTTTTTCTCGCATATTTCAGGAATGCTTACAACAGATTGGTAAAGGTTACAGAACTTCGACAACCCACTAAAATTTGGATATTATCGGTTACATCAACTACCTGAGCAAACTTCTTCTTAGATATGTTTTAATACTTTCAGTGAAGCATGATTCTTAGACCGGAGGGCTAATATGATATTTCAGGGAAGAAAGTCGTCCAAGCGTATCGAATGGCTAGGAAAAGTATCGAAGTTTAATTTAATGCAATATTATTTTTTCCGCAATACTTCATCAGTTCCGCAATGAAGCAATTCATGCCCCGGGTTTGAGCAAGGGCTATTGTGATCCATGCTTTGGGATCTGGTTGGATAGAACACAGTGCCAATCTGCATGTTTTGGAGTAGAGAAAAGTATAGTGGCCCCCGTCAGAAATTGAAGCCCGTTTCGTGCAACCCACATCCTAGTCACTTCACCGACTATGCCACCCTAACACCCCGCAATAATAATAATAATAACAATAATAATAATAATAATAATCCAGGAAAGCACGAAGTCAAGGAACTACAGAAAACAGCTATGTTGGGCACAGCACACATACTTCGGAAAGTACTAACGTAGAAGCACAAAAGAGTTTAATTTTGAAGACAGCATTGTACGCACCGTGAATAGTACGCGCGGAATAGTTGCGACACTGTATGTCCTAGAAACATGGCTTCTTTCAGGTATATAAGTGTGAATACCCTGCATAAAGGAGATAATGTAATAGTAATAATAATACAACTAATAATAATAATAATAATAATAATACGAAAGGTATTAATGTAAAAAAACCCTTGCACAGGGGGGACAGTAATATTGCATATATACTACCATATACGGCAATCACAGAATAGCTGCATCTTACCCTACAAACATGGTTTGCTTCAGGTATGCAATTGCCAATACCCTGTGAGAAGGTAACAGCAGATAATAATAATAATAATTATAATATTATAAAATAATTATTATTCTATGTTATGTATGAGCTGGCACAACTGTCGAAAGACCAATTAAAGAAACAGAAAAGGAATAAATAAAAAATACGCCCAGAAAAAAACACAAACGAAAGCACATAGAAAATAGGTAATAAGAAGAAATCAGAAAAGGTATAATTGTTAATGTCAAAATGGTTAAGAAACATAATTTTTTCCTGAATAAGTTACTAGTGCAGTTCAGTTCAATTCCATTTACTGACATGTACGCTTAGCAGCGCTGGTTCAATTAGCATACCAACACACGAAGGCGTAAATACACATAGGCAGCACAATTACGCAACAAAGAAAAAGCAGAAACAAGGCAAGGTAATTGTGGTTTCTGGTTCAACGCCCTAACAACAACAACAACAACAACAACAACAACAACAACAATAACAACAACTTTAAAATCCACGAAAGCAATCAAACAATTACGAATTCAACAATTACTATAGCAACAAAGGTAGTAGAAGAATTAAAGAAACAAAAGAAAGCAGTGACACAAAAAAGGAAGGCATGAGTCGTCGAAAGCAAGATTACGACAGTTCTTAAAGAAGAAACAGGAAAGCAAACTAATTCATAGACAGTTTATTATAAGCACACAGACAGCTTATTAGTGAAAGGATAATTTCCTATGGCTATCGATGCGAGATCTGAAATAGAAAATGAAAGTGAAATAATAGCAGCACGAGATCAGGCATTAAAACCAAACACAATGCAGCAAAATACTGAAAAAGGACACATACAAAATGCAGATTTTGTCAACAGAATGATGAGACAATAGATCACATTATATCAGCGTGCCCAGGATTGGCAAAAGAGCAATGCTTAAAATATATATATATATTCCAAAACATCGTCACATACAACAAAATTTATAAATCACAAAGGGGATGTTTCACCTAAAGATTAAAACACGCTATTTAAAGCAACATGGTAGATAGCGTGCTCAACAATACCTTCTTTATGTTAGGATATAGGGGTACACCACGTAATTCATGAATGGGAAGTAATATGACATCAATAAATGAAAATTGACAAACCATCGTTAAGAATAAACCGGACATTATAATCCGTGATAATGAAAAAGGAACACATCTGGCCATAGGTATTGAAATTTCAGGGGATAAAGATGTGATCAAGAAAGAAGTGAAAAATGTTTTAAAAATCAAGGACCTTACAACAGAAATACAGAGCAGGTGGAATGATAAAACAAAAGTAATCCCAGAAATAAGCGGGGCAATTGGTACCATCTCAAAATCATTCAAAATATAAAGCATCATACCTGGGAAGCATTATATCAAGGAACTACAGAAAGCAGCCACGGGCACGTACTTCGAAAGGTACTAAAGTAAATGCACAAAACGTTTATCATTGTAAATGACACTGTGTGCACCATATACTATAACAACAGAATAGCTGCAACATTACATACCCTAGAAACATGGTTTGTTACAGGCATATAATTTTCAGTATCCTATGTAAAGGTGATAACAAATAAATAATAATAATAACAATAATAGTAAAAAATTTAATAAGAGAGAATAAAGTAACTTAGTAATAATAACAATGCACTGTAAAGTCCATGTACCTCATCATTAGTATAATTCTCTTTATAAATCTTTAAGCAAAACAGCCCTTCCATTAAGGTACCAATACCTGTACATATGGCATTAGCCACCGATGCACATCTAGCAGACTGACATGTACGACGCTTAGAATCGGCATTAAACTAGGTACAATCTCTAAGGTTTCGTGTCGGCATGTCAAGACCAACAGTTTCCAAAAGGACGGGAGAAATTTTAATCAAACGTAATCATTATTAGGTAAACAATGAGTGTATTTGCTTCCTTCTAAGGCACAAGCTACTACATTTAATGTAATCCACGTCACTGGCGTAGTTGTAGGGTAAATGTTTGACAACAACGATAAAGAAAAGACTAGAACTTCCGCTGGATGGGCTGCATAAGCAGGGTAATAATTCATTTCTTGTTTAATAATAATAATAATGAGAAGAAGAATTATAGACATAAAATTTGTACGAAAATAGCAATAAATATACAGCAAAGTGTAAAACACACAGAAATTTGAAACGAGAGACTTGTGGAAAATTAGAGAATATGGACTTGCAATTGTTAACACAGTTACGAAGATGTATGGAGACGGCAGCAAAGGTTCACGAGTTCCTAACGCCATCACTACAAGGAGCGGCCCTAATTACTTTAACCCCAGGCAAAGAGTCCCCTTATTCCGTCAGACAGGAGACTGTGTTGGCTGCAGAGCCTGTCTGAACGCCCTGACGAAGAGAAAGTACCTCTCTCTGTCGGAAATGCGTGTAGCATCTCTGTTGTCCAGCCTGTATCCAACAGCATTACTGACTGTGCTATACTGAGCTATAAGGTATTTCAACCAACAGACACCAGAACGTCTCAGAAGTAACTTGGAACGAGTATACGGCAATTCTTACGCACTAAACATCAACATCCTGCAAGTTAACAGCAACTTTAATGTACCAGACACCAAACTGGTACGAGGATACGTCAATTGTAATGCAACAGACACCAAACTGTATGAAATCCTCTCGGGCTGACAGCCGTGTCAATTTTTTAAAAACCTCCGACATTTCAGAGACAGACTGCGTCTCCATCCTCCCTCCATCCATCTCCGAGAATGGAGACGGAGTCTGTCTCTGAAACGTCGGAGGTTTTTAAACAATTGACACGGGTATCAGCGCGAGAATATTTCATACAAACGGACACCAACTTATTAGGAGTATATGGCAAATGTAACTCGCGAAACACCGACTTGGGAGGCCTATACGGTAACCGCGACGTACCAGACTCCAAACTGTTTGAAGTAGTGTACGAAAAATATAACCTAACAAATACCAGCTTGGTACGAGTATATGGCAACTGTCATATGCCAAACGCCAAAATGGTACAAGACACCTTTAAGGCACAACATATCAACATCAAAACATATGTCGGCCTGCGAAGTTAACAAGTCCTCTTACCACGTTACGGTGTTGGAATCAACCCCGGCCACACGCAACAGACCGTTAGAACCCTTCAGTGAAACACGAAGAGTAGACTTCCGAGTATAAGAGAAAGTAATGCCATGGATCTGCATATTAAGTTTATTGTTCAATGAAATACATTAGCTCTTTTTAATCACACACTATCAAATATTAGCTAATATCTTTCCAGTGTAAGTATATTATAAAAGTAGTCATAATCGTAGTTGAGAGTTTACCATTTAAATAATTCTTTCACGAATACGGGGTGAATGTTTCGACAAGATCAGACTGACCCGGATAGGATAGCACGGCGAGATTTGTGACACGGTGTTGAAAAGCCGATTTACGTAAATAGACTTACCAACAAATTTCTTTACGAGCTGGCTAAGTACCAAGTTTTGAAGGAGGTCATGGACTTGTGGAGCCGACAGATTTCAGGCAGACTGTGATGACGTGTGTTTTACTGTGCAGGTGTACGAGCTGGAGCGAAGGTTCAAGCAACAGAAGTACCTGTCCGCCCCCGAGAGGGAGCACCTCGCCAGTCTCATCCACCTCACGCCTACACAGGTAAGGCTTCAAAATACCAACCGCACTGAGCATGCTTTATATTAATCGCTTACTGTAGATATGCGGTGTGGGAAACATGAATTAATTTTCTTCTCCATACATGAAGCCCTCTTGTCTGTTCAGATTAAGGATAAATCTTAAGTAGTGACGTTTTACAGCTGCAGTAGATAGTGTAACGGAAGGTAAACAGAATGGCATGTTGGGGACCTGGTAGGATGCAAACTGTATGGACGTAGGACAAGAGCCAGAAAGGATCACTGCCCCATACATGATGAAGCCAAGAATGCTGTGTAACCTATATTACTTTTAGAGTGTCGAAAACTACAAATGCAGAGAAGAGGCTACTTACAACAAAATGAGCAGCTTCCACGAACAAACAATCTTAAACAGACTGTAAGTGATAATAATAGCAATACTTTGGGTAATTGCCCTACGCATTACAGATAAGCCGGGAAGGCGTATAGAGAAAATGCATATTCTCTTTGTAGGCAACAATTAAAGTGCAATAAATGGGATTAGAGGGGTATTAATTGACAAGTTCAAATGGTAGTCCTGCTGTAGTTTTATCAAGAAACTCATACTAAAATAAAGAGGAGTTGCGCGAGGGTAGAGGGGTGGGGGGGGGGGGATCTGTGCATAACATCACAATACCATAAATATTTAAGATGAAGATGGTAAAGATTTCTGCATTGTATAGGACCCCTATGAGAGGGCTGGGCATATTCTTTCCACACACAAGGCAAAAGGACCAAAGCTGTGGATGTGCAAATGTACCTCCATTGCATGTCACGAGAGCAATTTGAATCCAAGATCCCAACGCAGACTGCGCGGCCTTTGTGTTCAGCATAAATTAATTTTGGAAATTTATATTACTTCCCGCCGGTAACAATTGCCGTGTTGTGGCTGGTTGGCCTAAACACAGCTATCGAAGGGTAGAATTTTGGTCGGAGCATAGACGTGCTTCCTTGTTTTTATGAGTTGCTTTAATCAGTTACCATGTGTGGGCCCTTGGACTTTGCGACAGGTGGATTTCCTGTCGAGAGACTCTAATATACTGTGATATTGCAAGCAGAAGAACTCAGAAAGTGTACGCACAATGTAGCCTAAAACCAAGGCGTGTTCGCTGTCTTATTTGCTGCAGATTTTCAGTTCATGTATACTGAAAACTTGTATCGGGAACAAGACGTGTGCTTGAGTTTCCATTACAAATGTGCAACATTTTTCATTCCCATCAGTGTTTAGCAACTTTACGTCGAAATGCTCACAGAAACCAGCCCACGTCTTCATGTACGACATGAGAAAACTGCCGCCACAAACTTAGTGCATGCTTGTATGTCTGGTGTCGTAGGCGGTTAAATGTATGCGATGTGCCAAACCCACACCGCTGGAGTCAACTTGCTTGAAAAAACAACACAATAATAATAATAATAATAATAATAATAATAATAATCAGAACAATAAATGTAATGTAGCACTGGCATTATATCTACAAAAATAAATATCAAACTTTCGAGGACATCGTACATCACCACACGATTTGTATGCAGGTTTCTCTGTAACAGCAGTCCTTATGTAAAGAGAACTTTTCTCTGATAAAATATTGTTCTCATAGTTTTGAATTTGCTGTTATTGGGTTTTAAAAGGTGAGTAATTTATAACTGTGATACATTTTAATGAACGACAAACAATGAAAAGGAATAAATTTTTCCGTCAGTGCGAAGTACACAACCACCTTTAAGTCAACATTCAAGAACAACTAGTACGCAACAACGTCAAAGCGAAAGAAAGAAGGACAGCAAAAGATCTGGTTCGCATTCCGCAGAAGCCTGCTTTGACCTCAGGTGGGAATCAAATATTTTCACTCAACTTTTGGGAGGCTTTACCCTCTTCCTCTCAGCAAGCGTTAAATTATAAAGTCTACTGAGCAGCTTTTTATCCTTCTGTTCGAACCCAAGCATGGTTACTTGCTATCATGCGTGAAGAATTATAAATTTCCTCAGGATGTCCAGGAGAAATATTATGAGGAATAATACCAAGCAGGCCCCGGCCAAAAGCGCCATGTCTATAATTCTTATCAGATTCCTTGTCGCAGCTTATCTGACTGTACCCAGTTCGAAAGCATGACCTTGAAACTGTGTGCTAGAAAGATCTGAGTGGGACTGCAAGTTTGTACTCTCTTTGCTTCATTATGCTTTCTCAGCTGCATAGGTTAGGACTATGTACTGTTCATGGGAGGATGATTATTAATGATGAGAAAAGAAGTCCGCGGAAAGAAGCTGTTATGACGTACCTTATGATACACTGAATGTGCACTTGTCTTGAGGGAATGAGGAAATGCGTGAAAATAGGCAGTCAGGCTAATCGTCCTCCAGACTGGGAAATCCTTCATAATACGCAACAATCACTCAGTCGGAAATGTCGATAATCAACTTCAAAATAATCAAAGACTGCTTCCTAAAATCTCCTTGTGTTAACTTTGTTAATCGAGCATATTACAGGCAAGCCTGCGTAACCCCGGCAGCTGAACAGCGTCGTACAATGATCGAGTGACGAAGAAATTTATAAGTTGCTTATTTCAAGACTGAAACTGCTAGTATAACAGAAACAAAATTTTAATGATAGACACGCTGTAACAAATAGAATCAATGAGGGGTGGTGTGCTAATGCCCGATTAACTTCACTGTTAGGTTCAAAGCAATTAGTAGGGGCACGTTAATGGGGCGTTTAAATCCCGTAACTCATCCTGAAAGCTAACTGAATTGATTACAAGCTATGTAACATGAACAACAAGCAGATGTAGATGGGTGAGCACCAGGCAGCAGATCCCATTACTATTGTGTGTGGGAACTGAGTGGTACACTGGGCTCCAGTGGTGAGATTATGTAACTATGCCACGATTTTGGAGGAGCGATTGGGGAATTTATTTGAACGTAGGCCTAATTAGAGGACCGTTTACAAAAATCGTCATAAAAAGTAGGCCTATATCATGAACGTCACAGCTTATAAAATAGTTGCCTATTCATTACATATGCCTATAGGCCTATATCATAAATCTGCCTGTTGTGAATTTGGTTCTTGTCAACAGGACCTCCAACTTAATGAAGTTATGTAATTTAATTCCAAGGTGTAGGGGCCCCTTGATAAGTTGAGTAACGAAACCTTATGATTTCCGAAGTATCTTAAGCCGTTTGTTCAGCCTCTGCTTTGTTCAGTTATGCTGTCGGTATTCAAAATATGCAGCCTCGAAGTATTACATGGTGGTGAAGAACGAATTGAAACGGATAGAAAAATAAAGTGTTCTAACATAATTTAAGGCACCGTCTCAGAATTTGCACAGATAGGCAAAAGAAAATCACAGAAACCTCAGTGACTGTCCAGAGCGAGAACCTAGCATGTTCCAAATACACGCCAGAACCTTTACTGCTTGAGCCAAACATGGTCCTGGTCTGTTTCTTTCCATTCCACAGTTTCACACTACCTTTCTCTTACATCCATGGAAGAAATAAATTCCTAAAAATACTAGTACGTACTTGATTAAGACCGCCATCAAACACAAGTGTATTTACCTTGTAACAATATTTTATTGACAATAAACTACATTTTTCGGCTCAAAAAGGTCATCATCAGGCTTAGCATAAAAGCAGGAAAAGGAAGTAAAATTGTAAATGTTACTTGTGTACCCTTAATGTGAGATCTCACGAAGTTCTAAAATGTTGAAGTTTATTTAAAACTTTATCAAACTTAAAAATATTGTCTGGAGGAATGAAATACCTCTTACAAGACTTAGCTGCACATCATAGGATAAAACGAAAAGGATTTTAGATATTGTGAAGCTTTAAAGTCTCAGATTAACTTCCACTGTTAAGCTTTTGAAGATGATAATAATAAAACTTCCAAATCTACAAAAGAAAGGGGATTCCTTGGCCAGCTAAAAAAATCTGTATTGTGGTTCAGAATTAAATTGCACTGCAATCCGATACTAGCGACCGCAGTGTTCTGTATTTTGACTCAATTAGTAAGTACATACACACATAAAATACTACATAGGAAAACTCCAAACTATGTCAGTCCTGTATTCAGGAACGCGGGCTAGGCCTGCACTGAGTGCTGAAAACATGAGAAAGAATGAACAATGTAGGTCTGGACTTTACCTTTGAAAAAGAAACTAAAGGGCTAGTCTGAGAAAATCAGACAACTTATGCACAAAGGCCATAATGTGCGTTTTCACAGAAATTTCTGCAACTAGCAGTCTGTCAAAATTCGGAATCAGAGAACTGAAAATCATAGATATGTTACCCGATTTAATAAATGAAGCAAGTACTAACGATTCCTTCGGTCCGTAATAATAAAATGACTTCAGTAAATGATACGCCATTATTGAATAAACTAGTGCCTACGGGTATGTTAGCAGAACCTAGGGACCCACGGCCACTAATATCCAAGCTCCCCACTCCCGAATGGAGGCTCAGGATTTAAGCTCTAAAGATGTTTTATAAACAAGGCCTTATTTCCATTCTTGAGTAGTATTGACAACAGCATTATCGACAAGAGACTGCAGTTTCACTCTCAAATATGCAATAATATTTGCTGTAAAGGGACACCAAGGTCGATGGAGGAGGCGATGAAAAATTGAACAAAAGTACAAGTTGAATTAAACGGCAAAAATTCTAACTTTTATTAGGGAAGTTCCCGTTTCGAATCCCGGATGGGATGCCGACGATTTTGATTAAATATTTTTGTTAGTTTTCTGAGTCTATCAACATAGAATTTTAAAGTAGGCCACGACCACTTCCTTCTAAATGCTCTTCAATATATTATTCAGTACTATTCAACGGCACATGTTCCTGGGCTGGATTACCCACAGGGTTAGTGAATTAACTGGAGTAAACAAATAAATAAATAAATAACATGAAACGCAATTGGGAAGTGTGCACCGCACGTTGGCAGCTAACTAAAGTCGTATGGGAAGTAGGCCTACATAATTCCGTTTGTTTTAATCTAATGCAAGGACACTGCGAACCGTGATAACCCGGTCAGCTACTCCATCCAGACCGACTCCCATGCTGACGCGTTCCCTTTCTTGGAGATATCGATCAGAGTGCAGAAAATACTCATACTCTTCTATTGCCGAGTTTAAGAGTTCGTGAAATTTTATCATAAGGCCTACTCCCCAACACATCTACTTGACCTCCTTTGAGCTAAGAAAAAGTACCAGGAAGTGTGGCTTAAGTGAAGAAGACAGGGTAGACTTTAGCGTGTCCATTTACCAGGATACGGGACGGTAGAGTTGTTTAACGGCGATGTCAATTACTGAGAGTACATAGCGGGACAGAAGCGATGGACAAGCAGCCGAACTGTACAGTAAAGGTAAAACTGCCTGTAGTGGTTGGAGGTTTGTAAGGAATAAACGTAAAGCTCCGCGTGTCTTAATCTCCGCACTAACGAAAATGAAGGGTTTGTTTCACGCTCCGGCCACCTTACGCACAAAAAATAGACCCTGGTATCCATTGCTTAGGAGGCTTGGTGTTGGCGAGGAGAAACATATTGCGTGAACTGGAACTTTAACAACTGTCATCCAGCATGCAGTCACATTTTCCTGGTTCGACTCATGCCGAAATGGAAAACACACCAATTAGTTTCAAGAACGTAAAACGATGTGAATCCGACAAACACCTGCAAAAATCCACATAACTGTGTAGCTTCTTCCGCCGTGAGCAAGCAGTGTAGAACGTTAAACCCACGCGTAGTTAATGACGTCATTTCTCCAGCCACCTGCAAGCTACAGCCTCGGTGTTTGAAGAGAAGACGTGTGCTGGTGACTGAATGAATGGCGGCTCCCAAGCACTTGTCTCTTTTAATTGTTTCCCTGCTGCATAATTCAGTCAATCGATTATCAGTCATACAGGCACACGTCATACTGGAATACAGTAACAGTTCAGATTCTTTATATTGTGCATGCTGCAGATATAAGCACTAGGTCCTCATTTGTTTCAAAATAAACGACAGAACAGTTTCAAATTTACATTCAAATATATTGACATATCAGAAGCGGTGCCAGCCATTCTCGTTGCTTTCACACACACTAGACATTTCGTTAATTCTTGGTTAGGGTGTGGTTGCTATTAGGTCAACAAAAACCATGTTCATCTCATGTGAGAAACAGATTCTTAAATCTGATTTAAGGTATTCTACGGATAAATACGTATAAGCGGCAAAACAAAAGAACATGCTTGTGTATTCTTTTTGTAACCACATGTTCCGGTATTCGGTTTGAAAACTTTAAGTAATAATAAACGTGCATTTTGCGCAAAAGAGTATAGTCTAATGCGATACTGAAGTATCGAGCGACTTTCAATTGTCAAAGTGACAAAAACTGCAGATTGTAATCACTGATGATAAAGTGAAATCTCGGTAAATTACAGCGGTTCGTCATCCCTATAATACAGCCTTTCTCAAACTTTATACCCTGCAGGAAACCTTGAAATAATTTTCAGGTCTTAGGGAACCCCTGCACAAAAATTATTATATCTACAGGTCACGGTACGTTAACGTGATCAGTAAGTTGTAAGTACAGTAATCAAATAATAATTGCCAATGTTCTTTTGAGTATAGAATGACTGTTCTGCTGATCCGTTTATTTTGGTCAACTTAGCCTACTATTTTTGTATGGTTCCACCGCTCCACAAAGGATATAAAATCTAATGCAGGTCAGTAACGTAGATACAGAAAACTTCAGTTTTTCTTTTTTTTATTTCTTTCTCGATTTTTTTACCTTATCCAAGAGGGCCTAAAAATCTTATCACAGATTTATACTCTACAAGATGCTAACGATTTATGGTATGTGCAACACTAGTTTTTTCCGTGTTTAAAACTAAAAATGACTTCTTATCCAATGTTTCTTGAAATTAATCTCTTCCTTTTCCTTTCGTAAATTTTAGAAGCTTATAAGGCTAACATAATAAACTTCTGTTAAGTAACCGGCTTAAGCCAAAGTGGGATTTAATTGTTCTAAAGGTAGGGTCTGTAGATTTAATTTAAATAAAGGCTGTAAATTTATTTTAATTAATGCTGTTTACAACATGAAAATTTATTGCCAATGTTAAATAGTAAAACTACTAAAAACCATAAACCAGTGCAATATGAATAAAAATATAGGCTAAGACACGATTTTATACAAGACTTTGAAAAAATATTTTCTTACTGAGCGACAAGATCAGGCTCAAATATAGGCCTAGCGATTACGCATTTGTTATACACATGTGTTGGTTTCTTGATCTCTTTATAGGCCTGTGTATGGATACAAAATGTTGTTTTTTAAATTAAAAACAAAGAATGAAATTTACCTATTTAATATGAAACATGTGCTTGTTTTTTGCTGCACAAATACTCACTTCTCTCGCGGAACCCCCAGCCACCTCTCGCGGAACCTTAGGGTTCCACGGAACCCCATTGAGAAACCCTGTTGTAATATATTAATAAGTTTACTGTATTCAAGTCCTTCTCTGCTAGTAATAGTCCATGTCATGAGCCTAAATGATGGAATTATTAAGGACGAGTTTATGGACTTGGCGACCAACGTTCGAGTGCTCGCAGGAGTAAGAACAACCTTTCCCACCACGTCCAAGTCATCTTCAGGACTTAGCTTCCTATCCAATACACCCTCTTTCAGGACTAGCCCTGAAGATACGTCCAACCACTGCAGAAGTAGATAATTTGTGGGTCTTTACGTCGACCTCCCTGTACGATTTCATGACGTATGGGCAGCTTAGTGTTAACTTTAGTAGAGGAAAGAGAAGACTTCGCGGAAAGGGGATTTCGCTTGTAGTCAGAGTGATGGTATGTGAGAGAACAGGGAAGTGAGGAGAATATCTGAACCCAAAAGCAAGAAATTATGAGAAAGTCTCATTACTTTCATTACGCAGTTTTTTCTTCTGTTTATTCAAAATTTATAACCTTTATCTGATAAGTAAACAATACAGTAACTAACCCCAGGCTCTTATTCACTCATCATAAAACTTTCACACGACACACGCGTTTCGGACCCAGTCAGGTCATTTCAGTGTTATCAATAAAGCTTACGAAACCCTGACAAAATTATTCCTTTGAAATTTTAAAATCTGTATTAAATTATAAAACGAAATAAATGGTAAAAATATTACTTGCATTCAAGTATAAATACCGATGGCTGTAAGTGTACGTACAAGTCTACTTGCATCCAATGTAGTTTAGTATTGAAACGTATTTTGACAGGATAGCACATAAGGTTGGCAGTTCAATGGGACTGGATGAGGATATGGTCCAAAAGCAGATATGCGACACTGAAAATTCAGGTACCTTAACAGCAGAGCATTGCTTGCCCGGTTGTATAAGAGCAGATCTGCTTCCAAGGTTTAAGCAGACAGCCTCCAGCGTGGGTTAGTTACTTCAGATTTGACTTTCCAGACGTAAACTTGTTGGTGCTAGCTTCTGTATTAAAACACTTCCTTTGTTTTTGTTTTACTTTATGCAGCCCTCTGTCAGCAATTACATTTCTATTCACAAGAAAATGACTTCATCTTCCGCCCATTGGCAAATTCAAAATCATTAACCAATTAAACCCTCTTCCATCATCTCTGGTTGGCTTAGTAACGATTCATCATGTTTAGGAAACGGAAACATCCAATCAGAAGATACAAACCCTCGTCATGTAGATGCTGCATTGTTTCCTCGCAAGTAACATTCAATTACAGTAATTGGGCGCATGCCACTCCGCCCCTGTAGAGCATTCTCTCTCCTGCACCAGTCATCAAGAGAGGCTCGGAGGTCAATATTTAGCTTCCCAATTTCATCGGACTTAGTGAAGGAAGTGCCGCCCTGAAAAAACAACCGATGCCGTGCCTTACGATACGTATGCATCTGGAGAAGCTCCCCCACCCCCGGCTCTTGCTTAACAACGAAACATGTCTGTTGAGGGCCTTACTCAGAAAACCGGATGTTTCAAAATGTCGTAGGCTATATCTGCCGGGGAATCTTGTAGGATTGTTTGTATCTAAATTTAAGGATACCTTTTTGAAAGCACACATCGCTTCTCATGAAGATTTCAGTCTTTTCGGATATGACGACGTCTTTAATGGCATAGCGGTACCAATGCTTCAAAGGAACATTCTGCCTCCATCTTCAGAATAGCCCAAAATGAGGGTCCTATATGGCAACCATGAAGATGAAACTTCTTCTTCCACATTCATAGAGGTGGAGGTAGCAAGTTACTAGTAAACGCGGGCACACATGTACGTATAACTTTTCAGATGGCGTCTTATCACAGACGGAAATATTCTCCGCTTTGTAGCAACATTCGCAGATTTACGCGCCTCCCTTTCTCTTAGGCTACGCGCTATTCATTTCGTGCCACATTTTCAGTCACTTAAAATCCTACATCACAAGAAAAATATCAAACATCTTTGGTGAAGAAAATCGCATGTATCAGTTAAATTTTCTATTTACTTATGTACTAACTCGGCTGCGTAATGGCCAATCACAAAGACAGTCGAAGTACAAAGACATTACAAACAAATAAAGTCAAGAGATAAGAAAACCCAGAGACGAAAGACGTTAAACCATTACAGTTAAATTCAATTCGAAATCAAAGCTAAGAAGAAAAGCAAGGAAAGGGATGACAAATAACGAAGAACTTCGTAAGAGTTTTCTTTGCGAAATGTTGTTACAATGATCAAATCACGCAATACGTCTTGGATAGACAAAAGTGTATAACATTTTAGTCGGAAACCCCACAAGAAGACAGAGAACTTGGAACACTTAGATGTAGGTGGAACGATAATATCAAACCTGATTTGCAAATTATGTAAGTGCGGACTCGATTTTTCTCTGCGTTTCATAACAGACAGGGAATTTCTTGCCAGCTAAGCTTCTTGAGGACTGTGGACCTAGCCCATTATCAAAATTGCGTTTTCACATTTGTGGCGCATTGAAATAGGCCGAAACGTAATCACGGTAAAGGAGAGTGGGTAGGTTTATACAATTTCACAGAGAGAAAATCGGTTCTGAATTGATACGGTAACACCCCAGCCGAAAGCTGACTGTTATTAGAGAAATATCCTTTCAGCTTTCGAAACAAAAATGCATTCAAGCAAATGGTAGCCTGTATTATCCATAAATCTTATGACCTGAGTCTCTGTGTAGTACAACATAAGCCTTTCTAAATAGTTCACTACATCTTCATTTACGACCCTTTCCACTTCACCACATATACTCAACCTTTGGTTCTATTCCATTTTGGTTAAGCTTTGTAATCAATAAACCATCGTTAAATACTGTGGAACACACTGATTTAAAAAATCTTACATTTATTGGCAGTTGTCTCACTGCAGATAAATATGTTAATCATTCACAAAATATACAGGTCCCAGTCGTCGCCATTTTGTTACACTTCCATTCACACTTATAATTCCTCTATGCAGTACAGAGTACAGCAACATCCACTTGAAGTCCTGAACGCTTTGTTACTTGAAAGTGTATTTAATTCACTTCATCTGCCCGTCCACAGATGTGTGTCATACGTTGTACTGCCTTCTGCTGTAGTTCTACATTGCGCTCCCCAAGTTCTGATGTCGCAGGGCTGGACAAACTCCGCTGCTGCCTATAAAGCATAATAATGCTCACCTTGGGGCGTCTGGGGCTCCTTTAATGACGTTGTCTGTAATTCAGACTACGTTATATGACGTCTAGAGGTAGGATTATTGATGACAGATACATTGTGAAGGATTCGGAAGAAAAAAGTTGTGGCGTGACATAATCTCCCAGCATTTGCCTGGAGGAACTGAGTAAAACTATAAACGTCTGCTAGAAGAGCTGATAAATCTGCCGAACTTATAAACAGCCATTTGTCGAATACAATTCTAGAGCTTTACCGCTACATCAACCCGTTATTTTAAATAAATTGTATTATGAATAAAGCAGAATGCCAGTAGCAGAGGAGAGTTTTATAAATTTTTGCATGGGTACTCACCGCTCCATCATAAATGGGCAAATAATATTTAATATTCCTACGTAGAGATCTGTTAGAGGAGGCAGATGGAATTTTGGGAAGACTGGCTACTTCCTGTTCCCATATAATCTGTGAAGAGAAAGGTGCCCTTTTCTTCCACGGATGACACTAGTTATGCATCAGTATTTTACACTTAGGTTCTACAGCGTTTCCAATGTCAGCACTTTTAACACTTCCCGTAAGCAGGATACACAGTCCTGCAGAGTGTTTCTGAAGCTATGATCTTTTCTTACGCGCGTGTATATATTGATTCAAAAACAGGTCCGACAGTTTTACACAATGTATTTCACTACAGTAAATGTTCTCCAAGACTTGTAGTCTAAATAAATATTTCAATGTGCATAAACGATCTTAAATGAAGTAACTGGAGACGATTTGAGGTCACAGTAAGTTACATATGACTAGTTTCTTTGGGGTGCTGTGGTAAACGCAAGATGCATGGCTGTAAAACTGACTACGGGACATCACCTTATTTGTAATACTGCATTGTGGTAATCAGTTGAACCCCCAAACTAGACCCACAAAATGTCATGACAGTTTTCAAAATTGTGTTCACTAATGAAGTCACAAAACCATTTCAGGAGTAGGCCTGAATAGAAAGGACGAGTATTCTTAATTTCGAAGTCCCCAGATTAAGAGTTTAAAATTTTTTGAAGTTCGTAGGATAGAAAGTTTAAGAATATTTTCTGGAATTCTATCCATTGTTCTAGTCTTTACATAAAAACATTAGGGAGATAAAAAACTACAAATGCCTTAAAGATATATTAAGCAAGAATCTTACCAATTAAGTCCACTGTTAAAATTTGGAAGAGGCTGAAGGGCCCTACCACATGATGATGGTGGTGATGCTGGCGATGACGGTGATGACGATGACGATGATGATGACGAAGATGTAGTTATATAATTCAAAGAAAGATGCCTGTATTCTTTCATTTGTAGTCTTGTCTAGGGTACAATTAAAAATCCTCAGAATATGTAATTTGTTTCTTCAAATCTAATATTGCAAAATTTTATAAACATACCATTATGTTTCCTAAGGGCCATTAACTTCTTAATCCATTTAATATATGGCTAAACTTATTGCTGAATTTACATTCTTATCTCAGTTGCTTGTAATCAGCAGGTCTATATTTGTATTCTGGCTAAGCGCTGCCAGAGCTTTGTAAACTTTGAACATTCATCTATATTTCTTTTCTCTCCCTAGGGATCTTTCAATACTTGTATTTATTTACCTTACAGATTGTGTAATCTACAGTATCCTTTTGAATGGACACTCTCACTTTCCTTATTCCTTCGAAAAGAAGGAACAAATTTTCTGTAGCTTTCCAACATTGAGTCTTTATAAGCTCTTAAACAAGTAGGCCCACGCATATTTGAAATAAAATTTTAAGAAGGCGATAAAAAGTACCGCCACCTCATTTAGAAGATCAGAAACATGTTGTTATTCCGGTTCCACACTTTTCTCGCGGATACACATAATATAAAGGACTAATTACAAATCAAACAGACTGCTGTCAACTTATTATGTGCCTATAAATTAAGCCCATTTTTCTTGAAATAATCGAATTTCTGCGCCCATTATTCTCTAACTGCCTTGACTGCAGGAAATGAACATTTCAGTAACTTTCAGAGTACCTACGTTTCAAGGGTCTGTGAAAATCACGTCCGATAGCAGCACAACGAAAACATATTGTACCCACTGTGAGGAACAAGTAAATGTAAAGAAGCTATATAAAAGGTATAAATACTAAAAAATCAACTATTACTTCAATAGGGCCTAAAGGTAATTAATCCTGAAAAATATAATACGCAAAATTAGTCCGATGTGCATATGTTATAAAACTCCCTGAAGATGTGAAGTTAAATTATGTATTGGAAAAATGTGGTAGAATTTGGACTGGATTTATCTGGATCAGGACTGGGAAGAGTGGCGGATGCTTGTAAATATAGTTGTGAAAATGTGATCTATATAACAGTTGGGAAATTTCTTGACTATATGAGTTAATTTCAGCTTCACAAGAACAGGACTCTGCTTCATACAGTTAACATCCTACAGAAAACAACTTGTAGGCTTACCCGTCGACCTGTTTACTTATTTTACTGCTCCATTATCTTCGATCACTTTCTCTCACTCTTAAACTTTGTTCTGCTTTTGTTTTATATTTTCGTGCTATAATTATTAATGTTGCTCACAAACGTAAGCTTCTTTTATAAATACTGGCAACCCCTGACATGGCATGATGTCTGATATTATAATGGTCGCCCCTAGCAAAGCAGACCGTTTGGTCTTTCTCAAGTACCATTCTCAAGCACGTTCCAATCTGAGGTGAATCTGCATGGGCAGCACGAACAATGTAGCAACGCCGACGCTGCTCCACGGAAAATAAAAACTCGATAATAAAACCCCAGCAATTTTTTGTACGAAGACTAAGGGATTCTATGAGCGTACGATATGAGAAAATAGGCATAGTGGCTCATAGATTCACTATATTCGAGGGAGTATTGTTAAGTTAAGCGATTGTAGGGGTAGTTTTTGTGGTAGGGGAAAATGGTGGCAGTATTGGTGGTGGCGGTGGTGGTGGTGGTTGTTCGTGGATTTAAAATTGGTTGTAGGAGGGGGAGGACAGATGGCGTTGGTGTGTGAGAAGGGGCGGTGATTGTATACAGATTTCTGTGAGAGGTACGTGGGTTGGGAAAGATTCAGGGTGGGAATAGCATAAAAAAGGGCGAAGGGAGAGGGTAGTTATGTAGTTGCCCTCACATCATCAACTCCTCCTTCCGCCCCCTCACTCGCCATTTTTCTCCGAGAAGGTATGAATGGAAGCAACTCAAAAGCTCGGGGATCGAGCTGAATAGAAAGCAACCAACATCAGTGAATTAGAAAAGGAACTAGTCGCACTCAATGGGGGAGCGATCATCAAAGTTTCATGGTTCCCCCATGTTTTGATAGCTGACGCCCCCGAATTACGGAACCCGTAATTTTCTCTGTGGGTGACTCGGTACGCACCCTTGTTCCTGGTTGCTACTTTACAAAGAGTACACTCATAAGCTGCAGAGCTATTGGAATACCAAATGTAATGTGTCATACAATTCGTTGATTATTAACCCTTTACGGCAAATTTGTTAATTTGTTTTAACTTTGTCTTTGAAATGCACTGGTGGGTTCCGTATTCTTAGAATAAACAGATGCCTAATTTTCCTGTTGTTCTTAAAGTCTGTGTGAATAGTGCCGTCATTGGACATTTCATGTGCACGTTTTCTATTGTATGGAGAATAGTAAATATAACTTATCAAACAAAATGTGCCTCTTGTTCCAGAAGTTTGTGTGACCGTATCCTTTAGGTATCCGTCTGCCTGTCTGTCCTTCCACCAATATGTTAGTCTAGGTCAATCTATTTAAAAAATGAGAATACTGCGATAACATCACCAATCAAGGCATTTAGTCAGGATAAATTCCTCAGTAACCAATACTCTGCGAGTTATCGTCTGTCCTTCCACCAATATATTTGTCTAAGTCTATCTGTTTAAAAAAATGAGAATACTGCGATAACGTCAACAATAAAGACATTTAGTCAGGAAAAATTCCTCAGTAACCAATAAGCTGCAAGTTATCCTTCTGCTAATAATGAATGCATTTTAAAATGCCTATCAATGTGTTTGAATGGGGCGGAATTAGATGGAAATACGTCGTGATTTGCTTTACGGTGTTGTCAGCAACTCAAATTACACCTACATAACTTCGAATGGTGTGATGATTGGTGAGTGGTAGATTGGAAGAAATTTGGAAAGAAACAGCGTTGATATATTCCAAGTACAGTTTCGGAATTTTCCCGGAGGAACTGCAACATATGACAAAAGTTCCCAATCAGGTTAGCCAAGATTCAAATCAGACATCTCTCGAATAGAATTCTATAGATTCACAGCCACAGAAACCCGCTCAGAAGATGAAAGTAGTACTGCCATTGTTGAGTTAGAAAGGAGTCGTAGGAAGAATAGCCTATCGTGGTTTAGTTCAAGGTGCTGTACTCGAATACGCCTACAGAGGCTGAGGATGGCTAACAGAAACCTTGATTAGAAAGGCCGTTACCCTGGCCAAGGTTCGAAACAAATACAGTTTTAGATTTTTATTTTCATACGCACATGCTCCGTACTGTGAAACTATTAACAGGACGAAATAATCTTGAGTTGCACACGTGGGGATAATTCTTTTTACATGTGGTCTGTTAATCCGAATTGCTGCCTGCGTTTAAATGTGCTACTTTGTTTCGGTTGCTACTGTACCCATTGATCGAACGAACATCGCTTCAGGAACTTTTCAATAAGCGTCAAGTTCGTGTATAGACATGGAGTACCGTCTCACCAGAAGGGTTGTTCACGCTCAGGCTATGAAATACGGCATCCGGCTTCAACTGCTATATGCGATGAAACGATTGAGAACTTATAGTGCAGGGAAACGTGATCATTAGTCAATGAAAATGAAATAAACAAGAAGGGATGTGTATTTAATGAAGCGCTTATAGCTGAGCTCCATTCCCCACATCCTGCTGTTAAATGAACCTCACTTGCAGTGAAGATAAATGTGGTTAAACCGTCACTCGCCGGGCAATTGACCTCGGCGGTATCTTTTTAACGCCTTCGTCTTGCATGCAATATGTCCTATGGAATCTTCCGATTAAAAACGAATTCTCAAACTAATCCTCTTGCATATCTGCTGGAATTGCTTTTACTGTAATCAAATCATCACAAAACACCAAGACGCACAGAAAAAGGATGTTACATCACTGTTGTAGCTAGACTCGACCCTGCAAAGACATTCTGTTTCTTCAAGAATTTACCCGCCAAGAGGCCGATATGACAGTGGTTTATAACAGTTTTTGTGTAGACCACACAACACATATATCGCATATCATGATCAGTGAAGCCTGCACGATGGCCAGGAGTCGATTAGGGGTTTAGAAGTCTGTATTATCTCGAAATGTTGCAGTAAGTAAAGTAAAATTTCTTGGCTTGAGAGATGTCAGCTGAACACTGACACCAGCCAGTATATAAGTTACACTTGAAGGTCTGGACGATCTACCGTGATCTGTGGTAGTTCATTTATGACGATAAATTTCAAGCTCACACACACACACACACACACACACACACACACACACACACACACATAGCACAATTAAAAATAGCCCCACACAAAGTTGTCGTTTGGCATCAAATCTGATGGTATCGGGGTCCAAGTTATACGTTGAAAAATCTGCTTTCTCTGGAATAAGAAGATATATATAAATTTTTTCAGAAAAATTTGAGATGGCTACGTTAGAGCAACAGATGTGGTGGTGAATTTAGTGACAGGTCCTCTGGGCATTAAATGGAGGGCTAAATCCAGAGATACCGCTATTTTTGCGGGCTAGACTGGGTTAAAGGTTAAACATTTGTAATTCAGCTGAAGGAGCATGGAAATTGTATGAGTGCAGTTTACTTCGGTATCTAAAACAATACACGTAGAATGTCTATGAAAGTATTGTACCTTGAGCGCCGGTGTAACTTTCTAGACACACTACATTTTATACGATTAGTGTAGGGGCTATTTATGTTCCCCTTTGCCACACAAAATTTTCTTAATTAGAAATACCAACTAATTCGAAAGTCTGTCTTCAGATGATAGTAGCACTTTAGGATATCAAGAAATTTCCAGCCTTTTGTGAAACCACAAGATTCAGTACAGTTGCATTAAAGGTACGTATTTGTCAAACACCTCCCACTAAACGAAACGTCGGTACACACTTCTTTGTACCTTAACATAATTTTTCTAATTATGTAGCCTAGACTCATACTTGTGATACAAGCGCTTTTAATATGTACCATGTCCGTGCACTGTATTATACAAAACAACAACACCAACTAATGCACCAAAAATATATATAATTTTATTCTTAAAAGTCTCCTACACGTTTCAGCCCTGCCGGGCTTCAAGCCCAGAGCACATTCGCACTTAACTATATAAACGCAACCATAGCGTATCAATATTATTCTCCCTGAAGATGGCCCGGCAGGGCTGAAACGTGTAGGAGACTTTTAAGAATAAAATTATATATATTTTTGGTGCATTAGTTGGTGTTATTATTTCGCATAAGCGCTTTTCTCTACTTAGTCTTCACACTGTAGCAACATGACAGGGCCTGTACGCCATTTGTGTTTGAGATATCAAACCTAATCAGCATTGTATGATTCTACTATCGCCATATAAGCCATAACGTTGTTTTTTCCCATGGCAAAGATTTTGGACGCACGGGTACACAGCAGAAAGAGGGGAAAAGGAGGAACAATAATGTAAAAAATGTTAAATAAAAGGGAATAAAACAGGTAAGAAAGAAATGACGGAAAAGAAGGAAGAGAAAGAATATTCTCAGATCTCTGACTCCAAGGATTCGAGAAGTTCCTGAATTTGTCCACTGTCACACATGAAAACAAATGCGAGAGCCACTCGTTTTTGTCGGCAGTTTCCAGTGCCACTTCAAAGCTAAGCACCCATTTCCAAGTGCAGGAGATGCACCAAGCACTTTTATTTGTGTTTACAATTGTACGACACAGCTAGTTCGTTGTTCCGTAATTGCCTCCTAACACAGTAATAGTTTAAAAGTTTCATTTTTACTTATCCATTAATACACAGGCTTGATCTATATGGATCGAAAAAGTGGTTTCTTGGTTTCAGAGAAGAACAAATTACAAGCGAAGGCAAGCAGAGTTGTCAGAAAACTATTTGTGTTATAGTAGACAACCAATCACTTCGAGAGTTATTGTTAGTGTAGAGAAATAGAAAGTACAGGGAAAATTCATACGGAACGTGGCTGAGAGAGACCAAACTTGTTTAAAGAGCGTTGGTGTAGAATTCTCTTGGACAGCGGCTACTTAGAATGCAGAGAACAGGATCGGAGGCTAAATTAATATTTGCGTCTTAGGGATACAACCCTGTGTGGATTGGTATATGTATAGGCACCACCATACGAAGGGTAGTCTCCCAAGAGAGAGGCAGCATACTCTCTCGAAACGTTGGTATTTATGCATCAGTTCGTACACTGTCACGTCCCAGAAGAGGTATATCTGCACCAAGACAACTGTGAAAATATCAAATCTCGCAATAAGATAAATTTCTGAAATAGTATATTTGAACATGGATATGAATGTTTCCGAATTTCAGCGAACACGGTTTGAGAATCAGAACCCTCGCATCAGCAGACTATTAAGAGAAAAGATTTTAGGCTTCTCGCGGAATGAGTAAGGCCTATTGTGCAATAAAATTAGATTGCCTAGCTTCGCAATCAAAGTTCATCACAAATAAGTTGCTCGGAACCTATAAATAAACAAATATGTACTAAATTATTAGACAATTCCTTATGATAAATTTAAAGAGAGACCATGTTAAGTGCGTTTCTTGTCACAACCGCAATGTCTCCCCAAGTTGCGGATGGAGCAGACACCCTCAAGATGTGAAGAGTAGTTGAAGATATATTGAATAAGCGACTGAGTAAGCAATAAGTTCTCCTCTTTGGCGTTGAATGGGAAGCTGACAACTTGCTCTGGACCTACAATGTTAAAATTTGCTTCACATGGTCTTAAGTGGGCATAATATATGGAGACTGAGGAGGCCAGGACCAGGAATTTGGCTGTCATGCCATAGTATGATTAGTAGTAGTAGTAGCAGTAGTAGTAGCAGTAGTAGCAGTAGTAACAGTAGTAGTAGAATCTGAAGGCTAGATGGATGTGACTCTGCGTAGGAAACAACGCTGGATTCTTGTGAACACCGTAATGAACCTTTGGGCTCCACAGTATCAGGACAAATACCGTCTAAGTTCAGGGCACGTAAAGAAGCCCCACAGATCGGGCCGCTCCATATCTCATTCCGAGCTATTTCTCCCTCTCCTTCAATGTAATTACCAGTATTCACATCCAGTTGTCTACCAGTTCTGTTGTAATAGATTTTGGTAATGGCAAACTTCTTTAGTGACAAGAGCTTTAGACTTGTTCACAGGCCAGAACGAGCTGGAAGGAAAAAGAAGAGTAGCCAGAAAATGGGCAGCTTAGGGTCTTGTCATCCCCACCATCCATGGGATCTATTCTAGTGACCTCACTCTTACAGCTCAATAACTAACAAATTGTTGTCGCCGGTTTCCACCGCAAACGGCTGGTTTCGTTCCAACGCGGAAATTATGGTGAACAGATAAGGAAAGGAAATGACGTTTACCCCGAGTACTTCGGTTTTCGGTCACCTGTCATTCAACAAATGCTCCATACTGGTACTTAATTCATATATCAGCTGGTGGATGAAAAACTGACACATTAGACGCCACGGTTCCAACAGGCACCCTTCTAAGAATAAAAAAAAATTAAAGGAATAAATATTTTCTGCTGCAATAATAATGATAATAAAAATATTAATGATTGTTGTTGTTGTTGTTGTTGTTGTTGTTGTTGTTGTTGTTGTTGTTGTTGTTGTTGTTGTTGTTGTTGTTGTTGTTGTTGTTGTTGTTGTTGTTGATGTGCTGTCCTCTTTGGAACTATGTGTTTTCCATTAGGATGTCCCACTGTCCAACCTTAATTAGGCGACAAATTTACACTTACGGGTTCCGTGTGCATGAAATAATACTGTGTAAAGTTCCTGTTTCTTTTAAGGCAATTCCTATTTACAAATTTACGGATTACACAGTAGACGCGTCTTAGTGTTGATTTACAGAGATATACATGATGTTATGCTGATTCTTTGGGATGACTCCATTGGAAGGCATGTATGGTAATTTACTTGTATTTTGATCCCGCATTTGCTCTGTTTCTTATGTTGAGGGGCCACATGTAGGTTTTGTAACTTTTCTTAGTATCATTGTTAAAAATTGTTGTTTTCACAGAGATTTATATGGAACAGGTGCTAACCTTAATTTGTTTGTAGGCTTATCCACCTTGTTGCAATTTCTTCTTGTTTGCCTTTTTATCATTGTACTTGATTTTCATTCACCCTGTCCCTTTAAACATACGTTTGCACTTTCTCGTTTTATTCATATTTTTACTGCTTGTCTGTAAGTGTCATTATTTCTGTTGTCAGGTAATTTAATAATAAAATTAACGGAATTTTTAATTTATTACTATTATTATAGTCATTATCACCATAATCCTACCTAATGAATGCCTAAGCGATTTTAATTATTTGTTATATGCATCTTCTCTCTTGTTATTCAAATAAACCCTAATCAAAAGTATGTGTAAATGAGTGTTTTAATATTACGGTATACGAAGCACCAGCTTTTTGCAAGCTACTCGAAAACCAGCCTTTGCAATTAAGGGCAGGAAGCGTTATGGACTGTTCGCAGCACAGGACTTGTGTCGCAACATACCAGCTCACTGGGATGTATGCATACAAGTGGCCTTGTATGAAAAAGCTCCTTCCAGGCTCCTATCCCTGTCCCTGAATGACATTCTCTTACGAGCTAACGAAACACGTTATGATCTTCCACACACTACGTGTGGAGCTGCTCATTTTGCTGCTGCTTCTGTTTACAAAATAATGAAAAGACATAATACGGTGTTTGTCTCCGTGTAACTTGTACGCTATATCTGCGTAGTTACTCCTTCCTGTCTCAAGCCTGCATCTTCTCTATAACTACGTCGTCAACACATGCGTCATGTGTGCTTTTTGTCAACCATTATTGAGACACGGTCAAAACGAAAGATGACGAGGTGGGTGAGGCATGTAAAATGCACAGTTAATGCTAATGTATATAAAATGTTACCTGAAGCGAAATCTAGCGGTAGGTAAAGGGACAGTTATTCCCGTCCTCAATTAAGCATCACAAAAACATGATGACCTATGGAGAAATGAGGTACAAATCCATCCATTTTTAATCTCAGCACTTGATGGAAGCATGTGGTCAGTCTCACGCAATGGCTACTTTGTACCCTGGGAAATCCGCGATAGCCACTGGACAAGACGCAAGTCTAGGACGCTGAGAGGTGAGAGGGGTTTGCGACCCCGCCCGGAATTGAGTCCCAGTTTCCCGGTAGTCCAGCTTTTAGTTTAATCAGTGTACTGACTGCGCTTTTAGTAGCAGATGGGCGAATGCTACAATAGAGCATTAGAATTGGCTTTTAAAAAAATTGTGTGACGATATGAGCTGGATTCATTTGGCTCAGTACCATTTTCAGCGACGAGATTTTTGAATATCGAAATGGATATTCATTATCCATAGAAGACGGAATATATCTTAAAGGACTAGCGGCTATTACTTTCTTAAGCAGGACTGTGAACCACGGAATTACACAGTTAATAATACTAATCCTAAGTAAGGCGCTTATTTCTGCGTTTTTGTAAGAATGTTATGAAAATAATAAATTTTTTGTGAATATGGCAGCATAGATTTAAACATTTGAACGTACATACCACTTAAAGAATCTTTTTCTTTGTCTTATAATAACTAAGACAACAATGTGCATACAGAAATGACAAATACCTATATCTAAGCGATTTAATTGACTGAAGCTGGTAAAAATTTCCTCACAGAGCGACAGCTCACTTTCCTACAATACCAGTGTGAATTTTCGGCTACGCATTAGGTCTACATTACGGTATTATGAAACGAGTGCTTCAAAATGACCCTCGCGGAGAGTTATTTTGAAAAAATAATAAGAAAAATAAATACATTTATCAGTGTAGTGCAAACAAACCATCTGTAATACACGTAAAAGAAAGAGCCAAAACATCTTTGGCAGTAAATGGATAGTGCTTAAAATGCAGTAAAACCTGTCAATTGCAATTTGCCAAACTCGGATGTAAGTGTGCGCCACTTTTCTTTTGTTTCCAGTTTTGTCCACGGCGGGATTTTTATACATCTAGGGATTTTTAACTTTTTGATAACCAATAGGCCTACCTTAAAATTAAATAACAAGCCTGGTCATTTTGTTCCTTTAATTGGTTTGTTATTGAAAATATTTCGTTTCTCAACACGTTATTACATTTATTTTACTCTTCATGAAAGAATCGGTAACTAAATTTCTCCTAAATGTTAACACCTGACGCGGTTTCTTTGATCTTAATTGGCCAACCACTCTGATTTTCAGGATCTTAAGTCCCAAGATGACGCAGTATTCCCGTAATTATGGTAGAATAAATCAACCATTTTTCACAAACCTTAAAAGTCTGTCTTTTGCTTCTGTAAGAATTGGTGAGGCGGATGCATAAAAGCATATTTCCTTTGTTTTGCAGGTGAAAATCTGGTTCCAGAATCACCGGTATAAATGTAAACGACAGGCCAAGGAGAAGGCAATGGCGGAACAGAATGCTCAGAATCAGGCAAGTACAAAATAAGTTTAGTTTGCAACTGAGATAATCTTAATATTTTGTCTCAATTAAATAAGTAGGCCTCCTGAGTATCGGTGTATTTCACAAATAACAAACCGTGTACTTTAACTACACTTATGTGGAAAGGGAAAGGAGTTTGTTTCGTTGTGAATATTCTGCTTGTGTAATCAAAACACAAACCAGATGCATTAAAAATTTTCGGCCAAGTTCTTATAAACACCAACTCGGCATGCTTTACGAAGGCGAAGGGGAATAGTTCTGCGCCACAACAACCATATGTACAATTTTTAAAAATCTGACAAGCCAGGACAAGTTTGAAGCTTAAAGTACTTCACCCTGAGAAGGTTTCTCATATTCTCCCGATGGCACTGAACTCTACGAATCACGTTCATGTCACATTAAGTGACCAAACAACGCTACGAGACAAGACTCTTTCTTGAGAAGGTAGGAATCGCTCACCTAGCCTCATGTTTCCTACTTTTAATGGTTCCAGGGTGTTCATCACTGTGCTCACAAGACCTCACCACGGGACCGAGATACACCTTCTTTGTATCCTTGCGCCACACTTCATTAGGAGCCACTTTAATTTTAGCCCCTATCCAAGCTTGGTCAAAGGGGCTTCTGCTCTCCAAATGCCTGACTACATTCCTGTCCGCATTTCGCATGTATTCCATGCAAGGATAATAATTAAAACTGTCGTAACACAAAGGAATGTGATAATAATAAGCTACGTATGATCTTATCACTTGATCAAACGTCGTACATTAACCGAATCACAGGGCCCACAGAATACTCAACAGACATCGTTACTGGAACTTGTAATCCCCAGGCGCTAACTTGACTTCAGGCACCTCATGTTGTCAGTTAATTCTCTCCATCTTACCCGAATGATCCAATCAAAGGAACTAGAGATGAATCTTTTGTCACGTACTGCTTTGTAAGAGCCGCTCTGAAGGATGTCTCTTGTGTATACATAACACTAGATTTTGTGAACTAGCCCAATATGGGTGAGGCTCACTTTTGCTGTGCTATTGGCTTATGTTTGATCACGTGAACAAAGAACACGTTTCCGTCTGTGCCAGTAGCTGAAGACACTGAAGGAAGTCGACAATCATACATGGACAAGCTATCGTTCTATAGGTTGGTCCCAAAATTCAGTACCTTGAGACATTAATGTTCAAAGTCAGCTGGCAAAAGAAACTTACTGCAAATTGTAACAGTCTTGTTAGGCAACCCTGTACTATAATTTACATCTAATGGACAAATTTCAGGCAATTCAGTCTGAGGGTTTAGTAGTGTTATCACCAATTCCTGAATTTCCGTAAGTCCAACAGAAGTTTAATTCAAATCACAAGTTTACAAACAAAGTATGTTTCAATATTACCCACATATTTTAAATAACTTCTCGTAAGTTGTCCCTTCCATTAAGTTCGCCAACCAAATTTCTGAAAATATTTCTGGTTTTCTCTATAAGTGATTCACATTAAGTGCATCATCCTTGCCTACTAGGAGAACAGTAAAGACTGTAAACGTTGTCGTTAAGAAACTGTCCGGTCTGGCGTTACTTAATCTATCTCATATCCAAAAATTCTTAAAAATTTCGTAACACAAGAATCTATAATATATATGAGATTTTCTTCTGCGGTAAGTGACATTACTTGTGTACTGACTGGAACACTGCTTCTAATCAGTTATCCATTTAAGATTTTTCAGTACTTTCTCAGTTATTCTGATTATCTGAAGGCCGCGTCCCTATTCGAAATAACGGTTGACAGTTTTCGGTAATTTCCTTCACCTGAGCTAATAACAATTCAGAAGCCGGGAATCTGAGGCTCAGATTCGATCCTAGGGCCGTCCATATGGGATTTGTGGCATTCAAAGTGAGACAAGGAAACTTCTGTCCGAGTGTCTTACTGTCAGTTTAACGCCATTAATAATTCACACTTCTATTTATTCGGCTACCACCGATGCTAAGAGCTACGTGGTGGCGCAGTTGGTTGAATGACTCCGCTACAAGCCGGAAGGTCGCGGGTTTGATTCCCGATTGTATCATTCGGATTTTTCATGGACTTAATCCTTCCGTCCGCACTATGGTCATGGGGTCAACTCCTAGGAGCAAAGGCAGCTGGTGCTTAAGGCTGAAAACCTTGCCTCCTTCATGTGCAGATTGTGTAGCAATTACAGGAGCCTAAACTTCCTTGAGTCCCAAGGGCACGTGCAGGCCTGTAATGGCAGAGATAGCTTTGTCATCGATGTTATAATCGTAGTCACTACGTTGACTCTGTCAGCATATAAAAAGACTGAAAAATCCTTGAAAGTACCCACAGTTTTTGGAGATGATGACGTTTTATTTACAGATGAGTGCAGAATAACTGAAGGAGCTGATTTGATTTCCAAGATGGCATGTTTTAACACATGTGGAAGAAACAGTATATAATACATATTTTTTAGGTTCGTAGACTTTAGGTGCTGGTAAGACTGGAATACACAAACTTTCTGAACTCCTAGCGGCGGCGGGGTAGTCGAAAATCAAAAACCAAACCGAATTTTTATGCTTTTTTTAAAAGTGTGTGTATCAAATTAAAGATAAATCGAAACGTCGTGTCTCTACATCTGTCCGCCCAGATGCTTAATTTCCTACACTACTTGTATGAATTTTGGTACAGCATTGTTTAGATACTCACACTGATAGTTAAGAGGGCGCTGTTGAAGATACCTTATTCCCACTTCAGGTGTGTGCTGGGAGCAAACGGTTTAGAACATCTGATTAAAGAAAAGTCAGCCTAAGAAATACTTCCTAGAACTGCCTGCTCAAAGAAACATTTGAATCGTAAATATTTTCAGGATATGGTTAGAAATGAGGAAAAATAAAGAGAATTATAGAGAGACAAACATTCAAAAGAATATACAATTAAACGAATCGGGATATTTTAGACAGCACAGTGACTCCACTGCGAGCCGGACAGCTGAGGAATCTGGTACAATTTCCTGAAGGGACAGAGGACTCTCTAGTCTCAGAAGCGTCCTGCTGGCTCTGGGCCCACCCAGTCCCCTATTCAATTGGTATCGAGGTTCTTTCTTCAGGGGTAAAGCGGCCGGGGCGTGAAGTTAACCACTCAATTCTGCCTTGCGTTGAGGTGAAGAATGAGCGGAGATACATATCTTCTCCCCCTGTATGTGTTCGTGACGTAGAAAGGGACTACTTTACTTTGTGCAGAGCGAGGTAACAGGCTTATAAAGACCAGTGGTGGAACATCTGCTACGAACGAATGATAAGTGAATACCAGAAGTTGTTCTTACACAAAGAAGAAGAAGAAGAAGAAGAAGAAGAAGAAGAAGAAGAAGAAGAAGGTAATGGTGATGATTATTATCATGATGATA
Organism: Coptotermes formosanus; assembly: GCA_013340265.1. Taxonomy (NCBI): domain Eukaryota; kingdom Metazoa; phylum Arthropoda; class Insecta; order Blattodea; family Rhinotermitidae; genus Coptotermes; species Coptotermes formosanus. The sequence continues at coordinate 7,105,448 of BLKM01001619.1, read as the reverse complement.
ACGGTGATGGTCAATTCCAGGATAGACTCTATACATAAGACGAAACTGATTGCGAAACTCAGAGCATCGTTAGATGTTTCCTAAATATTTAGTTTATGTTTACATACTCAACCTCTTCACAGATGAAGATTAATCAGCATATTTTATATTCCACTTATTATTCTCACGGCAGCGTGTCTCGTCTGCTAAGGAACGTCAATTCCCAAGGCCGAATGTCGTCACAGACGAGTGATCCTCGCAAGTCACATGTTTCGGGAGAAGGAACTGTGAAGTCAGAAGCGGATATTGTACAGCTCGCTCGCTATCATTTAATGAAACACGTATTAGAAGAGCTCGCCTTCGTTCTGATGTACCTACATGTTCTGAAGTAATGCAGCTTATAGAAATTTATAAACAGTGTCAGTACTCGTACTACCGGAAGTCATGTTCATAACGCATAATCTTACAGATTTCAGACAAATACTCGTATTTACTTGAGTCGGGCCGAAATTTGGATTCTTATTCCTCTCAGGCTGTTAAACTCACAACGTTTCTGAGGCTGGGCTTTCCTCCGTCTTTAAAGTGAAACGGGAGAAGGAAACCCCCAAGCTGGTGGGCCCTTTAGAAAGAGGTAGCCTCAAGTCCTGTGTCGTGGGTTATTAGTCTTGGAAGATGGACATTGTCCAAAATGTGAATGGCGATTATGGACACACAATCGTCAGAATCCGTTAAAGCTAAATTAAGTTGTGTCAGCCCTAATTCTTTAAAGGACATTATTACACAAAAGACATTGCGAAGATACCGTAGTGTTTTAGATACTATCCTACAAGTGTACCTCACTCAGAGTTGAGTAGCATAATTTTTCAAGACCTAACTAACTAACCAACCAACCAACTAACTCCATGGAGCAGAGGCCTTCTTGAGAAGCTAACAGTTTCTCAGCTAGTCAAGAAATTCCCCGCATTTTATGTAACCCGAAGGTTCATTACCGCATTCACAAGAGCCCGCCACCTGTCCCTATCCTGAGCCACCTCAATCCAGTTCCCCCTCCCTCAGGTCTCGCCACCAAAATCCTGTATGCACCCCTCTTCTCTCCCATACGCGCTGCATGTCCCGCCCATCTCATTCTTCTCGACTTGATTACCCGAATAATATTTGGTGATGAGTACAGGATATTTAGTTCCTCGTTATGTAGTCTTCTCCACTCCCCTGTCGCCTCGTCCCTCTTAGGCCCAAATATCCTCCTCAGCACCCTATTCTCGAACACCGTCAGTCTTTGTTTCTCCCTCAGTGTGAGACCAAGTTTCACACCCATACAAAACAACAGGTAAAATTATACTTCTGTATACCCTAATCTTTGTGTTTTTGGATAGCAACCTGGAAGAAAAAAGATTTTGCACCAAATGACAGCAAGCATTCCCCGACTTCAATCTGCTCTTAATTTCTTCATGAATGGAGTTTCGATTCGTTATGGTTGCTCCCAAATATTTGAATTCTTCCACCCTTTCAAAGGATTTATTATCTATCTTTATGTTGTGATTGTGTCCTGCATTCTGACTTTGAGACATGACCATGTACTTAGTTTTCTCAGCATTTACTTCTAGACCAATCGCCTTACTAGTAATCACTAAATCTTCTGCGTTTTTTTATGCTATGTATGCTTCCGCCCAATATATTAACATCATCAGCATAAACCAGAAACTGATGTGTTCCATTCAATTTCAAGCCCTCCTGGTTTGCCTGAACCCTCCTAATGACATATTCTAAAGCAAAGTTGAAAAACAATGGCGGCAGAGCATCTCCTTGTTTCAAGCCATTCTTAATAGAAAACGTGTCAGACAGATGTTTGCCTACCCGAACTCTGCTGTACGTTTCACTTAGGCACATTTTTATTAACCTTACTAGTTTCATGGGGATACCGAATTCAATGAGAATATTATACAAGGCCTCCCTCCTAACTGAATCATAGGCTTTCTTGAAGTCTATAAATAGCTGATGCACTGCCTCATTGTATTCCCATTTTTTCTCAAGTATTTGACGAATGCTGAATATATGGTCAGTACGTGACCAGTTACGTCGAAATCCACACTGATCATCCCCAGTAATTTCCTCTGCATATGGAGTTAACCTTGACAAGAGAATGTTGGATAGAATTTTGTACGTAGTTGACAAAAGTGATATGCCTCGATAGTTCCTACAATCTGTTTTATCACCCTTCTTATAAATAGGCACAATGACTGACACCTTCCATTCCTCAGGCAATTCCTCCTTCTTCCAAATAGAAACAATGAGTTTATGGATCTCAGACCGAATTATCCTACTGCCTGCTTTAATCAATTCTGGTGGAATCTGATCAATACCTGGTGATTTGTGTCTTTTTAGCTTTTCAATAGCCATCTCAACCTCAAAGGCACTGGGCTCAGGCACTAGTGGCCCTGCCGTGTGTCCTTCAGTCTGCCTAACATCATTAACCCCGTGTATATTCAACAGCTGGGAGAAATAATTCCTACACCTAGCCAAAATACTGTGGCAGTCTGCAACCAGGTCACCCTTCTCATCCTTTACTACATTACATCTAGGCTGGCACCCCCTCTTAAACTCATTGATACCCTATACAAGTCTCTGATATTCTTGTTCTTACTGTTTGTTTCAAGTTCATTAATTTTAGCTTTCAGATATTCCTTCTTTTTGTTCCTGAAATGTCTACTAGCTTCACGTCTTACGTTGTGCAGATTATCTCCATTATTTTGGTTTGGATTCTGTAACCACTGAATTTTAGCCTGCTTCCTTTTATCTAAAAATTCTGCACATTCTGCATCAAACCATGGTTTATGCTGCTTCCGTTCGTGTAGACCTAGACTCTCTTGAGCTGAGATTTTGATATTCTCTTTAATGTTTTCCCAAGCCCTATTTATGTCCTCACTAGCATTTAAGATTTCCAAAGCTGCAAACCTGTTTGAGATCTTAAGCTGATACTGTTTCCTAACCTCTAGTTCACTTAGCTTCTTGAGATTAAATCTCTCTGATCAAACTTCTGTGCTGCTTGTTTGCTTACTGTCTGTCTTTCCCTAACTTTTGCCACCACCAGATACTGATCAGTATCACAGTCAGCTCCCCTGAAAGATCGCACATCGAGTATACTCGAATGCCATCTCCTATCTATCAATATGTGATCGATCTGATTGTGAGTCTTCCCATCAGGAGAGGTCCAGGTGTATTTATGAATGTTTCGGTGCGGGAACATAGTGCTCTTAACAACTAGATTCTTTGATGTGGCAAAGTTTACTACTCTAACCATTATCATTACTATCCTGATGTAAACTCTCATTCCCAATAGTCGGTTTGAAAATATCCTCTCTCCCCACTTTTGCATTAAAATCTCCTAACAGAATTTTCATATGGTACTTAGGAACACGATAAAAACCCCCTTCTAATTCCTCATAGAAACTGTCCTTTGAATCATCCCCTTTCTCTTCTGTTGGTGCATGCGCATTCAGAACAATGATATTACACCAGCGGCCTCTCAGCACTATGTATGACATCCTATCACTAACAAACTCCACTCTCTTGATTGCTGATAATATTTTCTGGTGTACAAAAAAACCTGTTCCCAATTGATGATTTTCTTGCCCTTTGCCATAGAAAAAAGTATACTCCTCCGTGCTTACAGTCCCTTCTTTGTCCCACCTAACCTCCTGTACGCCCACTAAATCTAACTTATACTTAGCTAATTCCCTGGCCACTGTCATAAGTGACCCTGACCTACACATGCTCCTCACATTGCATGTTCCAAAACTCATGTCCCTTTTCCGTAGCCTTTTTCAAGACCTGTAAATGTAAAATGTTAAAAAAACTCATGGCCTTTTCTTTGGTTTTAATAGAGACAAATATGTGACAAATAAACACGGGGGTTGACCTACAACAGCCCGAATTTCGCGAGATATTGACAACTAATTTTCGTCACAGGAATGCACGTACCAGAATTATACGAGTATGACTGATAGATGACTATTTAGGAACCGGCCAAAACCATTCAGGATGAGTGTTCCTTTTTAATCAGAAACCTGAGAGTTTTAAATTATTTATCTCTGTACAGAACAAAATTACAGAACGTTCCAGTACATAGCAGCCTGAAATGTGAATGAAAATGAAATACTATTTTTATCTAGTCAACAACTTTTAGACTTTAAGATGACATACGTCACATTTAATCTCTGAGCAATGTAATTGGAATATATGATATAAGGTAACATAAACTCAGTAAAAGTCACGAAAATACACACTGATGAATTACATCATATTCTTAGCATTCCAATGGATAATACTGTAGCTATGTCTCTACTTGCATAACAAACCTCAGCCGATTCGTCCAGTCCCAGTGTTAATCGTTTCAAGAAATACCCTGCCTCATGGAGTAAATTATGCAGTTAATTAGACATTTAATTACTCGTGATTCGTACGTTGTATACATTGAACTAAATTCATCGTGTAGCACGCACGATTTTAATCACGATGCAGTGGAGGGAACTGACTGTTTCGGATGGTTCTGGCTGTGTAACCCGCAGCGTACAAAAGCTGACAAGCGCTTGGAGTTGTTTGTTCAGTCGAGTATACACAGGGAGATCTTTTCTAAACTAAAAATGTAGTATTTATTTATTAGTACACGGGAATAGGGAGTATAGGAGAAGTAGAGGCGGAAGCCTGATGGAGCAATTCAGAGGCATGACAGCTCGTTATATGGCAATAATGTCAACCCCACGACGTACGGTCCGGCAATCTGTTTAACAAGGCTTTGATGTGCTGCTACACACTGGATCGGCACATACGCTGCACACATGCCGATAAATCGGCTCAGTGGAAAAATGTCATATACCGAGCATCAGCGATTCTTGCAGTGGCAGTACAAACTGTCATCCCTTCACTGGAGCACTCTTCATGCTCGGAGCTCGGATAGTGTAGTCAGTACAGTCACTAGGCTATGGACTGGACAGCTGAGGATTCTGGTTCAATTCGTTTCAGAGGCGAAAGGTTTCTCTCTTTTCCACAGCGTCCATACTGCCTCTAGGGACCAAACAGTCTTCTATTCTATGGTTAGCAGAAGCTGTTTACCGCGGAGTAAAGAGACCGACTCTGCAGGTAGCACTTTACCTCTATCCTACGAACAGGTTAAAGAATGAGCGAAGATACAGGCCTACCTCCACGACCCCACGTGACTTCATGGCGTGCAAGGGAACAACTTTACATTTGTCGGAAGACAGCAGTTCTTGCAAAGAAGAAACGAACTGTCATTCGATTGTGGTCATTCGCTTCATGTTGTGTGATATTTATAATTCAGTTTGGACCCAAAAATTGTACGCCTGTGTCATAAACTACCTAATTTCAAAGAACGGTGTCGTTTTTCTTAGCTAACAAACTGAATAGGCCTAATTGCTACCTTGTTTCGCAAAGTGACCTACAAACCGAAAGTCGTGAATAAGGGCTAAGTTCGGTGGTCCTGCTTGCAATCCGGCAGGTCTTGGTTTCAACTTTCGCGCATTTAACCAGACTATTTTCACGGTTTTTGCTTTGTCCCTCAAAGGAAATGCTGAAAGAGTACCTTACATAAGGAACTCACTACGTTCGACTTCATCTACAATTCAGTATTTATAATTACCTTTTTGTTTAAACCCTGGATCCCATCCAACCTCCTATTCAATGGGTAACGGGTGTTCCGTCTCTGGGGGTAAGCCTCCGGGCCGTCAGTTTGACGACTCACCTTCACCTAGGTACGAGGTTAAGAGCGGACGCAGCTTTACCTCTACTCCCCACATATGCTTTACGATGTAGACAGGGACAACTTCATATTTTCGTTTATAATATTCATCAGTTGAAGGGGCTTCTTTAAACAACAGGAGACTAAATCGATCAATTATTTACACGATACAATATGATATTCCATTTTTAAAACTAATATGATAAATCAACGAAGATCAAGCCACATAAATTTACTTTCGGCCTGCTAGCCGACTGAAGACGCCCCTACCTCTATGGTTATAATTTAAAGGTAAAGCCAAGGCAGAGTTATCCCTGTGCATGCCACAAATCTAATCACGACCATCCTGTCGTCCAACATAGGCATTATGCTGCCTGACGCACCCAGCTCCCGGTCCTTATACACTACTTGGTTTTTTTAAACTAAACTAAATAATGACCTAAGACTATTTAAATAACAGCTGAACTAATTAAATCAATGACGAGCACGTACAATCTGAAGTTTCAGTAGATACGATCATGAGGCCTTTCAATTAGTATCAGTTTCTACTAACTCGCCTCCTAAAGTCTGTTTGATGACTGTTCTTCTACCTTATGGAAATAGCCCTTTTCGTTGCAGTTTCCCCCGTAACACTCTTCATGTCTCCCTTCTTTTGTCACATTCCAGCTCTATGTACAATCCACTCTATATGAAAATACCGCCTTATTTTTGCGGGTCTAACTCACGAAGACTTTCGTCAGGCAAACTAATACTTGCCATTTTCCTGCATATGTCTTAAAGTTGGTTTGCGCTTAGATGCAGAAATTCAGGAATCGGCAAGACAAATGTTTATGGTGAAGTTTCAACCTTTAGAGTTAGGCTCTGTGCCTGCCACCCTGCCTGCCTACCTGCCTGCCTGCCTGTATGTACGGTGTGTGTGTGTGTGTGTGTGTGTGTGTGTGTATGTATGTATGTATGTATGTAAGTATGTATGTATGTAGGCCTACGTCTCTATGTATGTATGTATGTAGGCCTACGTCTTTATGTATATATGTACGTATGCGTGCATTTATTCACATATACTTACGTGTCTATATGTCCATGCTGTTTTTGTGGTCACAAGTCTGGAATCACATGACAAAATGATGAGAACGGCTTGTATTTATCGAAAGTGTTCAATGTGTCCACCATTATGACGGATACACAAATGCAGAAGAAATGCTTTCTCGCTGAGCATACGCAACTAGGCGTCTCCTGCGACTGTACCATAAAATAATAAGGGTCCTATGATGCGGCCTTTTAAAATGCTGCACCATACCATCACACGTGTGACACATTATTCCTTTTGAAAAAAACAGTGAAGTGGTCTTGTAACCAGTAGCGGGTGTTCTGATTTACCTCACCATTTTCGTACAAAACAGCCTCAATTTACCCTATGGTTCCAAACACACACACACACACACACACACACACACACACACACACACACACACTAGAAATTGGCCAGTAATTTGACGGGTCGGACATAATATTCAGGCGCTAACTTAACATCGGTGTGACGTCACTCGCAAACCAAGCCTTACGGTCACCTACAGAACACTGAGAGGAAAGTAAGCGTTAATTTCAACTGTCGAAATATTTATAATCAGTTCGGCAGAGCTTATTTTCTTCGCAGCAACGGTTTTACGAATTCCGATGCCTTCAGCTTTAATTCCATCTACCGGATTGCTGCCACCTAGGGGAAATATCGTCACCATGAAAACCCTTACCACGAAGTTCTATCGTACCCACGGAAACCCGGGCGTAACATCATTCACAAACCACGCTCCACCTTTACGATATTTAATTTATTATGGAGACTCGGATGCTATGGAAACAAAATGTGACACGGTCACTCAGTCACATAGCATATTACACAGACAACCAGTTTAAAAGAGAAACCTACACAACGCGTCCGGTATTTGGCACCCTAATACACATTCCCGGCAGTCTTATCGCCATGTGTTCAGTTACAACGAGTCACTGAATGGTTACGGACATTCCAGATGCTGGTAAAAAAGTGGAGGTGGTGTGTGGTTTGTAAAAAACAAGCTTTTTTTACTGGCCGTAAATTTGTTTTCGTAAATGTGCTGTGAAGTGCAATGCAGAGGGTTTTGGTTGCGGTATGTTGCGTACGAAGGAAATCCTATAGGTCTTGTCGCAGGAAATTCATATGTCGGTTCCCAGTGCCTCAGTTCCGTGCATATTAAAAACACATCCACAGATGAAAGAATTTCGAAAAGATTATTTTTCTAGAAGAAGGTAGAGTGATCACAGCATATTCTATCAGAAGAAATATTAGATAATAATTGTGTTCAGAAGCACATCCCTTGAAGCGTTTCAAGCGCGTTCCAGGTAACCGGTGCATCACTGTAACATACAGGCAACCAAAAAAATTGCTTTGTATGAAACCGAATAAATTTACACATGCGCAAAACCTCCAGTCTTTGTTGCACAGTACGGTTTTGTAACTGGTTCTGCGAGTATGTGGTTTTGAAGTCGATCCAGTGCAAACTTATATTCAAAATGAGATTACTTAAACGGCGTTATACATGCTCAAAATACATGTAGCCTCCTGATCGGCAGATAATCCACACACATAGAAGAAGAAATTGATAAATCATCATATATAAACCATCGGAAATTTCTAGACAAGATCTTCTAACACCAATTAATAATACTTTCGCCTAGATATCAAGAGTGTATGAGACTTGGAAGTATGAATAGTCAGGTGTAAAACCTTTTCTTAATATGCGGTAGGTTATATTGCAAAATATAGGCCTGTATCTAATGTAGATTGTACGAGAGATTTTTTATATTTTATGAGCGGCTTTTGCGCATGAAGCGTGTCATGCTACATGTAGGAAGATAGGCCTCACGAACACTATCAAACCCACACACAAGACACTGACTTAAGGAGACTCTGATATCTACTGAACTATCCGTGGCAGACGCCGATACAGTACAGAGAAGCCGGAACTGAAATCTTAATACGTGTTTCTGAAATTTGTTTTAGCAACAGATCTTCGTCAAATAGGAAATTTCGTTAAACCTTTAAAGACGAAGCGTATCTGTTTCATATAAGGACTCAGTGCGTACCGCGCTGTAAACACTCTCCACTTCGGTTATAAAAACCAATCTCTTAATGTTTTATAAGGCAAAAGTTGCTGTTTGTTCTGAGATCCGTACAAAACACATAAACGCAATGTGGGCACCACGTAGAATTTTTTAATGTTAAACCTGGTGGTACGTAAAGTTACCGCTAGGCTTTAAAAGGTTAAGAAGTTTCAGCGACTGGATGAAACGTGCCTAACATTTAGTTTTAACAGAGTCTTCTATCTACGCATAACGTTCAGGGTGTTCCATGTTCCTTGCCCTATCACATTTAATTTGACAGCGAAATGGGCAGATTTAATGAATATAAACCTATAAGCTATTCACGAAAAGGGTAGAAATTGAAGAAACATAAAAGAACAGACGAAAGTGTCCAACCTCTTACTCCTTGAACTAGTGCAGAGATTTACCAAGGTGTTCCTTTTGTTCAAAACATCATATACGGTTTCACGGTATACGCAAATGTATAGCTTCATTGACGCCCATAAGAGAAGCACAACCTTCTCTGCCCCGATTTACATGAAACTAGCAAATAATCAACACAAGTAATTTCAGATCTCTTGTACCGAATTTGCCCCAAATTGTACAATAAAAGTGGACAGCATGAATAAAGTTAATTTAGCTCTTAAGTAAGGTACGGCTTCCATTGCTTTTATTTCCAAGAAAATGGGAATCACATAAAAAGGTTTTGTGAACATCTCCCTTATCTAATTTTGTCCAGATCGGACAAATACGGACAAGAGAAAAGCACTTCTCTTAGTGCGCCAATTTTCACGAAAGTCACAATTGCTGAACGGCACAATGTCGGGATCTGCTTTGCCGAATTGCACCCACCTCGGTCAAGAAATATGGCAACAACGGATAGAAATTTATTTATGCTATTAAGTGAAGTATCACTGCCACTGAACTGATTTGCACGAAACTCACACCTTTCGACAAATTTTATAAACATTTATCATTCTGAATTTCATGGAAATCCGACAGACATTTTAGTCGTTGATACTAGGTCACAGGCGGACGGATGGAGTGTTTTCCATACAACTTGACTTCGTAAAGAACATATAAAAGGAGCAAAAATAAATACTCAAGTTTCTTAACCAATAAGTAACGAAATACTCGGTTGGGGTTGCCGATTCTAGAAACAGACGCGCAGAACTTTGACGTGTAGATTCAGTAGTGTGGTTCTAGTCTCGGCGAAATCGCATTAACCTTTCCTTGTACCAGTGCGTGATATACCGCTTTTTCATTGCACTCTTCATATATACCATTCACATACCTACAATGTAGTGGAACAGCAATTATAATTCGCACACACGCATATATATATAGCAGTTGTACTGTATATACATCATACGTTGCTATGGACACATCAAATACAGTAGAAAATATTACAGCAGTACACACAAAATATTCATCATGCGATGCATGCACTTGTCTTTTCCATCCGCGCATTTTCCCTCCTCCCTAACCTCTCAACGCACCCTACCACTAGAAAATTCGATAATATTGCTCAAACGAGTTCCACTTATAAAATGTATAGGCTATGTTGCTGATGGTAGTCTGATGCCTGAATATAAATATGCTATACGCGTACCCAATATTCAATGGCCTTTGTTATAATAGTGGGATGAATTGGAGGGCGGAAGAGATTTTTCTGAATTGGATTTCGGAGTTTATAGCTTATACTGTCGTGTGTTAATTTATTAGTCATTCCTGTTTATTTTTTCGTTTGCATTATTGTCGGGATTTACACGCAACAAGTACTTCAGCTCGTCGTGTACCATATCGACCGCAGTATATCAGTCAGACATAGGTTTATTGCATGTTTGGTGTTGCTGATGTTATCTTAGTTCGTGATAAAAAGAATTACTTTAACATAGCTGGTTGAATAAAAGAGGAAGGAAGAAAAGTAAAGTTCACCCTGTAACGTACCATGAAGGCACACACGAAGGGGTTGAGGTATAGTCTGCAATTTATTTAACCTCAGCGCTACATGGGGGTGGGCTGTTAACACCACTGCCCCGCTGCTTTAGCCCCGGGAAAGAGACGTGGTACCCATTTTACAGAAGACAATGTGGGTGTCAGGGCCGGCCTGGATAGGTACGCAAAATCTGGCCCCACCGGGTTTGGAATCCTGAACCTTGCAGCCCGTAGCAAGTCGCTATACAGACTATGCAATCCCGGCCGCCAGGTAAAAGGATCATACCGTTAAACGGAAGCCAGCGCTTTCCATTCGAGATTCATATTAGCCATACCCTACAGCGTTAAAGCAGCTTAAGTGTATGTGAATGGCGTCTAAGGTGTTACAGTGACGAGTCAATTTGGTGTTAAGAATTACGAAATAAGGAGGGTGTGGATTGGACTTAGCTAGCTCAAACAGGGGCATTTGTGAGCTCATTTGAACAAGGAAAGGAAACCTCGAATTCAGTGAAAAGCCAGAAATGTGTACACTACTTAAATGGCTACACTGTATCAGCTTCTGAACATGGAAAAAGCTCCAAGGAATTACTTGTTTTAATATTTGCAATTCAATTTATACAAATATGTTGTGATGCAACATAGGAAGATGGGAGCATAAAGGATGCGCCAATAGAATGTGATAAATTCAGAATTCTACTGCAATCAACGTACTTCATCAGGGGGTCGTGCTTGGCAACTCGTGAATTTTCATATACTAGCGCAAACGCTCAATGTACGAAGCAAAAGAAAATGTTATTGGTTGCAGAAGGTTCATGGATGTAGAAGCCGGTGCACTTCGAAATCTGAAGATGCCAATTTCACGTCTCTGGAAAGTTAATAAACAATACTGTCGATACTAGAGCGATGAACAACCACACGTCAGCTTTCGAAAAACCTCAGCATAGTTCGAAAGTTACCGTTTGGTGTGGAATGCCGACTTGTGGGATAACGTACCTTACTTCTTTGAATAAGACGACTGTACAGTGACCGTAAACTCAACACGACACGACATCGAGCAAAGCTGGAGACTTAGAAGTGAATGCTGACAACGTCACAGTTGAGCTTCTGTTTGAGGAAGTCGTTGCCACAGAGCACCCAACAAGTGAACTTTTTGAAACTCATGTCTCCTGGGAGCATCTTTTCGCTTTCTGCGACATCGCCTGGCCTGCCAGCTATCTTAACCTCTCTAAAGCCTGATCACAAATCTTGGGATATTTGAAAGCCAAAGAATAGGCGAAAAAACCTCGCACACACGATGATTTGAAAGAGCACATCAGGGTCGAAATTACAGCTATAGATAAAAGTCTGTTGCGAAGCGCTATAGTTAATTTGCAATCATGATTGCAGGAATGCATATCATGCCAGGGACAGAACTTAGGCAACGCAAATTTTAAAAATAAAATCATATCCTAAATGACATTTTATTAATGATCCTCCGTAGTATTTGTGTTTCTTACATTCATCCTGATTCATCAAAACAGTGAGCTGGATATCGTCACGTTCTATTGGAGCACTCTGTACTTATAGCTTGTTAAAATACAAGTATTTATGAAGGGACACAACAAATTGAAAATTTAAATAATCAATTAAAATAGGCTGTACCTTTTAGCTATACACGTACAGCCTATCTTAATTGATTTGGAATATCTTAATTAAACTTGTAACTATAATGTTTAATTGAGATATTCCAAATTTTTCATTGATATATTTAAGTGAAAGAAAACACGGAATGTTACGGTTGTACAAAGCATTTCCAACTCTTAAATTATAATAAATCTCTAATTGACTAAAACGCTGTTTATCTTTGCATGCATTTTGAGACAGCGAAAATTGTTTAAAATCTCTTCTTATCGCACATATATATATATACTTATGTGTTATGTAATAACTAGGCACGTTAGATTTATTTATAAAACACAATTATTTTTACAGCAGCAAGTTCCTGTAAATGCATTGTCAGGGGTCTGAAAACCCCAGGGTCTGGTTTCTGAAGTGAGCACGTTATTTTGTCGATGCCACCGCCTTCAGACCAGCTGAGGTGCCCTTCCAGCCTGCTATCCAATGCTTGCTCAAAACTTGCTCGACAGTCACATCCCAGAACCTGATATTCTTCAGTACTTTGTTTTCCGTTTGTTACAAGCAACTAATTACCTTTCTATTCGAACTATGAAAATGAGTATGGTATGAAGTATTATAGGCCCCAGTGACTTATAATATTTGTGAGAAAATGTATCTTGGTTGCAAACATTGCGACGGCGGGATATTTTGATGATAAAATAACGGTTAGTTATTAACATATTTCTGCTACTGAATGCTATTTTGATTTTCGGAGACTGCTAATTACGTAACTCTTCACTTATACCTTCAGCTGGACTCTGTACAGAAGAATGCACTTGAAAGAAAATACGCGTCATGAGTATTTCCAAGAACTTCGTGTTTATATTACAAAGCTTCAGTATATCGCCATTCATTTCTTACTTGGGCATTATTCAAAATGGCCATAATATACACGAAAATAAGCTAAGGTTAAGGTTTTGTTTAATGAAGTGCCACGCCCTGCAGTTACATGAAGGTACGTTGGTAGAACCATAAATCCATGCATTCATGCCTTCCTCAATAAAAGGTAGTTGACAGTCAGTTTCACATCCTGGCTGCTCTGTCGCCTTGAAAAGCAACCTGGTACCCGCCGAACAGAAGGCTGGGAAGTCCCACAGCCGATTTAGAAGTTGTAGAGAAGATATCCTCTAGGGAACGCCTGGTCTGCTCGGTAAACTGGCTGATTTATCCCGCACCCTGTGTAATGAAGGTACAAGATCCTAAGTAATATAGTTAAAATAATGCAGAGTTCCGTGCATTACTTCCGTCACTGTAATTAGGGTAATTATCAGAACCTACTTGGATGTCAGTAATATGGAAATGCTTAAATCCAAAGTAATGTTCTTGAACAAGAAAGACGCCTTGTGTTCTCTGTCTCTCTGATGGCATCGCTATGAACCTAAGTAAGAAAGTCACAAAAAATTATTAAAAAAAGAAATATGTGTGAGGGAGAGTTACGATATGTTATTGAGCACTCAAATGGACATAAATTACAAATTTTGCAGAAACGGGGGCGTTAAATTAAAAATAATGAACAAAGTTGGACTACAAGAACACACAGGCCTAAGAATTGAGAAAATAAGTTGGAGATGCTAATAGTTTTATGAAAAGATCTGCTGAAACTATTAACCATATGCACTGCTTACGCGTTCAGGTGGTTAGCATGAACCTACTGATATCATGTGATCATACAGTTTAGTAACAAATAAAATGATAACTTCTACGCACAACGTTGGCAGTGATTATTCACCTGTACATAGGGTAACTCCGTCGATGAAGGCCAGGTGGGTAATATTACCACTTGGATATTTCAAGCCAAGTCACGGGTTCTCCAAACTATGTAATCAACTGTACGTTCGAAACGTCTGTCCCCATTCTTATCGGCTATTACATTCAGTGACCCTGATTTCTCATTGAACATTATTCTGTACTTATCAGCCAAGAAATCTGAAAGTGTCCCAACTGCTAGGTGCTTTTGACAGGCTGTTTATTCGACAGAACTGCAGTTTGTTAGAAATATTGTCCTTTCACAGACAGACATACTTTGATTGCTGTCCACATACTAGGTACAAAAGCTTAATTTTTTTCCCAGTGGCGCAACAGCCGCTAGTGGGCCAGGGTCTCCTCAATATCGAGGCTTCACAGTCACAATCAGACACACCACAGTCGGTAGGACTCCTCTGGACGAATGACCAGCCCGAAGCAAAGACCTCTACCTCACAAAACGCAACCGTCACAAGACACATACGTCCATGCCCTCGGGGGGATTCGAACCCGCAATCTCAGCAAGCGAGACGCCACAGAGCCACGCCTTAGACCGCGCGGCCACTGGGATCGTCTTCGGTACATAATACTCTGTAATAATTCCCCATAAATAGTTGATGAAATTGATTCAGTGAGTCATGCCTCTTGTACGAAATGAAGAATGTTTCCGGCACTACAGCCGCGTGAAGTGCGGCAAGTAACGCCATGCGGGCTTTTCAAAATTCAGAGATATATATCTGTTAAAACAGAAATATGCTTACGTAATAATAATAATAATAATAATAATAATTAATATGTCTATACCAGATATTTTATGCATAAAGGAAACAAAGCAGAAAACACCTGTAATGCAGAATCACGTAAAAAGAGGAGGAACCCACATCAATTATTGCCATTCAAAAGGTATAGGTGTATGTACATAATATGAACCGTCCCTTTCCTGAACAGAATATTAATACGCAAGTAAAGTAAGTCAGGGCAAAGTAGGAGTTAAGACAGCTACAAAACGAAAACAGTCCATCAGTTCAGAAGTGCCAGTGGCGACTGCATCACGTCAGTACAAAAATTCCTCTCAGAAATTTCAGATAATTTTTGTTAGGAAAAGGCAAGTCTCAAGATAGGAAGTCACAGGAGGCCACAGGAAGACATGCCGTCCTAATTTCAGCTACAGACGAACTTAAGAGCAGGACAGTACGCCTGCAGCAAGAGAGACCTGGTGCGACTAGTAGGCAAGAGCATTCATTCGCATTTAATATCACGCCGCATCCATTTAAGATATACCGAAAATCTGAGTTACGGGCAATCAGTGAAGTTCAAGAAACAATTAGTGTCTGATTTCTACAAACTGTTTGGGAAAAACCTGTATAACGTGTATCATCATGCCAAGGCCCAGTTGATCTGTAACGTTGAAAACAATGGACGGACATCGCAGCCACTTGTAAACTTCACGCTTGGTTTGATTGAAAACCTGAGAATACACTTTTTATGCCTTAGAGGGCATTGTAGTCATCAAATATAGCCACACGATGAAAGTTTCTTTAAGCCGCGGAAATTGTGCTTGGAGTGAAGCAGTAGATCTTAACACAATGCAATATTTTGGAAGGGCATTACAAAATTCTTAATACTCAAAATTATGGTCAGACACATGGATGAGTGTTGCTACCCCTAACAATGCTATTTCAGGTCTCAGATATAGCGACATCTATTCACACAATCATAATTTCATCCCAGGGATACCATTTACTCTTACAAACACTGAAAGTCCAGCCAGTAGCGGAGCTACGTAAAACGCTGTCAACAACTTAATAAATACTGAAAGCGTTCGCTTTGTACTGTTGAACTATATATCGCTGTCGCCAGTACATGCAAAAAATTGATTGTTGCAGTGGAAAAGCATAAATAAGTTCTATTTGTATTGTTGAACTGCATGTCGCTGTCAGCCATATAAATATTGAGTGCTGCAATAGAAAACAAAAATGAGTTCTATTTGTATTGTTGGGCTACATGTCGCTGCTAACCATATAAATATTGAGTGTTGCAATGGAAGAGCAAAAATGAGTTCTATTTGTATTGTTGAGCTACGTGTCGCTGTCAACCACATAAATATTGAGTGCTGCAATTGGGAAACAACGATGAGGTTCCACTGTATTGTTCACCTACGCTTTGCTGTCAACAACATAAATAATCTTTTGCCATTGAAGCGCAAAAATACTCTCCCTTTAGTGCTGTTGTAAAGCCACAAATTACGTATATCGTATTGTTTCTACCTCCTCGGCTATCCTAATATCATTTCGCTGGAAGTGATTGATTTTACGGCAGTTTATGTCGCTGTCTATAACATAAACGTACTTAGGTCTTAAGTAAAGTGCCCGATATTTTCGTCCGATTTTAATCAAACTGCAATATTCTCGACAGAATTAAATAAAAGTCTCCAGCATGACATTTCACGAAAATCCGACCAGTGGGAGCCGAGTAGTTGCATGCGGACAGACGGACACAACAAAGCTAAAGGCGCTTTTCACGGCTAAGAGAACGCGCCTAATGACTAGGGTCAGCAAGAGACATATGCATGCATTGAGGTGATTACAGAGCCTACTGCCCTGCCAGAAAGAAAAACGACGAGTGGAATCATTGCGTTCGAGTCTGGTAGAGTACTAACAGAAGTGCAAGAAGGAAAGTATTTTGAAGGGTGTTTTGTGTGCCTTATGTAGTGGGGGCTGTGCTTTACTGAGCGACAGCGGCGTGCGATTCTTGCATTTATACATTTTTAATTTTATGCTAACCTAAAAACTTGAAGGTCAAACAATTTCTTGTTAATTCAAATCCATTGTCAAGCTAATTTTCTTTAGTTAATTGGGCTGTGCACAATTTTCTGTTGAAAACTCAAACACACACTTCTTAAATCGTCTTCTGCCTTTAAACTATATTGCCTTTACAGTATTCAGAGAGTTGTGTCATACGTTAGGGGATTTAAAATATTTAGTGCTTTACAGAAATATTAGAACATGCCTAGCGTCATTTGCCCCACTGCTGAATCATAATTCCTTTCGACCGTTTGCAGACAACTATTTTTTAAATTAAATGTTAGAAGTGTCTGAAAATGGCAAAGATGTCAGAAAGTTTTGCTTTCTAGAAATGTAAGTACGAAAGATGTATCATCAAAACTGTAGAAGACGCTCACGAAGAAATAAATTGGCTGTGTTACTTTAAGTTACACAGTACACGCGCAGGCACCATTTTTGCTTACATACGCCATCCACACAACAGGCAATTCTTTCCTGTCTACGTCAATACCAGGTAACTAGTAGAGGATTTTGGTCTTTGCAGCAAGTCTTTACGTTCCGCCTCCCTTCCTGCAGTTTAACATTAACTACAGACATTACAGAGAAAACTATGCTCCCCACGCCGTCGGATGCTGTTCGATACAATGAGATGTTAATATTAAAATTCCAAACTCCTAGGAGACACAAGTCACGTTACCAAGCAACCGGCCCTCTCGTGTATGTCGTGAATGACAGTGTGAAGTGTGAACTTGTACTTGAGACTTCTGCTGAAGAGCCTTTCTCCACTCCGCCACATCCCAGATCTTTAATTCTGCAATGGACATAGAACAGCTGTTTCCCGCCATCATCGATGTTGTCCTCGGAAAGCTGGTATCTATTGGTCCTGCGCTTTCATCACATTTAGGTCTCCTGTGTTTCGACATTATGCAATCCATAAGTATGCCTATAGTGGGGGGACAGAATCTCAGCTTTCAGCAAAAAACCATTTCGTTTCGTCAAAATGTTCACAGAAGAAGAAACAGGAATACATTTAAGATATATGAGCAGGCGTCTTCAGGATTCTAAAGACGCTAGAAGCGCAGTCTGCGTCAGTGTAACTTCAATATGTATTCTGAAACAGTATCACAAGTATAAAAAACAAAATTCAGAACTGTGTTTATTGAAAGGGGAACGAAGAGTCATGCAGAACATTAAAGGTATGCAGAATGAAAATAAAATATATTTAAAAAACTGCGAGTGCAGATATCACAAAAAGTTGAGTATTTGAAGAAAAGGGCTTTCTTTTGTTCTTTACGTGAATAAATGCTTTGCTGAATCTTAAATCATATGTATGCATTCTTTCAAATATTCATATTCCTTGCAAACACCCACTAAAATGAATGAAGAGAACAAACATGCAAACAGGTATTCGTCATTCTTTTAACAACTTAAACTAAATCTGCAATACATTTTCTAAAATAAAGTTACTTAGTAGCTTTGAGGATAATATGTGCATGTAGGAAAACTTCGCAGATTACTGAAATTAATGGCACCAGAAATCAGAAAAGTCATGCAAAGCGACCAGTGCAATACTGTCACTCATCGGAAAGTGTCCGAAAGCCGGATCCAATTGTTGAGACGTTCATACCTTTGTCACAAAACAAACCAAGCATGTGTAAGTATGTACGTTTCTTCTGGGATTTAATTAAGGACCTAAGTAAGTTCTTAAACCTTCTACTTGCCATGAGTGAACGGTTTACTAATAATGTTGATGGCGACAGTGACTACATTTCCGGTAGTGTGCAGAAAGTTTACGACAAGCTGTTTAAACTTGCATAAGCTAAGCACTCGCCAAAATACACAAAGCAACGTATTATCGATATTTGCTAACATTCGGGCCTTAATTGGAGGATTACCACCCCAGGCTTCTAGGATATGCAAATCTAAGGATGACTATAATGCTTTTAAAGTAAATACTGCGGAGTCAGCGGACTAGGTAGAATGAAACATAATATAACACACAGTATCCCAGCGTCAGAATTTTCAGGTGTATTTATAGCTAGCTGAATAAATTCAAATTGTAATTTTCAAATTTTTTGGGAACTCTTTGCCTCTCCAGTTGTAGACCGAGCGGAATATTAATATAACGATGAGCAAACCAGATAGTACCACAGCAACAGACTACAACATTCTTAAGACATTTACAAAACGCACGTACACACAAAAATCGACAACATTTACGTAATGAAAGTAACAAATGTTGATTGAGCAAACACATACGCATTAGTAAAATAAACAAAAGACTATTTCCTAGTTGCCAAACTACACACTTTGCGAAAAGGCATTTGCTGCGTATCATTCAATAAATTTAAGTGACATATTAAAAACTTGCTGTGGTGAAGAAATGATACAACAAAAGATAACTACATTTATTTTTCGAATAAATATTGGAGCGTAGAAGGAGATGTGGGGTCATATCAAGCCAACTGCGGCAAAATTATTAATCTAAATTGGACCTACGGTGTTTCAGTATCATGAGTCAGTCTGACGATATCTAAACAATATTGTACCAGTTTTATAACATATTCCTATTCTAGTACATGAGTGGTAATTTTCATTCTTGGTTAATTTGATAATTTATTTAGGGATCAAAAATTAAAGGTCAGCAATATTGAGAATAATTTACAACTAATAAATATAAACTGATTATCGAATTAAACATCAAAATAATTATTTTACAGCTGATATTCGTGTAAGCCTATATATGAATATGAATATATATGAATAACGGAGTACATGATGTTGGCCTAAGAGTGGATAATATAACACGATAGTTTAGAGTGCACATCTTTTAATGACGCTGTATGGGTTGTAGACTAGAACTGTTGATGGGAACAGGACGATATAGCGATATGGGCCTAGACTTGTATTCGGGAAACACGCCGTTCGAATCTAAGTGGGACGTCGGCCATTCTATCTGAAGAATTTCGCAGCCTCCCTCAATACCTCTAACCAATGACGTTCTAGTTCCTCGGTTAGGTCATGAATGATTCTTTTCAAATCCTTTCTAATTCATCGTTCACCATTCATCGTATCAACGACACTATAGACCTACACTTATACCAGATAGGCTAAACAAGAGTGCTGTGATTGGGCGAAATGTAGTAAAAAGCAGTAGCGACCTTACAAACATAATTAAAGCACCGCTGTAAGTATAGGAATACATAACCTCTTCTTTCATGCTCGTAGGTGTGCATTTGCTTTGAAAGACGACAATATACTTTTAACACAGGTGATTCATAGACAGAATGCGCAAAAGAGGTATAAGTCCTGTGATCTGATGTTTGTAGTCCATGGCTCTGAAATCTACGGAAGAATGAGCATTCAGTAGCGATAAGCGTAGAATATGTAACAACAAATGTAGGGTTTAATTAAATTTAAAAAAAACGCCCTGGTGCGTTATTCATGATTCGCATTCTGGTTGGCCATCTACTGCAAAATGTACTAATATTAAGGTGAGTAACTGTATCAGGAACAGCACATGGACAGTATCAGTGGGCTGCATCTGAAATAAGCAGTTAGTAGCAGCGGCAGAACGATGATGGTTTAAGGTTTAATCAGACATTAAACCTTAAACTTTAAGATTCTTGTGATGGAATCAGAAAGCTTGCGGATTATTGGACTACATATGTTGGTCAGCAAACGGCGATTAAGCTTACATAAGGAATAAGGCAGTCTGCGACTAGTTTTGGAGCTTACGATGAAACCCCTTTAATTATTTTGTTACCTCCATAACAAAAAACCGGTACTGAAATTTCTTTAAATATTATTCATTATATTTGTCTCTTTTAATGCAAGATCAGCCTCATGTGCTAGATTACTGGTTACGTTTCCTCTACAAAGACTGCAAAGTGATCAGGTCAATGTGAGACATCCATCCTTACTGCAGTCTTGCCAGCGAAACGACTATTGCAACGTGAATATTAATTTCACGCTTTAATGAATTACAAATAAAGGAGATGACTGTGACGTCATGATAGTGTGTTCAAATGACTTTGCAAGTAGAAGTACATATTTACGTGGAACAGCTGTGTTCATATTGCGTAAGTTAATGTGTCCTACACATCTGACGTTTTAAGAAATGTTTAAACTCACCCCACAATGACGACCTTCAGACAGCCTACACTCAAACCGGATTCTTTCTGAAGGTTGTCAGCGTTCCGTCGGCCCTGATGCTGGAATGGCTGATTCATTTTAAATGGCAGTCAATCCTCAAACACAAATTGTTGTACTATGATAAAGGGAGGCAACTAATTTAACTTTGTTTGGATAATATGTAAAGAATAAGCATGTTTTGATTAAATCGCATAAGCTGAGCACAATAATGGGACAGCCAAAAGTGCAACGCGCGCACACTGCTCGTTAGTCTCTCATCTACTCGTACTTCTATGCAAGGTACAGTACGTCATGAGATATGCAAGCGCACATGCAATATATTACGCAAGTTCAGACAATGGCTTTATTTAGATGACAATATAATTGCATTCACTAAAAGAACATGATATTATGAGAAAATACACAGTCACTGACTGCCAATTCTGTCAGTACCCACTAATCAGTGCTCATTTTTGGATATACCCTATATTCTATGTAAAAAAAACTGCCATTAATTATACGGTTTTCATAATGTCTGTCACGTTATACAAAATGCTTGTGTCTAGATCTGGAGTCAGCACATCATAAGTGACTTCAAAACTGAAATTTGTACTATGTTACCACAAACTGCGTGACCTGCATTATCCATCTTGCCTAGTATTTCTTCTGGATGTATTTTATTAGACTCGCAGCTGGTGCGGCTTTTCGTCAGAATTTGATGCAGTATATTGAGCTGTTATAATAGGTGCTAGCCAGTCACGGATACAGTCAGTTAATAAAAGGAAACCAATTTTAATATGGGTCTGTTGGATCGTCGCAAGGCTCAGGCAATTCTCGCCTGCCTTTCAAAGCAGAGGTCGGTTTTAATCCCAGGACAGTCAACGTGAGATTTTTGGTGCATAATGTTACATTGGGACAGGTTTCTGGGCGCGTTCATTAAGCAGAGAAAAGTTCTATTAGATTCTTCATGTCTGTCCGTCCGTTCGTCCGCCCGCCCGCATGTAACCACTTGGAACCCCTGGAAGGACTTTCGCGAAGTTTATAATGAAGAGTTTTACTAAATTCAGTCCAGAATAGGAAACTTTGGTTAATATCGGACAAAAATAAGAGGCACTTTACATAAACAGCTACGTATATTTAGGACTGCTTCCTTTACTAAGGTTATCATAGTTCCCTTTAATATCAATGGAGAACAATCAATAGCAGCCCATATTAATCAATAGTAACCTGCCTTATTTCTTCACGCGATTTACATGATTCATAATTAAGGAAAATAAAAACGTTCAATTGACTATCTTAAAGTTTAGGACTTATGTCTAGGAAAATAAAATTTGGTATATAGACATGTTATGAATATGCCGTCAGATTACGTACAGAATGTTGTTTTTAAATCAAAAATTACAAAATGTTTCGTCTGGAAGAAGACTTGAGTTTACTTACGACATCTTAATTTAACATATACAATATCAGTTCAGACGTAGGCTATAAAAATAAGCTCTGCATAGGAATATAACTGTCCTAATGACAGTGATAAAATGCACCGTTATGAACAACAACAGGTGTGACGGCAGAGGAATAAATGGCAACCATCCGAGAAAAGTCCAGGATGTAAAGATACGACGTGCGTCATTTTTACGTTGTAGGTCTACGTATATTTTCTATCTTCTTCTCCGAATACTTAGGTTTTCCCCTGCCATTATCATTCAACCACTTCTCCGTACTAATTGATTCATCTGTCATTGACGTTACATGATTTTAGGAATTCACAGCGTCGTTAGGCTTCAAATTACACACTTATAATTACATGGCTCTGTATTCTGGGACCTCGCGTCGAGTGTTTGATTCTGAGGAGGTCCCGGATTCAATCTCGGCCCTGAAATTCTCTGTCCTCTCATGCCCAATGCTGATGTGATGCAACGACATATTTTTCAACGTAATTTCCAGTTCACCTTTTACAGTTGTCCATTCAGAGTTCTATTATAAGCTATAGCTTCTTCTGTAGAACAACATCCATAAATAATTCAAGAATAAATGAGTGATATAGCGCTACAAAACTCATGTACGTTTACGTAGGCCAACCGAACAAGAATTTCAGTAGATTCGGTTTACTGAAATCTTGTGCAATAGACTGAGTCGTTAAAATGTAATGATATCAGTACTGAGACCGACAGTGTAGCACAAAATATTTGTTTTAACCATGATAGCTTATCATGGGCTGGAGTAACAGAAAAGGGTAAAGTAAAAGTACAGTTGCCTCTGTGCATTCCATTAACCCTTTAAAGACGAAGCGTATCTGTTTTATATAAGGACTCAGTGCGTACCGCGCAGTAAACACTCTCCACTTCGGTTATAAAGACCAATCTCTTAATGTTTTATAAGGCAAAAGTTGCTGTTTGTTCTGAGATCCGTACAAAACACATAAACGCAATGTGAGCACCACGTAGAATTTTTTAATGTTAAACCTGGTCGTATGTAAAGTTACCGCTAGGCTTTAAAAGGTTAAGTAAACGAGGGAGTGAAACTATAGTTTCAGTCATTCTTAAGCTCATCATCAGATGGAGATGAGTGGACAGCTTCACGCACCGGCAGTTTCACCCCAAGCAAAAATCCCGCAGTGCCCAATGAATATAAGGATGGGTTGGCACCAGAGTCGGTTTGGAAGCTCTGGAGAAGCGAGGGGTTTTGTCCCTACCAGGAATCGGACCACCATTCCTCAGTTTTTAGCCGAAGCCTAGTCAGTATATTGGTTATGTCAGCCTGACTCTCGGGGTGAAGCATCTGCACACTTTCTGTTCAGCAGCACACCAACCCCAGCATCCTGTCGGAATGTCAGACACATAGAATGGCTCCACCGCCGAGTGACTTGGAAAGAAACGCTTCTGATTTATATCAAGAAGGTGGCTGGTTCGAATTTGGACGCGGACACAGATTATCTTCATTAACGCTGTCGTCGTTTTCCTTAGTCACTGCAGGAAACTACGGACACAGTAGCCTACTTTAAATTAGGCCACGACTGCTTCCTTCCACATTCTTTCTACTTAATTATTCACCATTATCCAGTTATTCGACACTATAAGCTCTAGTCTTAGTTATTCAGGATGTCGTTAAACAAACAACAAATAAATAGCTGCAGAAGAATTCTGCCTGTAACTGACTCCATGAAGGCCTACAGTGTCTGCTGGGAGTTTTCCGGAATAGTTACTCAGCGGATAAAATTCGTTGCTATGGGGCTCGGATATTTATCACCGTGATCACAAATGACCTTCACTTGATTCCTTAGCCTTAAGGTTTTACGCTTAACGAAGCCCTTGATTATGAGTAATGACTGATTTATGTATCACCGGGGTGAATCGCGTCAAGTACGTGGGCCGTTCGACTGGAAGACCTGCTATCCTGTCTGAGGTTTCTCACAGGTTTTATCAGTCCGTCCAGCAAAAGCTGTGGATAATATCATAATACACTGCAACTGCCTCCTTTTACATATAGGCCTACCTCGACATATCAGCCTAGTTTACCAAGTGTCCTTCAACCTCGCACAGCCTCAGAAGTTCGTACAGCATTCTAATACGACGGAATAACCGGCCACAGTTATTATTATGTTTCAGGCGAAGAGTTCGCTGCGCAGTGTAGCAATTCCGGTGCTTGTCAAAGACGGAAAACCGTATTCTGAGAAGCGGGACTGTACTGTTGCAGGCGGAGCCCAGTCCGGAATAACCAGCCATGACTAATGTTATGTTTCAGAAGAAGAGTCCGCCGCGAAGGGTAGCAGTTCCGACACTCGTCAAACGCGGGAAACCGTGTTCACGAACTGGGGACGGTTCTGTTGGAGGCGAAGCCCGGTCAGGAATAACCAGCCATGACTGATGTTATGTTTCAGGCGCAGAGTTCGCCGCGAAGAGTAGCAGTCCCGGTGCTTGTGAAAGACGGAAAGCCGTGTTCAGGAACTGGAGACGGTTCAGTTGGAGGAGGAGCCCGGTCAGGAATCGGTAGCGGTCAGTCGCCACAGACAGCAGGCGCGGGTGCTACGCACTGCTCACACAGCCCTGCGAGTTCCGCACTGACTCACCAACAGCAGCAGCAGCAACAGCAGCACCAACAGCACCAGCAGCAGCAGCAACAGCAACAATCAGCGTGCAGCAGTACGGCCAGTCTACTCAGCAACATGGCGTACCAGCGCCAGAACCTCGCAGCCATGGGCATGCAGCACCAACATCAACAGACGGCTAATATGTGCTCATCCTACCTCCCACTTCAAGGCCGGGCCTGGTAATGAACTTAGTGAGACGCCCAAAAGACATGTGTCCATCCTGCGATAACGGTATCTGTAACGAAAATCAGAATATCGACCGAAGACACTATAATAGATATGACGAGTTGTAGGTAGTTACTCGTAGCATATGGAGCTATGTCAGGCAGTCGAAAGACACTTCTGTCTCCTGTGGTATTGGTATCCCTGATGAAAACCAGAAAGTCGACCGATAATAGTCTCCCTTAAGAACCGACCTATCGAATTGACTCACGTAAAGATATGGAACTTACACGTGAGACGGCCTAGACCTGTTGGCATATCCTGTAATAAAGGTATCGCTATTTAATATTTGACAGTCGACCGATAATACTGTCCACTAAAGAGTCGAGCTATCGAATTGCAGCTAGTCGACTGTAGTCAGGGTATGGAAATTCAGTGAGGAAGCCAGAGATGTCTCATGTCCTGTGATAATGCCATCTCTAACAAATGGGGTCTGAGTTGTCAGAACGTTGACCAAAGCTTTTATCGATATGTATACGGAAGTGCAGATAATCGGCTGTAACAATGACGTCGAGTGACACTGCGTATGGTAATGATACCGATCTACCAGTTTTGAGTCAATGAATATGCATCCCACGCTAATATAAGGTTAAATCGATACAGCTAGTCGACTGTTGCAGTGACACCAAGTTACAGTGGGCTGTACCTATCACAACAGACTTATTAATATAATAACAAGTGGCAAAAGGACAGAGTGCAATGGAAGACAACTATTTGATTCAGTGAAATACTGAGGTAACATACACTCTGTAAAGTGTTACGCTGTTACGTGTTACACAGGGCGTCTCTATTTCTGCTCGATGTGATGTCAACGGGGATTACTGATCCTTCCGATTGACGAGTATGATTTTCGGGCAGCAATTCATCTTTGTGGTAAGGGCTCTAACACCGCAGCAATGACAGACGTAGAAGGAAAATTTATGTAATCAAATCTAACTGTAAAGATGATGCTGTATTGATATGTATGTACTGACATGACCATTATCAGGACTGTGAAACTAGCGACACACACGTAGTCTTCTCAGACAGCGGATAAGAAATGTGACCTATTGCATGACAGCAGTTATTTTACAGCTCTGCTGAAAATTATGCCAAGAATTCCATAGAAGTTGGTAATATATTTAAATGAAGAAGGTGAAAATATTAATTTGTATTTGTGAATGTTATAGTCTGACTTCCGCAGTTGTTAAATTTAAAACTCAGTAAAAATTGTAGGCCTACCACTTGTTTTAAGGTGAATGTATTTATGGGTTTCATATTCATTTCATAACAGAAAGCGATTGTTTCTCTGTGTAGCCCTACAGCATTAACCAGTTGATCTTTTGATGGAGACGCAGTGTGTTTGGCAGTTGGGAACTATATTTATAAATGTTTTACTATGTACAGGAACTTTCTTTTTCAAACGCTTCCGCTATTTACTACAAAATTTAAATGTAAATGATAAACACAGAAAAAAATAATTAGGGTCACATTTGACATAATTACAGAACCACCTCAGCATCAAACCCGCCTCTTCTTTTCTGGTGATGATAATGGTGATGATGATGATGACGATGCTGATGATGCGGGAGAAACCACAAGGCAAAATTACAATTCGACAATTTTGACTGGCTTGGAGGAGGACCAAGTTCTGTCATAGAACCAAAGACAAGTTCACAGAATAGTATTCAGCTACACAAATTTGAATTGTGCCGTTAGTAACAACTGCTATATCAGCATAATTAATTATGCAGAACACCTGAAAGAAAGGTATGGGTTGTCAAATTATATTCAAGCCCAAGATACAAAACTAATAATAAAACTAGTAAACCTAATTTTCGCAATTAGGCGATGAATACTCATTTGTGAGCGAGGTGACTCATTAGTTTACCCAGGGTAAGCGAAAAGTCCCTGTGCACCTGCGCAAAGTAGGACACAGGTTAGGGTGGAAGACATAATGAATGAATGTACAGTACTCATCGTTAGGCCCACGGGAAAGTAGACAAGCTTCTACTCATTTTACCCTTTTCCCAAACACTCCTTCCAGCTCAATGTGGGAGATACTCCTAATGAAGATATTTACTTCGGGCCTGTGCAAAGGTGCACAGAGACTTTCGCTCACCTGTATAAGACCTACATCAAACACACGACAGAAAAGTAAATTAATTTCAATTCATGAGAATGTGAAAGAGATAATGAATCATAATATATTAAACCTAAATACTTAAAAGGCATGAATTCCAGCACGCGAAAGGACGTGTAGAAATGATATACGAATATCCTACCCTAAATGTGGCACTATCAGCGGGAAGACCGATCGGTTCGTGTAGGCCTACGCAAGCCAATAACAAAAACAACAATCAATAGAATTTACGATAAAATAGTGTCATTTAACTTCAGCACAATATGAATATATGCCTGGTTTGTGGTATATAAGAATCGAAATGTCACGTATGCGAAGCGTTCCACCTTCGAACTCGTATCCTTTATTTAGCAAGTAGTAATGACATCAGAAAGTGAAAAGAATTGGCTCTCTTGTCCACCGCTTCGCCTTAAAACAACACGGCAAAGTAACTTTTAATTTGCAAGATTTGAAGTTTTTACAGTGGTGTTGTTGAAGATTTCAGTCTTCAGAGACGTGACGCTGTGTCGTTGTGTTAGCAGTCGGCGACGTTTTGAAGAACCGTAATGCCTTTTTCTTCAGGGTCTAACAGTCCAAGAATAAAGACTAAATTTCTTGAACTGACTGACCGTGGAGATGAAAGCATTACGATCCACTGAAGCGTAGGAAACTGCTCACCCAAAGACACAGTGTAACATCCCCAGAAGACTTGAATCTTCAAGGTTTAATTTGTATTAACCGTCTTAATAGCCTAGGTTATTCACAAATTTTAAAATGCACTATTTCTGTGGTTTGTAATGATGTGCAACTCTTCATGCTGGGCTTCAGAATTTAAAAATGCGTTAATCGAAAGAGGAAGGGCGTTTGATGAGACCAAGTAAAAGCTGTGGTGTCATCGCCAGTATATCATGTCAGAACTCACGTTAAAAACCCACACATTATTAATTATCATGATCAATAAATTATCAGCCCTACTAAATTAGTATGTAAGAGACGTTGACACATGACAGGCACTATCAGACATATCATACAAGATTATTTAAAATTGAGGCTGTGTTGTATTGCCTACATTTACTTATTTATGTCGTAACTTATTTGAATACAAAATAAAAAAGTAGACTACAAGAATAGATTTATTCCGATTGCATTCGTTAAACATTATCAGTAAAAACAATTATAAGCTTGGCAATGGAATGGTATCATCATTATTTTAACAGTTTATCGTACTTTCACTGATATGTGTTCATGACACTGTACCGTTCCGAGGCCAACAATGTATTATAAACAGCATGCCGAACCCGCCCTATTGATCTGCATATAATACATAGTTGTTAGCTAATTAAGGAAGCCAAAGCCCACCAAGTGCTGTAGTGCTGCTGCTGCTGCTGCTGCTGCTGCTGCTGCTGCTGATGATGATGATGATGATGATGATGATGATGATGTTAGCTAATTGGCACTGTGGTTGCAAGAAATTAACCGAAGATTGGTATTCTATACGATGTAAGGCAATAAAAAAGGAAAGTCGAATACAAAATTATGCGAGGTTGTTTACGTACCAACTCCCTAGTGATGAGTACTTCAAACTGCTACTCCTCTTGATCTACTTAGTATTCATTGCTTGTAACGCTTGTTGCGTCAACTCTCATCCAAACGAAGAAACTAAAGCTTTTGCTTTACACTAGCAATTAGGCGTAACTGCTATAAGCATTTCTAGTCCGAATAGCAACGCTGATAATATTATTTGAAATGTTACATCTGCGAAGTCTGATATAGGACAACATACTTTACTATTCAAGTAACATAGACGCAACTTTTCATAAATTAAATGAATCTAGCTTGATATAAACACATTTTTATATGCAAAATAAGGTTCAAAAACATAAAATTGGGGAGGCGAATACGTGCAGCTATCAGCATTATCTCCAGCGCAGTACAAATACTTCCATTATTGCACAATAATTATAACGCGGGCAGTTTCTTCACAATATTCTTGCTGTAAATTCTGTCATGTTCTTGTAGTCAAATGATTAAAACCAAAGGTCCTTTTAAAGCAAGCCGAATTTATTAACACTTTACATAAACGGGGTTATGTCAAAAAAACAAAATATCGGCCTTGCAAAAGCCACTTTCAAGTCAATACCGAACGCCAACTGCTATTAAATATTCATATCTTGACTGCTCCCTGCTGTTTGAATGTCAAAATTTGCCGAACATATTTTGGATCATAATAATCCTTTCGGCCTAATGGATCAGACAATGTCTAGTGTCTCAAAAATGCGAAAAGTAGAACACACAGAGAGCATCGAAAAATGTCACACCTACAAAGCAGCAAAGATTTGTATCCAGTTTCATGACAAATTTACGATAAATCTCGATCCAAATTTGACGCCTTAACATGGGGATGACTCACTCTTACGCATCTAGGATTGTAAGAGTAAGCAGAACCCATATAAGTTACCTATCAGTATTGAATCTGAAAAGTAACAGGCAAGAGTTTTATACAATAATACGCATACAAGTAAATGTATTCATACTTTTATTTTGATAATATTACAATTCAGTACTATCACCTTATTATATATAACGGTTTTAAATCTAATACCCGCGGATCAAAGGTCCGAAAACAAGAACAAAGATTATAAATACTTCATCAGTCGGCAAGACAGGAACTGACGACACAAGAAACTGGTTTTACACTCGGTAGGTCGAGATTTAAACAACTAAAATATTTTAGAATATGTTCAAGAATTAATTTATTATAAATGAAAGGGACCTTAATGTACTCTTCTTAACGTCATCTTTTGGTAATTTTATAAGTATTAAGAACGGAATATGCATAGTTCTTACACATGTGACACTGAATTAAGTCTGACATATCATAAATATTATGTAAAGTATAACCACCAACAGTTGATTTTAATCGCATTTTGCTGAAGTTACAATCAAGATATGAATACCTCAACAGCAACTTACTTTCGGTATTGACTGGAAAATTACCTTCTCAAAGCCGAAACCTATAACTTTTATTATAGAATCCTATATATATATAAGGTGTTAATAAAATCAGCTTCCTTTAAAAGGACAATGAGTTTTGTTCAGTTGAAGGGGCAGGTGTGTTGAAACGTTGCCCACTGACAAAAATACGAGTAAGTGTAGGCGGTAACCACTACGAAAAATAATTAGCGTATTTACAACAGGGAAAATAAGACGAATGAAAGGCAAGAACTCAACCAGCCCTAATTCTCTCGCAAGTCCCTAGGAGCAACTAAAGTCTGTATTCAATCTGCCCACAGAGTGTAAATGGCTTTGTATATTAAGCTAATTCCTCACAACAAAATCTACTGCATTACGTTTTTAAAAACCTGCTTATGAAAACAGAGATAAAATTGATTTTTGTAGGAACATGCCACGCTCATAAAATTATAACGAGCCGTCAGTAACCACTTTTCGAAGTAAAGCAGCCTCTGTTGGGTAATCTAATACTGGGACTCGTAGCCTATCGTGCTTGACACGCCGTATTTTTTAATCGAAAGCTATTTAAATCTATATTCTCGTGTCTGGAAGAAAACGCAACATGATATGGTTCTGTAAATGAGTGTTTCATTCTGCCCTACTGACTCCTAAAGGCGGATGTTGGTGAAGAGTAGGAGAAGGCAATTCCACATTAGGTTCGGATTCTTTGGCACGCAAAGTGGGGGAAGGTACCATCCGCATTTAGCCCTCAGTCAGAGAGTACCCACTTGTGTAAGGAAAGTCTGTAAACCAGACACTACTTTTATATCAGTAATGCTATCATTATGCAAAAATTATTTTTATCAGCCTAAACACAAGGGCATTTTATTCGGGAAAAAATCGTCACAGTAAAGTTAACAGGCACTGTAGCGTAAATTAACAAAAGCCAAAGTACAATACGCTGCTTTTGTTGACATTTTAATCTCGGGCAGTGGTTTCTTGTAATCATTCAAAATTTGTACGAGATCTACCAGTGCATTGACAGAATTCACGCACTTAGCTACTATACTTTCACGTACAGAACAGTTTTCGTGGTCCCAATCGTTACATCTGAGACTTTCAATCCAGTTCTCAGCGAATGTCTCTCCACAGGATGCACTGCATTTCCTTTTCTGCCTCAGTCGTAGAGTTCTCTTTCCAGGGCAGTTTATTTTTATATATTTTTTATTTTAGTGCTTGGCTGTTTGTTCTTTTGCCTGTTTTGCTGTTGTTATAGTTAGCTGGCTTGTTTCTTCTCAAAGTGTTTCTTGACAGGACTTGTGGTAAGTACAGTTACCTCGCATGTAGTGCTGCGTCGTCTTCTTGAGGTAGTCCTTGTTGACTGCCATCAAGAAATACTGATCTCTTCCTGTGGGCTTTCTGCTGTGTGACAGTGACTACTTGATAACCGAGTGTGAATGTCAGAAACTCACACTAATCAGTTTTGACCCATGTACGCTGAGGAATGCACGTCACTTTGAAAACAGAAAATCCAAAACAATCAAAAGCATTTATATTCAGTTGGTGTAAAATTGTGCAAGGAACCGCCTATCTTGCCAGACCCTTTCCACGTACCTTGTTGAATGCTTTATTCACAAGACCTGCTATGTCACAGTTAATACACCAACCAACATAAGAACTTAATGAAATACAATTATTGACAAGTATTAAAGTCCTACAGGTTTCAGCACCGGGATGTCATACTCAGGGAATTTTTTTATTACAAAGGAATACCAGCCCAACACACGAATCCAGGTACTGCATCGCCCTTATTGGAATGATTAAAATATTAAAATTCTAAAATACACAAAGTTGAAAAGCACAGAATTAAAAAGTTTTGACATTAAATCATGTGATAGTGAGCCGTTCCAGGTATAAATTCGCAGTTGTTGTATTCTGTATGGAGTAGGCCTCGATCTTATGTGCTCCGAAGAGGTCTCGTCCAGATGGGGCGTGGGAAGTGTGTCGTGTCGGGTGGTGTTGTATACTACACCACCCTACACGGCACAAATTGTTTGATGTAATAATTGTAAGAATGTGCACGGTATGAGTAACATAAAATCTGCTATGTTCCATTCACAGCAAGTCTCTTTTCATTACTAAATCTATGACAATTTCGGCCAAGTCGTACAACTATTTCAAGTCTTCTTCCTTGACAAAGGCTTTCAAAGCAGTCTCATTTATTTAACATGAATGACCAACTGTGTCCCCATCTTTTCCGAAGAAATATTTTGAAATCTGTTCAACTTTGTCTTCGGTGTTTCTTAATCCCCACTTTGTGTTCTTCTCAACTTATTCTCAAGTTACGTTTTCGGCAGTCACAAGATTGTGCGACACAGTGTACGAATATTTCCTACCATATTAATTCCCGTAAAGGTTGTTTCATGTCATTAGCGTGCCCCTTCCAGCATGTTCGCTCTTTAAATTATGACACCCTGAGGCTAATCTTAAATATGAAAATAAATTAGGAAATCTGCCCAGAACTTCCAGCTGTATGGCTGTGAACCCTACGAAACTGCTACGTCTTTACAAAAGAAGCGTTTAAATTGGTCGATAAAGATTACACATTCTTATTCACGTACGAAGAAAATTCCAGGAACTAAGAAAATCTCACAGTGCATACTTAGATATCCTTACACACCTGGAGACATTATAAACTACAATGGCCTCGCAAATGTACACTGATCGAAGTGTGGCTGTTGTAGAATCTCACACACACCAAGCTGTACATGATGGCAATAAAAGAATGCGAAACATGGGTTTAACATCTGTCTGGGGTTACCAAATCTACGAGGCTGCAGGACTCAATAAATGAAAAAGTCACCGGGGGAGACTTACTGTGAATTACGAAATTCGAGTGTCCAAATATATTTTCGAAATTAATTACACTGGCTACCACACATTTATGGCAGTGATAAAGTCAAGTATTGTACATGATTGCAATTCAGTGGTGTGAGATTTTAGGTTTCACGGTGGTAAGAATTTGGAGTGCGCTAAATGACTGGCATAAACAACATAACCACAGCTTTGCAATTAAATTGTAGCTGAATAAATAACAGGTTACTATGGCCCACCTGACGAATATATCTCGTTGTTGTAATCCCGGGCTGATAAATTGCCGTTACTCATTATCCACAGCCCAGCATTAGAAACCGAAGGAAGTGAGGTCCACATTTCATTGAAACAACAGGTTGCAGTTTAAAAGAAAGTTACCGACAGCACAACAAACTCTGCAAAAGCTACAACAGATCGTATTTGTTAGCTACTTTAAGGAGGAAAATACGAAATCACACAAAAGAGTAGAAATTTGAGTTTATTTTGTACGAGGTTATTTAATCAGTCTCTCTTCAAGGCATGCATTTTTAGAAAGTTATTACACGTTTTGGGAACTGTATATGCATGAGAATTAAAAGAAATTTCCCAAGTTTCCTGAAGGAAATTTCGGAGCTTTTTTGTGTGAACTGTACAAATGCCATGGTAACATTTTTCATGCTATTCATTCACAGAGATGAACACTCCACTTTCAGAGTTATATATATTTTTAAATAATGGGACGAGAAATCATGAATGAAACCAACATAAGTTTCTCACGGCATTGCCTATACAACGTGGTGCTTATAACGCTATGGAGAAATCTTAGTGTTTGGTTGAGGCGTATGCAAATTTTGCAAAACGATAAAACAAAATCCACATTCCGGTATGGTATTGTGTTTTCATTGGAAACAGGGCGACCATAAAATTCAAAGTTGAAAAACGCACAATGGAAATTCCTCATTCAGCAATTTTAAGTGTTCATAATATCCAATTTCGAAAAGAAATTTTGTGTACAAGCCATTATGGTAATTACAAACATATGTCTATTTGAAGCAGACACGCGCTGATGTAGAACCTAATATTAATTATGAACTTTATACAGAGTTGCAACAGTTTCCCTTAAAAATGAGACAAGAAATTACAAGAAGAAAGTAGACTCTTGCCGCGAGTTAGTATGTGGTTCTGAGCGTTGAGCGTTGTGGCCAGGCTTTCCGTGCAAGTGATGCCAAGAAACGCTGTACACAAACTGATCGTTACTGAAATAATCAACAGCCAGACTAATACACTTGTCTGAAGAATTTCAAGTTGGTGATCTATGCTATGATTGTATATAATTGTGATTTGAGAATGAGTGACGAGATAAAACTAACTTTCACAAAATTTGATTGTTCTCCATGTGAAATGGTATGTACTGCTTTCGAGCACGTGTTGTAAATACTATTATTATGACTATTATTATTGTAGGCATCTTAGTACGGGAATAATTGCGTATATATTCAATTTTATCGAATTCTTATAAATAAAAAAATTTTAAAAGCGAATGCGGGGTATTTGTACAAATTTCCGTGACTATTTAACTTTTGTCATTTTTAAATAAATGAATATTGTAATTATCATCTGAAGGTTCAGGTGGCATTTAAAAAAAAGATTTTAAAAGTTAATATTTAGAAGGGATACATAAATCCTATCAAATATTTCGTCATTTGTTAATATATTCTGTGTTTCATTTTTGTCATTTGTAAAAGTGTAAATACATAATATGAAATGAGAAAGGAATATTTTCTGTATTAGTCTTTCTAAAATTTAATCACTCTTACCTTGCTCCCTTACGGCCAGATCCCACCTTTTCAAGACCTACTGCTTTGCTTATACATGAACATAAGTGTATGCTTTCTCCAGTGCCAACATCGCACTCCTCGTTAAATGTTTATAGGCTAATTCTAAGGTCTTTATATGCTAATTCTAATGTCTTTTGTCTAAGCTTATTACTTTCCCACACTGATAGTGATATTGCCGGAGTTACTAATATTCTGGTGTCTACCGGGTGAAGCAAAAGTCTGGAGAGAAATTTGTCACAGTTGTTGCAGTAGTTAAATAAACTTACTTGTTTAAAAGGTGTTCCGTCTACAGTGGTGCACAGTTCGTATTAGCTCAACACTTTTATGTTTCGTCAAATTCATTTTATCAGCCACTTTATCTCGAATATGGTGCCATCAGTAAGACAGCAGAACATAAAAATAATACTTTTATTTCCAAAATTTTGTGGTTTACGTGACATTCTATCTTCCTTGCTGTACCTTAGCTGTTTTTGTCTTTGCAGGTTTTTTCTTTCCCTTTTATTGGTTTCCGCACTATGTTTCCAGACTTCGTGGCCACACGTTATAAAGTGACAAGCTGCAGGCTGGATGATCCGTGCCGGTTCACAGGTTGGTAGGTCACTGCCACGTACAGAGGGATTTTGGTCCCACCAGTCTACCATCCAATGGAGACCTCAGGCTGTCCCAGCGCATCTTAGTAGACCACTTGCATGTAACTAATGCCGACATCATGAATGCATGAGGCTGTATCTCCAGCACTCCCACCAAAATTTATGACACCGTGGCAGGCACAGAGACAACTTACCACAAAATTATGTGTGTCTTAACAATGTATAAATATTCGATTTATCTCCTGAGCCATTCTATATACAATTGTGCAATTCTACAATTGTATATTTTTAGAAGTATCAACAAGGTACCCTACATCACAACCCATAAAATAGCCCCAGTGTGTTTTTCTTAGATCATTTAACTAAGACGATCCAAATGCGCGATTGGTTGTCGTCATAGGATTTGAATAAGCGCAACTAAGAAGAAATGAACATGGAATTTTTTAAGCCACTACTCTAATTATGAACTGGAATAAAAACCCCAACACCAAGACAAAGGCCATATGCAAACTAAGACACAACACGCTTGAGAACATTGTGTATTTCGGGTTGAATTTAACATCCGACTGAATATGTTGGTATAGCCGTGTCTCTCTTGGCTTTTATTCCAGCCGTATCAGGTTCGAAATAAGTAAGACGATTTTTGTTTTTTTGTCCAGTCTCTCAAGGCGAATTCCACTATTGAGTCTTAAAACAGACAATGTCCTTCCGAATTCTTGTTGATTCACTATTATGGTTTTCTACTTTGTTTTATGCTACAGGGTGTTGTTAGCTAACAAATCAAAGCACAACAATAACAAAGAGACGTAATATAATCTTCTAGGATAACCAGGCGCTTCAAACCGGAGTAGCCGCGAAAGTTTCGGAGATCTTCACTTCCTCCGTCATCATATAATGCTCTGATTACGGAGACACACAAGTTCTCCGAAACATTAAACTTCCAGTACCAAGTGATGAGGCTAGTCTCTCTACAGTCGGAATAACAAGGCCTTTTTTCATATAGTGGGCCACGTGATCAGAATTCTTATGTGTGCGGGCCACATTAATTGACAGGCAAGAAATGACGAAGTCCGGTTTATTACCTGTTCAGGAATATGAATAGTTTAGCAGTAACACAAAAGCGGCGGCCAGGTGGCTAGGCCCCATTGGCCAACTTGTTGGGTAATTGCGTAGGTAAATCTGTTTACTGAACTGTCAAGTGGGCAGCATACTCATATTGGATGTCCCGGCTGTAGGTGGCTTTAGTGCTTCTAGATGTTATGACAAAAGGCACATCTTATATGATTAAAACACCTTTAATATAAACGTCACGTTATATTCACATACCAACTATCACTTGGTCAGGATACAAACTGTAGTACAGGGCCATTGCTTTATCTGACTACTGTAGTTAGTCACTTCCCATAAATTCTCTTAACTTAAAACTTCGACTTTCAATGAACAGCGTGTTTGTCGGATGTAACATGTGTCTGCGAGTCGGCAGAAAATACGAGTACTTCCAGCACTTGCTTTAAATATGGTGACTACAAGACTAATATTAACAAAAATTGGCTGAAATTGAGAAAAAATGTGTGGAGATTGACCCAACGCAAGAACTGCATTGCCTGTCGTCAAGAGAAACGCTCTAAGTGAATTAATAATGCTAGTTTTTAGATAAAGTAATATCCTTCTACATCAAAACAGCAATGCAAACGCTAGCCCCTCCTTCAACATCATGGGTATTCTCTGATACTGAAATTGGACGAAAGCAGTTTTTAAAATTTCTTGCACGCTGCCATCAACAGCAGGGGCGCACCCAAAACGGGGGCTGCCAGGCTACAGCTCCCCACAAACTGAAATTTAAAAACACGGATTTTGTAGACACAATAATATTAAACGTTTTACATGATTAAACACTCAGCCGAAATCAGCCACTGAAATCGGCTGATGACTTGTACATTAGAATTTTGAAACATAAAATGAAAAACCGAGGATGTCTTAGAAGAAACTGAAAAAAACCAAGATTAGATATTGTGATATAAATTAGGCGAGGGAGTGAGTCATGGAACGTATAGTTATATTTGTAGGTATCCTGCATAAATGCGGTTGCAGACAGTGTTAGGTTACAGTTTTACTTACGACATGATTTTCATAACATATTTTTAAAAATCAAACATAAATTACCTACACAGCTCCAGGGTTAGCCCCCTCCCACCCAATGAACAACTGTGGGTGCGCACCTGATCAGCAGCTTATGAACATAGCGCAATCCAGTGTTTCGTAAAATGCAACCAGGTGTAAAGGAATCAGTAGTAAACAAAAGCCAGACTGCGGACAGGAAAAATACCGAACAGAGCAGGGGACATGTAGGCCTACTGTCAGTATTGCAACAAACGTTATTAAATATATAGGTTTATCTGTGAAGAGTCCCTGCGTCATAAATAGTGTACCGAGATATTGACGCTGAAAGTAATAACAAGTAAAGTATTTTGAACCTTATTTTGTTGAAACTAAACTTAATTTTTGCTGAGGCTAATTTTGTTTCCTTGACTTCCATTATGCTCAAAAGGGATACAAACACGAATTAAAAATTTTACATTAAAACAGGTTGCGCGTTTCGTAAATCTGCAGCTTACATAAAGATGAGCTTTGATTTCCGGCTGAAATAAATGTTCAACTCAACGACAGATTTTGAAGCTCCATTCCAGTAGAACACGCGGATTCTTAACAGAGAATAAAGCGACCGGAGGCTAAACTTTGTCACGCACTTCCATCTATTATTGATGATTAGCAAACGTGGAGGTTTGTTTCTATGGCCATAGCGCAAGTCTTTTATGTAACAAGATGAAGCGTCAAACATAAAATTTAAAAGACGAAGGATTTTCCATTTTATCTCAAAAAGTAAAAACTTTGAATTACTTATATTTCGTATGATGACTTTCGATAATGTTGGTACCATTAA
This sequence comes from Coptotermes formosanus, assembly GCA_013340265.1. Taxonomy (NCBI): domain Eukaryota; kingdom Metazoa; phylum Arthropoda; class Insecta; order Blattodea; family Rhinotermitidae; genus Coptotermes; species Coptotermes formosanus. The sequence continues at coordinate 7,066,765 of BLKM01001619.1, read as the reverse complement.
TTAAAAAACAGCTCTTCATAAGAAACGTTTCGCTATTACGCAGTCTTCCTTCTTTAAACAAATTATGAGGAACTGTTTGTTTTTCACTTAATGGACAGTTACTCAAATGAAGAAGACAGCCATCTTAATTTGTCTCTGCCCATGTTTGTGTCGTACCAACAACACGTCCTCGGTGAAGTCATAACACAGAGCGGCGCAATGTAGTTCTTCGACCACAAATAACTTCTGTTAGTTAAAGATGAGACCACGAGAGGCCTTCGGCGGCCTTGAAAGCAGCTTTAGTCTAACGTAAGATGTTCAGTCTTAATAAGACGTACACACAACAGAGTACTTCAAAGTAAACAGCTGTCGTGTGATTCGGAAATGAGAAGCCCTACCATGCCAAGAATATCATTCTGCGATGTATTTAAAGAAATAAAAAACTGCGTGCTGGATAGATTAAATTTCAAATATACCAGTAACACAAATACTCTCCTTCATCGTGAATAACTTACTTGTTCCTGTAACATATAGCTTCGAAACGTCTAGGCACCATTAAGGTTTCAACAGCATTTACACCATAAAACATTCAGCTATAACAGAGTGTTATATGGAGTACGGGCTGCTGGAACTCGACCGAGCTACGAACTAGGTGTCTCCAGGATACAGTATGTATCTGAAATGCTTGTACAGACTTTATGAACGAGTTATTCACAGCAACACAAAGAAAATTTAATATAAATATATGTTCTGAAATGAGAGGTTTCTGAGTTTAATTGAAATATAAAGTTCAAAGATACCTACGTTGTTTATGTAGCATTTAACTAACAACTCACACACTAGATTTACAGTACACGTTACCAGTTCAGTGTCTGTTGAGTTCTTATTTTCATCAACTCCCAACTCACCACAAATACTCAAAATACGCCCAACTGAATCAATACGCCCACGGACACGTCTGATCGTGAACTTTCGCACACTTCCAAAGATCCCGGTGGGGTTGCGAATGGTTTGACAGGCATCAAAACTGCATTAGTGAAGTGTCTCTTCATTTTCAATTGGAGCTGAATACATTAGGGTTCTCAGGCGTTCCCAAGGATAAAAATTATGGACTGAGGTCGGGAAAACTTGGGGACTGTACGTGTACGTCGAAAACTAAGTATTGGCGGACATATATTGATACGAAAGTGTTCCTTGTTTTTTTTTTTTTTTTGTATGTGGGGAACTCACCCCTAATATTTGTCCAAGCATTTTAGATACATCCTGTTTATAGGCCCAGTGTTATGGTTACATAAACTTTTGAATTTTTTCCCACAAAATCGATATTTACCTTCAAAACACACAAATGATGAAAGAAGTGACCTTCCAAACTAGACCTGTCCTTTGTATATTAAACAGCATTGCGTCGGAGTATACGAAATTTCACATAGCACGTAGCTTCCAGAGAGATATCCTACTTTACTGAAGTTCAAAATCTATTTAGCATGGTGATAAGCAAGTATATTTTTCGGTGAAGCTTATCAGAGAACAGATGGCCAGCAACTTAGTAGTAGTAGTAATAGTAGTAGTAGTAGCAGTAGCAGTTATTGTTGTTGTTACTGTTGTTGTTTCGGGCTGAGATCAGTAGTTATTTCCTAACTCAAATTCCTTTTCTTAGGCTGTGAAGGATTTATCGTTTAACAGTTAAGGTGGATGAGGTAGTTCAGGCTGTTCTCCAATTGGTCGACATAGGCAGATTATGGAGGTAACTAAAGATGTGAATTTCGAATTTAGGGCTGAAATCAAATATCAAATGTTTAGAAATACGGCATAGGATGCCACGTAGGTTTACACATGTATGTACAGTAAGTTAAAATACAATAAGGTAACAGCATCTCTCACGTCAAATTGCATCATTCGACAGCAGATTTAACCACGTAGGTGGTACGTGCAGATCTGTGTTCTCCAACAGCGTGTCGTATCGCCGCGCAATCAGTTTAAAGATGACAGGCCTACTGCAAACATCATGAAATGTCCAACTGCGTTGTGTGATTCGATTTTTGCGTGTGAAAGGTGTCGTACCGGTGAAAATTCTTCGCCAATTTGTGGGGGTATGCGGAACACGTGTAGTGTCACAGAAACAAGTGTGCGTATGATGCAGTGCTTTAGAAAATGGAAACATAAATGTTGACGAAAAGCAACGAACCAGACGCCAAAGTAGGTCCACTACGGATGGCAATTTGCGCGGTACAGATGCCCTTATCAGAGAAGGCCGACAGATTAAGCGGAGTGACGTCATCCGAGAGCAGGGAATTTCGCTGGGTAGTTCCACTGCGTTGACAAAGACCAGCGGGATTACAGAAAAGTCTGCACACGCTGGTTTCAAAGAACTTCATCGACGATCACAAAGCTCGTCATATGGCATTCCCTCTTAAGAATGTGACATGTTTACTTCTCTTAAGGGGGCAGCTTCTGCAGTGCATTGTTACGGGGGATGAAATATGGTTTGATGAAACTAAAGAAAGCACCCATGACTTGAGAACACCCATCATTCCCCACAGGAAATAAATTCAGGGCAAGGTCGCCAGTAGGGGCGACCATGTAAACCGTCATTTGAGGCTACAAAAAGTGTGTTGAGCATTATTGTTGCACACTTAAGATGTTACGTCAGACCATTCGTCGCAAAAGGTCTGTGTTGCTGCGCCAGAACGTCACCATATTTGCGCAACGCCAGGCCCCATTCTGCCAACCGGAATTTTTCTGGTTATGGCACAACGGCTGTGAGGTTACGGATTACCATCCCTAGAGTACCGACCTTGGGCCTCGTGATTTCCGTCCCTTCGGACCTCTTCAGGAGACCTGGTTGACAAGAGGTTTGAAACAGATGACGCCGTGAAGCAAGCTGTAACTTCTTGCTACAAACACTTGACATGAATCTCTTGTAAGTCGAAGTAGCAGCCTTGCTGTTGTGATGGAACAAATGCCTAAATGACACTGGTGACTACTAGGCGGTCTGCTATGTACCATCTGCTAACCACGCGCCAACTAGCCTATACATCGAAATCGGAATAAAATTAGCAGCATTGGAGTGTTTGCTGCCTTATATTTCGAATCTCCCCTGTAAGTAAGCCTATACAACACATCTGTGGGATTTAGTATTATTGTTCCTATAGAGACCTGTGACCCATATATCGGAGTCATAGTCGAGGGCTATTGGCGATACAGGCCTAGCTTCGAATATAAGCTTAGACAGACTTAGGTAATAGGCCTCTTAGACTTACGTTGGTGCAATGTCTTCCTTCAAAATCTGATAGTTCCTCCACTGGTAAAGAAATTCTGAACAAGTTAAGCAATCTGATCGATTCCTGTCGCGTCTACAAGAGCCTGCCACTGGACTGTACCCTAGGCCATCTCACACAGTATGCAGTTTAGACTTAAGGCCCGTTTTACAATTACTTTCCTTTCTGCTCCTAGGTTTTCCAAATGATCTCTTTCCTCGTTAGGCCTTTCTCTTATTTCCTCTTTAAAATTAATTTATTTTACGCTGTTCTTTCCCTGAGGCGGGTACACAAATTCCACTCCCATTAAGTTACAAAACAACGGGAAAAACTGCAGTTCCTGTAGAAAATTAATTGTTGTTTTGGCATTTGTTTCTAATTTTTGTAAAAATTAAATGTTTTGAAAATTAGGAGATAAGAGAGACCTTTCTAGCACACATTAGTAAAGGACTGCTGGTATCGAAAATTTGAAAGAGCTTCTCTAGAGATGTCACTAGAGTTGTCATGATATTTAAAGTTCGCTTAGCCTAAAAATTGAGGTTAGTATCCTTTCAACTCTAAAACGCCGAAACCGTCATATTAGCCTACAAGACTTTAATTTGCACAATAGCGTCTCTATATTATAAACATTTTAACTTAAAAAATATTGGAATGTACCAACTGTAAACAGAAGATAACGTTAGGGCTGCTGGTTTACGAATACAGAGTTCTAATATACGTAGGTTCCATAAACGACTCAAACATAAATGTGAAGTTAGGTCCTGCACAAATATAAAAATATATGCCAGGCAACCTGTAATATGGTTCATGGTCCACAATTAATAGGAAAGAATATATGAATACTGCCCTTGCAAAATAAAGCCCACTGAGAATATTTTTCTTTTCTTGCATCCCGAACATCTTACGTAGCAGCCGCATGCTACTAGTTACACCACCATGATTTTCGGTATGGCAGTACATATCAGACAGAACTACTTTTGAAACCATTAGAAATTCAGAAGAGGAGAGGCGAAGAAACCATACAGATATAGACACGCGTCATCGTATAGGCCTAACAGGCCTCTATACTAAATGATTTCTTGCAGGCGGGAATGAAATACAATCGATCCGCGAGTTTCTTGTACATGAAGCTCTATTAACAGTTGTTTTACTATAAGCAGACGAATTTCATTCGATGATAAATTCTAATCTGTTTTATCATTCAGTGTATTATTATTAATACACGTGATCGGTTTTGAGAAATTATCCGAATTGGCTAATCCATTGAGATAATGAGAAGATTCAGCACCACAAATAGCAAATCTTCGCCACAAGACATGGACATGAGCCACTTCAATCCAGACAACATAAATGCACCTCCACACAGTAGGTATGACAATCCACGTCGTCGATTTCTTAGGGTTTTCTCATTAAAATTATTCTGTAAGGATTTTGAGTTTACCCCATACAAGATAAAGGAAATGTCCAGTCGTCATTGATTTTAGTATCCTAAGAAGATTTGCATGTTGTGTAAATTACAACGTAACCCACAAAAGTTTTAATTTAATTTTTAAGCCACAATTTATAGTACAGGATAATTTTATTTTACATGACTACAAAGTAGTGTCTGGAGCAGCATGTCACAATGTGTGGTCATACCAATCTTGCTTCTTCTTCTTCTTCTTCTTCTTCTTCTTCTTCTTCTTCTTCAGAACGTCCAGTCTGTCAGTTGCGCGGTTTCTCGTCTTCAAAACATACTCACACTTTTCACATAGACAAAGGATGCAATAATATTGGAAAATCAATAATGCGATGCTTTTAGATTTATTCGCATAATATTTTAGCACAACAGCATACAGACAATACACAGGTTAACTAATTTGTTTTGTCACTTAAAGCAGCATTCAGAAACGTGGTTGACACTATGCAAAAAAAATTGACGTTTATTTTTAGGATACACCTACCTTTTAAAAAGGGTTTGCTATGGTGTTAAGAGTATGAAACACCCTTTACTCTAAAACTCTATTTGGTTTGAGAATGCCACATCTTCATCTTGCACAGACTTTTACTGTCCACAGAAAGAATCCTGTAGCTCACATAAAGGATGGAAAGCTATCGGAGAAGGAAGCGCTTTTGTATATATTTCATGTTTTATTTAGTTCTAGAAAATGCAAATTCGTGGTGAATAGCGAAGAAGCGAACTTGTGGGGGAGGGATGAGAAATGTTGTGTACTATAAGGAGTCCCGCGGTTTTTATCGCTTGTTAGGGCAAGTCATTACCAGCCTCTCAAGGCGTCATTAACATTCAAACGTCATTAGAACATGGTTCGTAGCGTCGCCATTACAAGTGGAGCTCTTTCTCTCACTCTTTCTACCTTCTCTCTTTCCTTGGTTCTCTTGCTTTGTGCCTTTTGTTCACTTGTTTGAGCTGTGCCAGCAGCAAATTGTGACTGCGCATGTACACACTGCCAGTGTTGCAGCGCCGTGTGTGGGCGGAGAGCAACACTAATGAGGTGGAAAGAGACAGAGAAAAAAGAGACGAACGAGGTTGTAATGGCGGATAGGGGGCGTGGCATGGAATGGTATGTGGGACTTACAGTATTTGATTCTGTTGCGTTATGTGTTCCTGCATTAGGCGAATTTCAATGTGAAATGTGTGCGATACGTTAACATAGGCTCAGGTCTACAGTTCGCTATCATTGAAATGAAATTTTCCAACATCACGAATGACGTGCACGTGACTTGAGCCTGGCACTTGTCGTGGGACAATACTGTCTATCTACTGGCGAGTTTCTCTTTACATTAGTCTGAAAAACGAGGACAGTTTCCACAGTGTTGTCATCTAGCGTACGTACCGATTATTTCTAACAGGCTTCATGAAAAACAATTATTTACCCTAGCATGCCCTAACATGTCAACAGAATTCAAGTAAAGATCTTATTATAAAATAGCCTCTAGCCAATAAATCCTGTTGAAATGCAGCAAAGGTCAAATATTTTGAACGGCAGTAACAAATTGAAACTGCGATCACCAAAAAATTAAGAGAAGATTAATTTAAGGATAGCTTGCTGTCAGTGGGTTCAGAATAATTTGTCTTCCCTCTGTTATTTACGACAAAATGATGGCTTAAAGGTAAAAACATAACAACGGGGCGCTGATAACAGTGTCTTGATCCAAGGGGAAAGAATTTAACAACAGAATGAGAAAGATTGCAAAAGGAGAAGTTCCATATAGTTCGGGAACTGCGGAAGGAATTTCAAGACATGCCTCCTATTGTAACTGGTGCAGTTCATGCTACTATCAATATAAAAGACATCTGCTCACCAACGAGCAGTGCTGTGCAACTACCGTGTTCTTAAACTGCCCTTGCAACCTATGTTTTCAAACGGCATACTACATCTGTCCACTCGTCCTCGCACCTGCAGTGAGTTCGGCCTGCGGAGTCTTCCACTCATTTCCCTTACACTCCCCTGCGTCTGATGCCGCAAAGTTGAGCCCAACAATGTACGAAATTTTTACTCTCAATGAAGCAGTGAGCCTATTCGGGTGATTAAATGAAGGGCGACGAGGTGGTCAGGGAAGGCTTATTATGTAACACGCATGGGAAACAGAAGAAATGTACAAGAAATATTAGGCGGAAAAACCCGAAGGAAAGAGGAAACTTGGAAGAATTAGATGTAAGATTGAAGATTATATTAAAAAGAACTTTAAAGAAATGGGATGTGAAAATGTGGACTGCATTCAGTTAGTACAGGATAGGGTCCAGTACCGAGGTCTCGTGAAAATGGCAAAGAAACTTCCGGTTCCACAAATGGTGGTAAATTTCTTGTCTGTCTAATCGACACTGTGTTTCACTCACTGGCTGTGTTGTTCCATTCCAAATGTAACTACAAGTCAAGCGACCTTGATTGCAATTTGACGGTCCCCATCTTTTTCTGATCAGATATTCCGAAAAAAAAATACAGGTCTATCGCCTATTCTGCATGTTACATGTCTGTGTACATGTTACATGCATGTGTATGTCTGATTTACGATCCTTCTATATTACGCTGTACTGATACAGGCCTAACGTCTTTCAAACACAGGGAAGTTCCTTCGATTTTTCTCGTTTTCTGTCTGATATGCCACCGTCAGACTCGAGCGTTTCAGAATCTGGTGTTTGTAAGCCCTCTATTGAATGCATAACACATTACTTTTAAAAACCATATAGCATACGGAGATATCTTCATACGCAGTTGACGTGATGTAATAAACGGAATCAAGGCAGCCAAAAAGCTCGGTGTGAATTTGAAATTTTAGAAAGATTTTTCTTTGTTGCCAGGAAATAATATTCACAGCAAGTAAAATTGCTCAAGCATTTGCAGTGAAATCCCACAGAGGACTGCTCCTGGTTTCATGCTTATACTCGGGTGCCAGATCTTGAATTATATTTTCAGAGACAGTGCTATTTTGAGTCTGTTCTGAAGGCCTACTGTAATAGTTACTCCTTCTATTGCTTTCCTTTATTCTATGTTGATTTGTTTAATTTGTGTTTGTAATATGCCTAACGTGTTAATAAAGTCCAAGAGAGGGCAGTGAATCCATAGTTTAACTACCAGAATGCATCTCAGTGCAGCAAGATAGACCTACAGAGTATGAGTATATGTACCTCGCATATACCGCGTCAGCCTACGGAAAGGTATTCCCAGTTTCGTGTACGTTGTTGCTGTATTATAGCATACGTCGCCTTTCCTACGAAAGCACGCCCGACGAATTTCAGAGTGCTTATATTTAACAAAATATAAAAGATACAAAACGCCACTCTTACATGAGAGGTCTACACAGAACGAACGCCTAGGTCTACAATGTTTATTAAGATTTCGGTAATACAGTCAGGGGTAAGGCAAGGGGCCATTGTCCGGGCAAAGCACAAATCCAGACACGTGTAACTTTTCCGCAATTTGTGTCTAAATTTGGCCCAAGACAAGTTTCTTCAGGTATCCTATCTGCTACACTGCAGCAATTTTTTTCCGAATAGATTTCAAGCTATCGTATTCTGGTGATACGTGGTTTATGTTCCATAAGTAAAAAAGAAAACTGAAGAACAGTGTATTAGATATTTCCATAGCCGTACAATTTTTGAATGTGGATTCCATTCTTCAGGGATATGACTGTTCGCCAATGGTAAATGGATTCCGATGTTTCGAGATATATGAAGGTGAAGACATCACCTTCATGGTCGAAATGTCCACGAAGAATTTTGTCTCAGAAAAAACCAAACCCACATTTTCACTTCAAAACTCGCAAATCTTACAATGCTGTCACCCTTACAAATACAGATACCTAGTATGCTATATACAGTCAACCGTAGGTGACTTCAGAGTGTTGAAGAAAAGCATGGGGCGAAGGCTATGCATTTAAGTTTACTCTAATGAGGGAAGACTCATGGTTGACGAGAAATTTGTTTTAACAGTAACACTTTGTCTATTTCTGGACACTAATTTGTTTCTCCTTCCGGATATTTACATAGGCACATAAGCTTTGTGTGTGTGTGTGTGTTTCATCGTGTTGTTACTAAAATATTTTGAATTTGTGAATACATAGTGTAATGATATCCAGCCCACTGCAGACACAGACTCTAGTCGCTTTACAGGAACGTTTTTGACACTCAAAGTAAATTGTTCTTCTGAAGGAAGCAAATGAAATAAGAATGGCCCGCATTATATCTTGATCACATTTGTTTATCAAAATATTTGCGGCAGCTTGGAGCAAAACAGCTAGAGTGTGCATAGCGAAAATGGGGCTGTTTCCTGTGGCATGTTTACTGGAATCCTGAACTTGTTTCTGACCACCTGTTGTGACTTTTGCGCAAAGCGGAGATTGTCACCAGAGGCAGCAAAACTCTAATATGCTACAGAAAGCCTCACAAATTTTGGCCCATCGCAATGAGCAAGTAAAACAGAGACATATTCATCGGCAGAATCTACTGAACAGGTGGTACTGCCACAACAGAGAGAAACGACTCGTCCTCCCACTGGGGAATTTGCTGCTGTGATGCCTCTTCCTTAGCTGAACACTTCTCCAAAAAAACAGACTTGGTCACATAAGCATAAAACGAAATTGGAAATGAAGAGGCGAAGTCTTGTTTGAAAGAAGAAAAGGAGAAAGCCAAGCAGCCTTACAGGAAAAATGTTTGTGCAGCCCTTTAAAGACTAAATCAGCGTTAGATTTAGAGTAAAGCTACTAGTGACAGTAAGTCGGTCCGTCTTGGTATCGAGTCTCTCTTTCAGCCCATGAGTAGATACTAAGGTCGTAAAACCTGGTGTCATACATTCTTGTAGGACCCTCTGACAAGATAGAGGGTCTGTACTTTGCCAGTAGTCACAGACTTTGTTGTTTCACATAGTTACGTATTTATAGTTACGTATTTACAGTTTTTCTTTTAGAAGTGCATATTTAAAAATTGTTCAAAGACTTTTACCAAGACAGAACGTACACACGGCCTCTGTCGACCTTTCAAAGACTAAGATTATCCTGAAATACGCTTAAGGGTACAGTTAGTAACACGCAGCAAACATAATTCGTCTCACTTATTTAAAAAAATAATTAATTTAATGATATACATCCTAAACAAAAAATTCTCTGTTTATCCTGGGAACCATGTAAAAAACATTAGCGCGCTCTGTGGGCAGAATAACACTTTAAATGTTTAATATGATTGTGCATAAAGTAATGACTAAGCTTAGAAGGGCTAAAGGCAGTAAGACAGGATATTTCTAAAATTATTTCCACACAGAACAAGGCGCTGGGTGCTTGTTGCTCTGTAGTATCATCTCCTGCACTTACGTGTTTGAACAAAGGGAATACTGGCCTCAGCGTGACGTTTTCAAGATACGTTTTCACGAAGGATGTGTTGGGTCAAACGAAACATTCGACCTTTCGTCTGGCGAAGGTGTTTCAAGTAAATTAATCGTGTAATAGAAAATTTAATCACGGAAGAATTTCTCAGTATACCGGTCAGTTCTGAGAAAGAAGAAATCTCTGAAGACTGCAGAAAAGCAGTATCTGGCACAACGGCTACATCTCGGCTTTATGTCCGGACTTACGATTATATTTTCCCACTACTGTACATACACACTGTTTCAGAAAATATAGGACATTGGCCTAATATGTAATACGCAATATTTGTATGGTTTAAATGAGTATATTAGCAACGTAAATACACACAGGCCTACTTTTATCGTGTATTTGCCGTTTTGTTGTGTACGATATCAGAAAATTTCTAGAGGTTAGGAGGAGGCCCCCCGCCCCATAGCCGCACTAAGCAAGGGCCTATATACCTTATGTAGCCATACATAGCCTCCACAAAGTTTACTCGGTTTCCGGACTTTGTCTAACGCTTCACATGAAAAGAAAAGAAAAGAAAAGAAAAGAAAAGAAAAGAAAAGAAAAGAAAAGAAAAGAAAAGAAAGAAAGAAAGAAAGAAAGAAAGAAAGAAAAAGAAGAATCTGAACAACGTTTCGGTAAATGGATATTTTCCCCTTCTCGTCTGAAAGAGCTGGGAAGCAACGTTGTTTTATAATCTAATGCTTTCTCGGCGACTGAATTCAATAAAACTTTTTCGGGCTAGCAGGCGCGTCAGGTGGTTGAACGACGAGTAAACCAACGTTTCGAGAACCAGCACTTTGTTCTCGTCATCAGGAAACAGTTCCCTTAAAACGAGAACAGTGGAGGTTCTGCAAACCTTGGTTTACGCGCTGTTCAATAGCCTGACGTTGTTGCTAGCGCGACAAAGTCTCACTGAACGTTGTTTCCTTTACACACGAGACGATGGGCAAAGTCCAGAAAAAGAGTAGTCATAAGTGTCATATAGCGTCGTCATAAAGCCCTCAAATTGAACGATTTCCATTTAAAAGGCATATTGCTTCCCATTTAAAAAGTGTATTTCTTCTGAAGTAATGAACTGCAAGAGAAATGACAGCTGTAAAAGAGCAAAAAATGCGATTCAAAATTATATGTACTTCAGAGAATTAGGTATATTTTCTAGTATTTATAGTTCACTCTCCACGCTCTCTTTAACTTTTAGATTTAACGTGCACCTAATGCACATTACTCTGTGAATATGTCCTAATTCTCCTGTTTAAGATTCATATCCATTTAGAACCTAGAATTACAATGCGTGAGCCTTTAAACTCCAGGCATCACGTTCGCGTTATCAACTGTTCTGAGTTAAAATATTTTACTGATTATCTCCATTCACTCCAGATAAGCACTTTTAATAGGCTACGACGCAGACCCTTACAATCATACAATCCTAATAAAGCACGATCATTTTCCATTCTTATTCGACTTTTCACATTTCAAGGATCTTAGAAACAGAGTCGGTAATAATAACCTACACACCAATAGCTCACTCTGTTTGCTGTTCCCTTACCCTGCATTTCACTTCCGAACTTCCGATTTCTCCAACTGAATTGCGACCGAAGTTATAGAGTACCTACTTCCTACAGTCTAGTACTCTTTTCCACAGACAGGCGTATTCAGGGAAGAGTTGTAGCGATGCCACATGAGAAATGCAATAATCAAATATCAACAAACAGAAACACAAATTTCAACGATTACGGCCAACAGAATGGTTATTTCATGTACAGTCACACTGCACATAATTAAAATTACAACGCAGAAGAGCAGACACTCGGGGGCAGGAGTGGAATTCCACGCTACTGCCAAATGTCACAAGTATCAGGGGCGACACAACAATTTTTTAAAGTGCTGGCCATTTTATCGATACAAATTAAAGCGTCCTACAAGCACAAATAATTCGAAGTCTCAGTCGTATTTATTGAGTGTTTGTGAATTCACATCTCTCGCCCTCGAAATATATGTGGCATACTTGGGGAGGAGGGAGACAAACTACAGTTAGCGAAGACAGTTACTGTGAAGGAGGACATAAGTTTACTGCTACCGAGATTACGATTTGTAACCTGACCTGTCTTGAATCATAGGGCTATGCACGGTATGTGTGTGCGGTGACAATTTCGAAATTATGACATAAATTAACGCTGAGCAAAACATGTTAATTGTACGTTATTTGACGACTCTAAATCCAAACATCAATTTCATATAGTTCGATAATACTGACGATATCGATAAAATATTCGGAAGCTGCAATGAATAAAGAAACGGAAGTACGGAAGTATAATAGATATGAGGGACTTCTGTTTCATTCAGTACAAATTCGCGATGACTCTGTCTCAAACTGGGCCATAAGCCTATTAAGGGATAGTCTTACACAGACCATTGAACTCCTAAGTTAGCATCAGGCACTTAACCAGTTCACTCAATGCAGAAATTTGAAAAGATTATAGTCCAGCAGATAATAAAAATATTTCCCGCCTTCTTAAAGTCCAAAAGTTCTTTGCCGTATTTTCAAGATCTTGCCACAGGACAGAACTTTAAACGCCACGAATGCGGTCAATATCCTCACAGTATATTTCTTTCAAGTACGTTTCAATATTATACTCATATCTACACAGACGTATCCTAAGTGGAAGCCTATTCTCAAAATTTCCGTTACTGTCTCTCTCTTAGTCACAGATATCCTCAACACAGTTTTATCAAAAAACCTCAGTTCACGATCTTCTCTTAGGATGGCAAACAAAGTTCCACATCCATACAAAAGACAGGTAATATTATGGTCTTTGGATGTTGATCTAAGTATATGAAATTTTATATTTTGAAATAGCAGACGAAAAGGCCAAAGATTCTGATTTAACTGACAGCGAGCATTCTCTGAATTTCATATTTTAATGTCTTAAGACATGTATTTATGTTTACTGTTATTGTCGTCACCAAGTATATACAGCATTTTGAAGTTTATCAACCTGCCCCATAACTAAGTAAATAGAACAGACATACGTCACTTACAGTTCAGAAACAAAGTTCCTATTAGGTTACACTTCATGCGATTTGAGACCCAAACGTCACTGAAATCAGAAACGTGTTGCAGGACTTTTTCCATCGTCAGCACGGTTAAAAAATCACAACGTGTCGGAAGAAACTTCTTTCGTCCTCAGGTGACAAACAATAAATCCAAGAAACACAAGCTAGCTAAGACATATGTAATCTCATCATAAACCAGCCGGGAGAAGTACTGAGACCTGATATCCCTAAAAAGTATACCATCACCATAAGGCTGAAACCTAAATTATATAAAATATAAAACAATAACAAAATCTTTGTTTTTTGTAATTTTTATCAATTGTTGTCTATTGTTACCATGTTTTATTGTAGAATTTGGATTTTGTTATTGTTTTATAGTGTGACTTGTGTGATGATAAGCCATTGTCAAGAGCTGATATGATGCAGCTGAGACCCAGGCGGTTTATGCTTGGGCCCAGTAGCAGCAGTACCACCGTCATAGTGCTTTAAATTATTGATCTATAAAGAGTAAGTTGTACAGCAGGTGTCTTGACGCCTAGATCCAACGGTCCGTTACTCACAGTTCTCAAAACGAAAGCTACTGAGTTGCAAGCAGGTACCGTTTGTTGTTTCGGATAAAAATTGCTTTAATCATATTTACATGACTTTCGAAGATATTTTACGTTAAACAACTTCGGAACCCTTATATTAAGTGGTGTTAGAGTTTCTCCAATCTCGCAAGACCATGCGTCCGCCAGGTCGTTTTTACCGATTGTTGGCTACTCAAACTAGATGCTGGAGTTACCGCCAATGATATAATGGCCACCGCAAACATTGTAAAAATTGGGCGACTGGTTTAACATTTCGAATATTGGGTCTCGCAGACAGGCGCCACTCACGCAGACAACGTAACAGTTTTATTCTTACAGAAATAAAATAGGCTAAGAATGAGTGAATCGATGGTTATTACGTAAGTTTTTTTTACATCTTGCACTCGTCATATAAACTGGAGGTTTGCTTTTCATGCAAAGGAGAATCACAGACCCCCTGTTTGTCTACCGGATAACACAGACATAAGCCTGCCTTAATGAGAGAGCATGTTATGTCAGAATAATAACACTGAAAACTGCATATTAGCTCAATAACAAGCAATTTTATCGAGGGAACAATATAATTGAAGGGGAGAACGAATATCTATTGTTGATTTTTCAAAGCGATTATTAAGTAGCTATATGGAAAACAGTCTATATACCATGTCAAAATTTCCACTTTAATCTGTTTGGGATTATGAAGGATAGCACACGTAAGCAAAGTCGTAGATCTCCCCTCAACGTAATGATTTTATAAGCGGAAGGGGGAGGAATTCTGCTGTTAACAGAATCTGCAATGCGTTATGTTGGCAATGAAGATTAGCTGAGAGATTTACATGGGTCAAAGGGGAACACTGCATGGTTGCTTCCTGTTCATATATGCACTCTAAACATTAAATTTAAAACCGAGTAAGAAGCAACAAACGACGGCATGTTCACGTAAAACAGGCCCTCTCTTATAATAAAACATGATGTGCACTGACCTGCACAAATTTCAGTCACATCTACATTTGTGTACAAAATATTCCATGACGGGTTCGCCTGTTTTTCGAAGCGTGTCCTAGAAGTTATTTGGAGCGAAAAAGACCTACATACCATACTAATTCGACAATGTCATCGGATAAAGCATGCTGCTGACCTAATCTTTAACGAGCTGAGTGCATTCATTCAGTCTCCGGATGAGGAAAAATTTACATGTGCTGGTGTTAACAAAGCAAGATTTTCTCACTCTTAAGGAAGTCAGAATTCATATAAAATAATGCAAAGTAACTTTCAACAGGGGTTTTCTGCAAATGTAGGAAAATTTATGCAATGGAAGCACTAAAGTAATACGAGCACCATTACTTTTTCTTCTGACTGTAAAGTAGTGAAATTTTATGAAACTCTACTACTGTTGGCGGCCTTACTGAAGAATCACGACTGCGGTAGAACAACAGCTGTCATTTCATTACCTCATTATCTGACAGACCTGGACTGAAATATGTTTGTAAAACACAAGCCTTATAGGCCTCCGCGCATTCATGTCACTCGCATATGTTACAGTAGGTGAATTAGACCTCAAGATCCTTCTTTCGTAAATATATGCATTTTTAACCGTACAATTATTATACTGACATTTTTAAAAATCGAAAGTATCGAACATTATAAGCCCAAGTCACTTCTTAGAAAATTTCAAGATTTTAATTAGTTAAGAAATAGTATTCTATAAAATGTGCAAATGGCATTATTACCCGACAACGAGACAAATAAGCCCGATATATATTTGTGATATATATTGGTGAAGTACTAAATATTCCAAAACACTTAAAATAGAATGCAACTCGTTGAGTACACTAAACGCAACGCACTTTAAACACAACGCATACTTTAGGAACACTGATTTTGAATTTTCAACACAAAAATGGACGCAGCCCCATAAACTAATTATCTTCAAGACAACAAATTGTAATTAACAAAAAGTAGTTGAGTTTGGGTTTATTAGGATAACAAAATATTTAAAAATGTGTAAAGGCAAGAATCACACGCCACTCTAATTTAGTGAAGCAAAAACCTCATCACATATGGGAGGGACACTACAATTCCGGATACTACCATCGTCGTACTTCCGATGGTACCATACCTACAGTGAACACAGTGAATTCAGTCATCCTTGTTGTTTCTGTATAATACTAAACCACTCCACAGTCATCACAGTGCATGGTATCTCTCTTCCTGTTTACCCCAGCTTTTTTACGTCGGGATACTGGAATTTTTCGTTTAGGTCACATAAAACACTTTACCTGTACACGTACGTGAGAAACAAATTTGGAGTAGCATGTGTAGTCTTCACGTTCAGAGACGTAGGATTATGTGCTCAGCTTCTCATTATTTTGATTATTGAGAGAAGTTCACAAGTTGACTGCGATACTGCTGCTGCTGACGAGTTCTTGGATTGGAGAGTGGAACCGGGATGAAGTCCTTATTTTTCTGTTGGTTGCTCTGAACTGAGTGCATGGCCCAGACATGTTGACGGTTATGAGGCCCAGCTTGGAGAAAACACGCTTTCTGGGAAGGCACTTGGTTTATGCAGGTAGGTTCCAGTAAACTTCAGAAGTTAGCATTTTTAGGGCCGGTAGCACGCATTCATGCTCCTGAGCCACGCAATTCCTGGCTCTTTTGCATGATTCTTGGTTACAAATATTTCTACTTTATATTTTCTACGTCTAAGCAACACACAATATGAATGCTTGAATCGTTATTGTTACAACATAAGTAAAATTCTATTTTAACAGATACTTTTCTCGCAATTTTAAAATTTTCGACTGGCCTCATTTGCTGAAGCTCAAGTGGCTATAGTACCCGAAACGACATTTTACATTTCAGAAAATATGCAAGCTTTGACGAATAAATTTATTCAAAAATTTACGGTGAATTATTACAGAGCATTAAATTCTGAATCTACAGACACCAAACATAGTATGGCGGACTGTACGCACAGATAACATTACACTCAAACCGAAGTACTGTCGAATAATCGACCTCTTAAATGCACCTAGCTGTAAAAGCACGTTACGTTTGATTGGCTGATAAGTACAGAACAATGGCGACTCTCTCATTCAAGATCATAAAATGTAATACCCTCTAACACGAGGAACAATGTTATGGAATGTACAATTCGCTCTCTCTTTTGGCCTAACAGTGAATTAGCTTGAAAAATTGAAGGGGCCTTACAAACCGCCAGGCCTGAATCGGTGAAGTTACCCTTTCAACTTACAGCTAGATAGAGTGTTAAGATTATGACTAGCAGTACTGGAGGCCAGAAGCTAAGGGTGCATATAAGGGAGGTAAGCGCCACCTACACACCAAATCTAAAAAACTTTCTTTATAACTTTATATAATTCAGCCTATATTTAATATTTTTCTCCACTTGATGAAGGTCTGTAACAAATAAATATTTTAGACCATGCCTGCAGCAGTGCCCACATTAAAGATAAACGGTACTAGTAAGCGACTACATCGGCGGGCGCGTCGACGTGTTCAAACTTACTGAGGCTGTTGCAATGCTTCCTCCTTGAGCAGTGGCTTACAGCGTCGCAACTGCCGCACTCGCGAACTCCGCTACTAAGTGTGTGCCACTACCGCATCTACCACACAGTGTTGTGTGGCGCCTTGCGTTAGGTTTTCTTAATATACAAATGCATTGTTATGTGCGAAAGTTTTTTATATGACGTTATTGGGTTAATAATGTTTATATTTCATGGATTCTTAAATTTTTCCTTTGTAGTTGTGCATAAATAGACGTTTTGAACTTGCTTTAGCTACTGTGGGGTAAAGTGGAGAACATGGTTGGCGTTTCAAGCATATTTTCGACATACAGAGAGCAACTGGACATTTGTATGTTTGTCGAAGTGGTAACCAGTCTTGCTTGTCCTCAGTCTTCTGTAAACATCTGTAACATACTTGTTTTTGACATGTTGGCTTACAGTAAGACAGTCAGGACATTTATTGTGTCGATAGGCAAAATTGTGTAACGTACAGTACAAGGTATCATACTTAACAAGCTATCTTTATTAAGAAGATTATTTCCAGAACTCCCTGTTTTCCTTGTCTCTTCGCTGTGGGTTTGGTCTCGATATAATGTGATAAAAAGTTATGTGTTTTGACTACTATATATTTACGCTATGGGGTTTGAGTAGGGAATCTTGAATTAATTTGTAGTAGTTAAACAAAAGTGTCGAGGCACTTTACTACGTTCTTGGGTTGAGCGGTTGTGTATGTGAGGAGACATACAGGTGACTGTTGGTTGAACATTGTGTAAAAGTTCTTCCGTCTGTACGTTTTACGTTTCCTGTCTCTGATTTTTTATCAACGCTGTTACAATTTCATATATATTTTTCACGCTTTAAGAGAAAAGCACTAAAGAAAAGAAGGTGTGAATATCTTCATAAAATAGCATTTTCTTTTGCATAGTATGGGTGTTAGCTAAACGTCAAAACACATAATAAGGGCGATAATTGTGAAAATGATCCAATTACCAGTGCATTAATCCCACAGAATTATCGGCGAGATAGGAGTACACAACACTGTAAAGCACAAATATTTTTCAGATTTACCTTTGGCATCGAATCGTAATGTTCAATCAGGTCACTGCATATAAAAATCTACTACACACAATCACACTGTTCAGTACACAACACTCTGTAGGTTCAGAAATTATTTTGATTGTGGTCCGATCAACTGGTACTCTACATATCCTACGCATATCAAAGTAATTATTTCACAGGATGCAGACATAAGATGGGACTTCGTGATTTTGCGGCATCGTAAATCTCGAAAGTTGATGTTAAACAATAGGTACAGGCAGCTAAATGCCACAGCCAGGAGTATTCCTTAATAATAATATTTTTATCTTCCCAGGAAGTATATTTTATGTCAGAAGCTATGTTTTCTTGGACACGTGTTTTGAGAAAAATTAGCATTAAGTCGCATAAATTTGGAGATGATATTTGTGTAACGTAGAAACTAAAATGAACGGATACGGATTACAGTTAAATTGTCTCCAGAACTTTAGGCTGTAGACTTCAAACAGATAGTTTTGGGCGTGAAACATGTGGCTGGACAGCCAGCCATTTATACATTAATTTTACGCACTTTGGGGGCGTTGAGGACTAAAAAAGAGAAGAAACCCGCCTTTCCTAGAATAAGGTAAAGCAGTCCCATTGCAGGCCTGGGGAGACCCTGAGGGTTCCAGGAGGTTGAGGCTCCCAGATTTCTAGACAAACGGCACACGAAGGTGGTAAGGTTGTCAGCCCTACGCACCGGCAGCGTTTACCCCCCCAGGAGATATTGCTGGTACTCATTTCTGTTAGAAGATGAGTCGACCCCAGGTCCATAGTGCGACCGAAAGGATCATGTCAATGAAAAATTCCAATTACACCATCGGGAATCGAACCTGCGAACTCCCGGTTTGTAGCGCAGTGCCTCAACCAACCGCGGACCCCTTTCCTAAAATAAAAAGAATCTAATTATTCTATACGTGACTGTATCTGATTCATTACAGGCCTACCAATATCACGTTACCATTGATTTTTATCTGAGACACATACAATCTACGTATATAGGAATGTGTAACTTCCGACATTCTCTCAGCGTTGAGTGCAAATGAGTACGCATGATCTGGATTCGATTGCTGTATAAATGGCGACAGGACCTTCGATACTCTGTGGTCAGCAGGCACCGGATATGGTTGAAAATAAATT
Source organism: Coptotermes formosanus (assembly GCA_013340265.1). Classification (NCBI taxonomy): domain Eukaryota; kingdom Metazoa; phylum Arthropoda; class Insecta; order Blattodea; family Rhinotermitidae; genus Coptotermes; species Coptotermes formosanus. The sequence goes on along the minus strand of BLKM01001619.1, from coordinate 7,047,322 downwards.
CGTCAACCGTCCAGCTCAGATGCAATAACTATAATCCTACATTGATATGGTCTTCAAAGTTATGACGCCGTGTAGTCATGCTGGTAGACGACTACCAGATAACATGGCGTTATTAATGTGAAGATCACAACATAAGGTTCAACCGCTGTGAAAACTTCAAATCCCAGCCACTATAAAGCACTAAGTAAGAACATAAAAACAAATCACATTTACTGAAGGAAGTCATTATTGTAAAGGTATATATTATAGATGGGGCCGCGGCGGCAGAGTTGGTTGAGGCACTGCGCTACAAACCAGCAGGTTGCGGGTTCGATTTCTGATGGTGTCAGTGGATTTTTTCATTGGCATAATCCTGGCGGTCGCACTATGGCCCTGCGGTCGACTCAGCCTCTAACAGAAATGAATACCAGGAATATTTCCTGGGGGGTAAAACGCGGCAGGTGCGTAGGGCTGACAACCTACCACCTTCATGTGCCGATTGTCTAGAAATCTGGGAGTCTCAACCTCCTGGAACCCTCTGGGCCTGTCCAGGCCTGTAATGGGACTGCTTTACCTTTTACATATCATAGACGCGTCGTTAAAGTTTATGCACTAATCCTCTACCTTCAAAACTCTGTTAGCTGTATGTAACTGTAAGGTAACTTTCATAATACAAAACTTTGCCTTCAGGATAGGCCATTCTATGATAACGAGTCTGTAGAGCTATGACGAGAAGCGATACTGCCTCTGCCAGTACATTTACAGCAAAATATACTCACTTCTGAAGATGACACAATAGTGTCAAAATATGTCGTTTACATATGGCATACAAATGAGTCTTTGAACATTAGACCTGCATTGTTTCAGAAGTGCAATCGGCATTTTGATTACTTTATTACTGCGTTACATCTAGTTTTATTTGTAACAGAGTGTAGAAACCCCTTACTCAAAATAAAATGACGTAAGTGGTAATGGTACCGTTACTCAAACAATATAGAGGGGCAGTGGACGTAAATATTTACCGATACAATGTTTTTGTATCACAGTAGAAATATCACCCTACATTGACAAGCAATCCTTCCCCAACAGACGCCCTTCATTCACGTGACACATTCAGACTGTGTCCAACTGGCACGAAGTACAGCCTGTTCAGTACCATACATCAAGTCAGTCTAGCTCAGTCGTTATGAAAATGTGGTCCACGAAATCTTCGAAGTTAAGGGATTTGAGAGGGTTCGCTATAGAAAAAAGAACACATATTGATGAAATTAGGCTCAATTTTGTCAGTATTTTCAAGACAACGTATCGGAAAGAGGAATGAGATGTGTAAAGCTTATGAAAAGAATCGACAGGGGAGGGGATGAGAAACGCATAGGTACGTGTCGGTTTGACATTATGCTGGATATTATAACTCTTCAAAAGGCCATGATCTGAATCTTTGGTGCCGTAAGAACTTAGGGTCTCAAAATATTCCCAAATTCATCCTTTATAAATTTATAAATTGTACCCGAATTTGTCAAAATGCTTCGACATTTTTTCTGTAAGAGCAAAATTGAAATAAAAATAAGAGAAATTTCTTTGTTTGAATGAGGAACTTATGTTACAACCTGGGATTTTCTCTTCTCCGTCGTATGGTAGGCTACACAGTATTTCACTTGACCAATTACTTGCCAAATTTTTGAAGGTAACTTTAAATAAAAATTGACTTCCACGTATTGATTTAAAGTATAGGAACACGAAAATTTCATTCCCAGTTTTTCTTCAGACAGTTGTTTTTGAATAGTAGACCGTCCCATTCTGGGGACACTGACAGCTGCGCTGCAGGAATTTAACGCGGTACACAAATTATTCTTACAAGTAAATATGTCAAGCGCAATGAAGGCCATTGCAGTCACCGATCCGTACAGTAGGGGTCCACAGAATGGACGATGCTGCCTGCGGAAGAAGAAGCGAAAGAAGCAAGACAGTGGGTCCAGATTTAACAGGATATCCGTTGGTTGCAAGAATGCCATAACGTGCGCTGCAGAATGTAGCCGCATGACTGGAGTTTCCTAAATGGAGTCCATAAGGAGAAACCCTGTCCAAACTGTGCTCCTGCAAATGGTTCTGCCAGTAGGAAGGTCTGGAAGACTGGCGAAATTGGGCCTTCTTCGAGGTTCCTTCCTGCAAATGGTACAGAAGCACTTTCGCTCATCAATCGAGTAAGGCCAGTATGCCACAAAATTCGAGGTGCATTGACCGGCTGCGTTATGCTATAATGTGACTTACAGCCACACATTTTATGTGTTGAACTTGGTGTGGCCGGGAGCTGGAAGGAAATATAATGCTTCGGGTGATGGCGCGATGCGGCAAGCCAACGGAATCACGGTATGGGCCCATTTCCAGTGACGGTATTTGCTACATCGTCGAGAGGTCCAGAAGGTACTCCTTCAGACAGTTCTACTTATAGACCCTCGTCCCAAGGAGCCTGTCGCCAGAGAATGTTGATCGGGAGGAGGGATAGCACGTCCTCTGCCTCCGGATCGAAGGGAGCAAAGACGTCCATGAGCACAGAGTAATAAGCTGCAGGACGAGTACGGCCTGACCCCTGCTGGAATGCTCTTCGCCGGATGAGACACACATGTCGCATTCGAAGACTTTTCATGTTGAATCGTGTGTGCTGTCGCGGTGCTGAATGTCTTCTGCCATGCCTACACCTCATTTGACAGCCACATAGCTTCAGTTAACGACTGCCTGACACTGAACATGAAGGCACTACGGTTATTTGGTTGAAGTCCGACTCGGACTTCAACCAGCCACAAGAGCGAGCGCACGCACACACACAATAAGCAGGTATGGACAACTACGACAACCAGCTACAATAAGATACCACCAACATCTACCCCGGTGAAACAGGTGCTTTAGTGTACTATCAGAGTATCTCCCTGAGGATGGCCCAGAAAGGGCGAAATATGTAGAAGTGAATGAACATAAAATACAAAGCATTAAAACTTGATGTGCATTTGTTGGTATTTTCATTGCTTTTTACTTAAACATCACCCACGCCTGCTTCATTCAGTTCAAGCCCTTCAACGTAGACTCGTATCTCGGGAAGAGCAACACCTCTCACATGTGGCATATTGTTGCTACCTAAATCTTAAGAAAATATGTGTATACATTGCGAATGTGTAAATTTAAAATAAATTTCATGCATAAGCTTAATAGAACTTTAGTGAGCACTATGTTAAAAATTTAGAGTAATGTGAAATTTTTGTAAACATAACCTGAAAAGGTGTTCCAGTCCTGAAGCGAATATAGGTCATTTATTTTATCCGACAATTTTCGGTTGCCCAATCCGATTGGCTCTTTTATCTCATTAACATAGCTCACTCAACCGACCGCCCATATTCTTGGTGGAGTAGTAACAGGAAATGACAAACGATATTTACCTACTTATTTCAAATAGAATGTGCCTGACCTTTGACCTCCCAGAAATTTCGTGAACACCCTTACTAATGTCGCAGCAACCAGATAACTATTTGAAGCGAATTTGAAAAACATCAGACTTAACATTAAAAAGCATGGAAGATTAGGTTTCAAATCATTACTGGTCGTAATTTATGAAATTAAAGATACAGTCCTTTTTTGTACGTAACACTAACCAGGTGCAGCAACTTGACAGCCTCAAACAATCATATTCCCAGAAACAAAATGAAAAAATAAAATTCATACGCCCCAAAATTGGGAAAATGGCAGGTGATGGGTTAGACTCAAAAAATCATTGCAACTGCGAAGCAGGCAGCAAATTCCTCCGCAATGTTATCCGTCTACATAACTAAATTCAGAATATGTCAATATTAACAGATGTGGGTTGCTGAGAAATGTAATTAGGTGTTGGGAACAAGGTGGTAATCAAGTGCCACCTGCTGTTACATTAGGAAACTTTTGCCTGGCGTCATGGAATGCATTTATATGTTTCGCATAATTATTACATTTAATATTGATTATCTCCTTCACCATGACTTACGGAATTGTCTTTGTAATAAAAACTGATTCTGTTGTACGTGAGTCACGAACTTGGGTTCTGTGTATAATTTAGATCAATATCGGTCGTCGAAAGGGATATAAAAGGTGACAGGTAGAGGCTGTAGTTTTGTTTGTGATAGGAAAGCCTTGATTTAATTCCTTTCAATATTATTCCACATTAGTAACTAATTACAGTAAAATACAATTAATAACTCACTCAATGGAGCACGGTTCTTCTTGAGAAGCTTATAGTTTCCGAGCTTCGCCAAAATTTTCCTGATTTTTGCAAAACCCGAAGGCTTATCGAAGTGTTTTCAAGAACCCCCTTCTCTTACAGACCTGAGTGTCCTGAATTTTGTCCGCACACTAACAACGAGTATGTTTCAAGTCATGAATGAAAATTAACAAAATGTTTCCGTCTAGAGCCTGAAAAATTAAAAGCCTCTTCCGTATCAATATTCGTATATTGTGGGAGTGAATTAATATCAAAATTGTATTACCTTGCATTTTCTTTCGTAACTTCGACTAGTAAAAACCACAAAGAAATTTCAAAGAAAAATAAGACAATTCCCACATACTCCCCCACTGATACTGTCTTATACATTATATACTCTTATCTTGAGAGATATTATAAACTTACAACTGCCTTGTAAATGCAAACCGTAACTTTGAAGAGTTCTTGAAACACAAATTGCCAGATGGAATACGCGGTTTTATTACTTAGACATAACTTTCTATATGTACAACAGTGAAGACAGTGTTCCCTATGGTGACCATGAAGTCTAATGAGGTTGCAGGCACAGCTCCACCCATTCTAGCTTCTGCCCTAAAAGGAGGGTACGTGGTCAGCTTCTTACCTTGGCCGCTTTACACCCGGTGAAAGAGTCCCCACTGAGAAGGAGGCTGTGTGGGCTCCAGTGTCGGGCTGGACAATTGGGATTACAGAAACAATCCCTTATCCCTGCCTGAACAAAACTAAGATTCTGCGGTGATCCAACCCTTAGTGTTATCCCTATACCAAGTACACTATTCGGTCTCCCAGGCTTATACACATACAAAAATTGTATTAATTCCGGAAGCATTCTCCCTAAATGTACCCCCTGACTTCATTATTTTTAACGTCGCATTCCCCTCCTCACCCAGAACGATCGATTTTTAAACTGCCACTGTTGAGTAGGGCATATTGTGTTAATCCCGCCCCAGTAAGTGCAGCTTTATTGACTGTGACGTCCCTGCGTGTGATGGCTCATATACCACAGTAGCAAACCTCGCGTGTAAGTGGAGTTCCGTCCTAAGTCCATACAGACAGCGACTTGCTAATCGAAGCTGGAATGATGACCGGAGTAAATAATGATAAAGAAACTAACAGCCTGGTGCAGTCATCGTTCAGCGCCTGACAGCCTGGTGCAGTCATCGTTCAGCGCCTGACAGGTCCAGTTACTCAAGCGACGTAAGCTTTCTCTGTAATCGTGTAACCAAAGCATTGACTATTTAGGTCTTTTGTGGTGTGAAGTGTTGCCGTTAGGCGAGTAGTTCCGACGTTCCGAAGGGTCGTTCTGTCTTAATTTTCTTGAACTGCTGAACCCAGAAGAAAAAGGCAGGACGATTCCTCGAAGCGTTGGGAAATACTCACCCCACAACAAGGCGTCGTATCCCAACAACACGCCTGACGGAACATCAAAGTCTTGCAGTCCGGAAGTTCTTTACACGGGGTTTCCGCTACTCGTACAGGGAGCCAGTTCATATCCTTTCCATGCATTTTAATACCATTATAGGCGCGTTCGAAAAATTGCAAAAAGTGACTATTAGCTTCATCATATCTGTCTGCCTGTCCGTCCGTCACTGTGTCTGTCCGTCCGCATGGAACAACTGGGCTCCCACTGGACGGATTTTTATGGAATTTGATATTTCAAGATTTTTCGAAAACCTGTCAAGAAAATACAAGTTTCATCAAAATCTGACAAGAATAACGGGTACTTTAGGTGAAGACCTATGCACATGTGTGATAATATCTCGCTGAATTCTTCTTAGCATGAGAAATATATCAGACAAAAGTGTTAGAGTAAATCAAAACTCACATTTTATGTTCATTAACATTTTTCCAAAAATCGTGCAGCTTGTGACATCATGTGGAAAAATATGGTAGAGCCCGACAGGCCACAGATGACATAATACGGCTCATGCGCTTTGCATGCAGCAGGGTTGAGCCCCCCCCCCCCCCCCCCCACACACACACTCATAATATTTAATATTTATATTTTTCCCACGGCACCCATGGTTACGCGAACACCCCTCTGTGTTACGTTTATATGTACATTGCCTCACTTGTTATTATTTTCATCCACCTACGACTGCTTCTAAGCAGTCTTCCTCTGAAATTTCGTACTAACTTCTTTAGGTAGGCCTCACCTTTCCCTCCTTTGTTGCATTCCAGTAGATCTTCTCTTCTGTCTTTAAATCTATGGCGCTCGACCTGCAGGCTTACGAGGCGCGAAGTCTTTAAGCTGATCACAGTTCCGTTCACACTAAGGAACATCACAATTAAAATAGAAATAATTGAAACAGTAGTAGATAAACTTGTTATTCTTTTGAGGGTTATCATTTATTCTCGACTTCATTGTCATAGCCATTATCATCCTCATCCAGCTGAAGCGTGGTTTCCTTATTGCACAATTGCCTTCATTGTTAATAAGAATATTTGGACCAAATCAATTTTGGGTGCACATATTGCACACAAGCCTGAGATATATTTTATTGCAACTGTTCTCAATTCATATAGCCTAACTAAATAACTCCATGGAGCAGACCCCTTTTTGAAAAGCTACTAGTTCCTCAGTTAGTCAATAAATTCCGCAAAATTTATGAAACCCAAAGTTTCCTTCCGTTTTCGCAACAGCCCGCAACTTCTCTCTATCCTGCATCAGATTAATTCAATCAACACCCTCCAATTGTATTTCTCATTTTGTTTTAAGTTGTTTTTACTTTAAATGCCATTTATTCAATGTAAAGTTGTCAACTGATCTTGTTTAAACAATTTACGCAATTAGTTAATTCTTGACCAATTAAAATTTATTACACATTTCTTAATATGCATCCTGTAAAATGTAAACCAAAACTGTACAAGGAGAGAGGGGACATATGAATTTTAAAAGACCAGAAGAGGAAGCGATGTAAAAAGGACAACAACCATAATTTGACCGTCGCTATAAGGGTGAAAAAGAAGGAGAAACTACCCAGTAACGAATTATTTCCTGGATTAACCATTTGGTACATATTTCATTCTGTAGCAATATTGGCTATGAGGGAAATAATAAATAGATGAAAACGTAGTCTGTTAGGCTACCTGCTTCCCACATGGTGAGATGGAGAGGTTTAAGTGTTGCTTAAATCATCTTTACATTCTGACACATTCATGTAGACCATCAACCCATGACAGGACCAAAACGGTTTCGACTGGAGGTAGGTGACCCCGCTGAAACGTAGTCAAAAGTTTTTCTTCTTGAAAATAAATAAACAAATCTTGCCGCGCTGCAGTCCTGCATGATTGTAAATACGACCCTGACACATTAATATTATAAAAATGCACATAAAATCCCGGTGTGAAAAAAAGGCATTTTGCTACTAGAATAAAATATAAATGCGAAAGTATTTAATTATGTTGTGTCTGCTTTGTTTCTTCATTTCCACTGATTAGGCTCTTCAGCTACGCCGAATTAATTTTGCCTAGTATATCTGACTGCACTTTCCGGTGATTACGCCATAAAGACACCAACAGCGTTGCGGGGGTGCCTTATACACTGGAAAAGATGTTGGAGGAAATAGTTGTGAACTTTAGCAGTTATCATTCCATTCTTTGTCATTACGACCTGAGGAAATCCACGAAAAGTATCACTCGGAGTAAGTGATTCCCGAGCTTAAGATCTGAATAACGCGGAACTTCCGAAATCTGAAGCAGATATCCTAACCATTCTACCCCAACGGTATTCCAAACTTTGACACTTCACAGGCAAAAAATAGGAACCTTGTAGTGTATGTCCGCTTTTATGAGGGCTGAGGCCATAGTAAGGCCAGGAAAACAAAAGGAAGACGTACAAACACATTAACAGGAACCGAAAATGAAGTATCCATGCCCTGGCGGCCTTAGGCAGCGCAGTCACCGGGATCGGGCATGTCCTTATTTATTTTGCGTATGGTATTATATCTTAAGTCTCAGTGTATTGGTGTTTTACCAATCCAGTGTTCCTTCCTGAAATATGCTTGCTTACTATCCATTATACTTCAGTTCTCTACAAATCAACATCTTTCACCTATAATATTGGACTTAAAAAGAGTTTCTGCAGTACAGTGTATTAATGTTCCACACCCTATTGCTCAGAGTTTGATGACAGTAGATTATTATAAAGACAGATTTAAAACACAATACAGTTGATGCCTCTATAATTGCGTCAATGTACGGACTTCGTTTGTCCTGACAAGATCTGATATTTACACCTTCCAGTACAGGCCTATTGTTCGTTATAATAGCTGTGTTGAGGATAGGGACGCAAAGTAAGCTGGCAAGCCTGTCAGTAGCAGCATTTCCCTCATACCCCGCTCTACAACACACCATGGAGATTTTCCCTTCACTATTTTCACGGACTGCATTTTGTGTTCTCTCTCACTCTTTTTCTGGACTTGGCAGTCCACGACACTGGTTTGGACAAGGGTGACAAAATATTTATTGATGGAGAAGGGAGTAAAAGAGGGTTGTGCCGGTGTGGGTGTTGGTGACAGCATGGAATCCGCCTCCCAGCCCCCCTACCACATATCGTCGGATTTATTAACTCGAAGCGAGTCCACAAAGTGATACTGACCCTCAGTTTGTGGCGACTTGAATTGACTGCCACTGCAAAGCGTTACCCGCGGGGACAAAAACAAAATTGGACACTGGCTGTACGATGAGCTTCAATACGACCTGAAACCTTGTGGTAATTCTGTGCTTCGGTAATGAAATGAACACGCGTTGTGGGAGGAGTGGCGAATAACATTATACTCTGAACTGGCATAAATTTACTGAGTAAGGAGGAAATTTGAATCTACGCAAGAGAGTATAATAAGAGGATCAAGACTGTCATACTTCGTACGTTTTACGTGTTGTGATGGTAATTAAATCAAGGAAGTTCAGATGGGGTAGATGTTGACGTCAGGTGAAACAATATGAAGCGAACAGGACACTGAATTTTGGCTGAATTTCCTCAAGTGGACTTGTCCGTCGATAAATTCTTTTCGCCACGGTGCCCATATCGACTCTAGGGTCCGTCAAACCTATTATCCAATAATGCTCTTAGCCCGGAAAATATAACTGCCTGGGCATGGATCTGACACGTCCATCTAGCGCTGGGCTTAAGAACACGTGGAGCTGTAAGTGCACTAAATCCTACGCCTACGCCTATGCCTTTATGTGGCCATGTTCAGTTAACTACAGGAATACCGTTACACTGACACCACGGAACTACTCGATTATCAGAGTAACTGTTACCTTTTCCATGTGGGATTTGTGGTGGACCAAGTGGCACTGGGACAAGTTTTTTCCCGAGTATTTCGGTTTTCCTCTGTCACTTTCATTCCATCGATGCTCTATTACTTGGAAAAATAAAAAAAGCTGATCATCTTTCTCTTCATCTTCAACACAGGGCTGCACAATGAGACTTAACGCTGTGGTGCGTCCGTAGCATCTGCTGCGGGGCCCTTCACCACAAAAGAAACGTCCTCCTTTCAAGGAAGACACTCCACCATGTAGTTTCCATATTTCAGTGTTTCGAATGGAAAAGAGCACAGATTCATTCTTGTGTAGGCCTATTGTCCGATCCATACCCGATCGCCCGTGAATTTTCATGTTTAATTGGAATGCGTCTGCTCCGGACATGTCCCGTTAGCGCTACTGTAGCAGTACCAGACAAAGAACCACATTTATGTGCTTCGATCAATCGCTTAAAATTTTGCTAGATATTGTTAAAGGGTACAGGTAAAATTTCCCTACTAATACGCAACACTCACAGCGATTTTGGCGTAAGGGAAGAGTGGAGGAAGAACTCTATGATTTCTTAGCCTTAGCAATGGATAAGGGAACTGACTGGATTCGCAGACCAGCCGCTTTGCTGCCTTCAATGGATTGGACGCTGAAAGGGCCGTAAAAACAACCTGGACATAGCCATGAAAAGAACATCTCTACTGCTAACATAAATAAACCCACGCTGCTCATTATGTACCCAGACATCTCATCACGTGAGCTAACCAGGCTCACTTTCTAGGCGTTAAATGCATTACCGCTAAGATCTGACCAATAGACACTGAATTTTCCCTACAGGGTACATTTGTCATTTTTTGGAAAAGTCAAAAATGTAGATAAGCGAAACAGTATTTCAGCAGCACTCTAGAGCTCTATCCATACAAATTATCCACTACTGTAAAAGACATGAAACAGACCTGGCTTCGAATTCAACGTCCCTTTCAACTTTAAAGGCAAACAGAAAGCTTTGCTAAGTAAATAAAACTAGGTGAAGTGTAAATACCACAGAGTTGGAACGATTACGTCGTGGGCTATTTTAAGCCACTACAGCAGTATGGCGGAAATCGTCTGGAGCTCACGAGGAAAACTATGAAGCCTTCAATTACGGTAGGTAAGAGGCCAACCAGTACCTTCCAAATACAATTCTTACATAATTAGACCTAAAGCTTCACCAAAATTACTCTCTTTTCCGTTCGTGGAAACACGTTTCAGAGACACACAGAAGTTCTGTAACTTCATACATCTTTCATCTTATTAGTATGATTCGTTCCAAGTTCAGAAGCCAGCAGCAACAAAGGCCTTAATGAGAGTGAGCGTCGCTCTGAGTGAAGCTGGAGTGTTCTGAGCCACAATTCAGAGAGAGGAAGAAGCACGTGCAGGAAAACAATGAGGTCACCCATTGTAACCAGGCTGACTGCTGACTGCGGTCACCTGTCGGCCACCTGACCGAACAATACCTTCACTAATCCTGCTTTACGTAAGATTAGAGCGATTCGTTCGGCTTCAGCTTCCTTCTCATGGTGGGATCAATTTGTGTTTATTGCCAAGTTCGTGGATGTTTGAAAAGCAGCTTAGTTGTTAAGTGAGGTAGACAGCTCAATAAAATGATACTGGGTGTTCTGTAAAAACAATGACGCGCGAAGATATTTTCACAGTATGAGTGGGGAAATCTGAAGGAAAGAGACGGCTTGGCAGATCTACGCATAGGTAGGAGGACAATATTAAACCAAATCTTAAAAGAATAGGGAGGATGAGGGTGGATGGCATTCACCTGCCCGAGGACAGTAAAAAGTGGCAGGCTTCTGTAAACACGGTAATGCACTTTCGAGTTCCACACACTGCGGTGAATTTTCTGAATAGGTGAGAAACTACTAGCTTCTCAAGAAGGACTCGGCTGCAAAGACTTAGCTAGTTAGATACTTTCATAGCAGTTATCGGATAGGTAAGACAAGAATAAACCTTGCTTCTTTAGTTTAATGTCTGATCTCATAAATACTGATAATAAAAGAAATTATATATAATTCCAGTACCACAAGATACACATAGGAGATTAGAAGAAATATAAAAATATGTTTCTAACCCCACACGTTTCGGTCCCACTTCGGGCATTATCTCAGGTCTCGTATTTACCGATCCCTGTGCACGCCGTGAAGGCATGTGGGGGAGCAAGAGGCATAGCTCCATTCTCTCTTAAACTCGCCTCCAGATGGAGGTGATTACAGGCAGCTTCACACCTCACCTACTTTACTGCCTGGTAAAAAGCTCAGGTACCCACTGAATACGTGCCTGGTTAGGCCCCAGAGACGGTCTGGACGTTTTTGAAGAGCAGAAAATATCTAGCTCTTGCCGGGAATCAACCCCCGGATCGTCCAGTCAGTAGTATAGTCACTACACCGACTACGCTATCCCGTTACCCATACGCCTATACAGTCATATAATTATTAACCTGGACTGATTACTGTCGATAATCTCGACCTTCTTAAATAAACATGGACATCCACGTCAAAATTTTGTATATGTCAAAATATTCACATTTGATTTCTCTCGCATAGTCTAAGATGCTAAAATACAACACATTAAATAGGATATTATTCCAATTAATTTGTTGTATTTTACTACAAACCGAACTTACCAGATGTTCTCAGTCTATAAATGCAATAAGCCGAGATGTATTTAAAACAGGCCGTATACACACATAATCCATACTGGCTTCGAATATCTCACACTAAACAGGTGATTTTCTAATCACTTTAAGAACTTAGAAACTTCAATGTAATATCCATATGTATAATACAAAATGTTTTCATAGGTAGCATAGTTCTGTTATTGTACAGCACATTCCTGAGGACTGACCGACTAAGGCGCTGAGGCATAAGCCATATATTCTGTAGCTAAAAGGTAGAGTGTGAGTGAACCTTCTCTTGTGACAGCTCTACCTAAACAGTTGACAGGAATGACTTTTATATATCCAAGTCTTTTCTTTAAAATTCCTCCCGGGAGGTCTTCTTCCCCTTCCCACGTGTCTACACGTTGTCAGTCAAGTCCAAACGCCCGCACCTCCGAGAGATACTTTCACTTGCGGTTACTTCGCTTCTCAAATAGCAGCCAATTCACCGGTATTGGAATTCCAACGCCTCTGCAAGTCAGCAAAGAAATCTTCACTGAACTCAAGCAACGTGGCTTTACCAAAACATGAATAGAGCTTCAATGAGCCTCTTAACCCTTTTAGAGCCTCTGTTGGACTTAATCCGACATTCACGTAAATGTCTCAGTCGAAACAGGGTAGGTCTTACTGGATTCAGTCCGAGTCTTAAAACGAAAGCAAAGTAGCAAACAAACAAAGAAAGAGTAAACGAGGACGGTACAGAGATAAATGGTGGAAGTTTGAAAGCAACACATAAGGAAATTTCGTTCTCAGATGTTATGCTTTTCCAGTACACTTTCCATTAATTATTTAAAGACTAAGACGAACCTGAATTAAAGACCCGGCGCGTACTGCGCAGTAAACAGAGTGCGTGTGGGTTATAAAAATCAGTCTGTTAATGCAATACAGGAAAATAATCGCTGTTTGTTCCGAGCTCCACATAAAAGACGTAAATATATTCTGTGGCGAAAGCATAGAATTTTTGAATGTCAAAATCTGGTGGTATCTACATAAAATAACGATTGGGCTTTAAAGGGTTAAATTAAAGCAAAAAGAAACTAGAGCTGGCGAATTGTCACAGTCAAAAAGAAATGCAACATTGATCTAAAATGTGCTGATTTAAGGGGCTTTGGCATCCGTATCGAGCTCCTATTAAAATTGTTCTGTCCGTCCGTCCGTCCGTCCGTCCGTCCGTACGGATTTGCATAGAATTTAACAGGCATATGGGAGGAAGCAAATCCAGGTGAAATCTAACAAAAATAACGGACTTTTGCTTTTGCAGCGCAACTGCCCAAATATTCATCAGAGCAAAAATTGTTGGAACAAAATTTACAGTGAAATACGAAACATTATGAAGGGCAGAATATCAGTTAACACAACTTCATTCCTGTATTACAATGCATACAGTGTTAAATAAACGGCGTGTTTCGGCTTCTTTTAGTCACACCAACTTAACGTCTAAATTGCAATAATATAAAACAGACCTGTTACATTACAGCTATTATGTGTGTAAAGGCCTACGTATGGTTGAGATAAGGCTTATGACTTTTTATTTTACATTTTGCCAAAGGAGCAGGCGCTGAGGACACGTTCGGCGACGTTCAGATTTCCAAATCTATACGTCAAGGCATTCAAATTTTATTTGTATCTTGTGGCGAAGGTAGATCTAGTTTGACACGTGTACCGCAATGTGCAATTCGGGCGTTATATCTGAGAGGCGTCATTCTTAAAATAGACACTTTAATGTCTCATTTTTTTCCTAAAAGCTTTTATGTTATCCTGTTGGTTGTAAATGTGAACTAACGACTGTATTCTTGCATGCTAGCCTAATACAATTATCTCATTTCTTCAGCCATATACAGTGTACCTACGTGCATGCGAGTTTTACATATTTCGTGTTTGGTCTGTTACAGTCCTTATTATCTATTTCCCCCTGTTTCCGAATTTTATTTTCCAAGGTTGTTAGGTCATTACTTTGAAATTCAATATTGTGCATTAAGATCTAAATTACGGCCCCTTACTTTAAAATTTCATCATTATTCATGTGGTGTTCGACAATTCTATTCACTAGGTAAATGTGGCTTGCTTATGCTCATTCGGACGACATGAATCCAACTTTAGGCTGGTGTCGGTATTTGAGGGTTTGCGGAGTATTAAGTCTTATTCCCTATTATTAGCTTATTATTATTATCATCATAATCTCCTTTATGCAGGGTATTCACACTTATATACCTGAAACAAACCATGTTTCTAAGATACACAGTGTCGCAGCTATTCCGCGCCTATTGTTAATGGTGTATATGACGCTGTCTTCACTATTAAACCCTTTAGCGCTTCTACATTAGCACTTTCCGCAGTATGTGTGCGGTGTCCAATTTATTATTATTATTATTATTATTATTATTATTATTATTATTATTGGTGGTGGTGGTGAGATAGATACTAGAAATTTTAACCTTTGCATAATCAGGGGTGACATTCCTTACTACGCATTTCGTTTAAACAGACAGGCCTACATGGTATTAGTATCACAGTGTAGAATAACAAATTCGTTTCATATTCTTGGAAGCTAGACTTAAAGATTTTTTGAATATACAAGCTAAACTGTAGTTCATTTAATCCTGTAGACATTTTTGATACAGATATAAAGTTGTGTCACCTGAAGTCAGTTCTTCACTGTTCTTCGCACAAGGGGGTAGACACCACAAAATTTGTATGTCCAGCCCATTTCCTCTCAATTTTAGGGGTTTCCAGATAAACGAAAGTAATGTCCTCCCAATTAAAAAGAAAGACTTGATGGATGCTAGAATGTGCTGATATTCGATTTGCTATATTCATTGCCGTGTTCACAACAGCCTGCCACTAATCCGTATCCTGAGCCAGAAGACGGCAGCCCACGCGAATCCTGTTTCTCCCAGCGGTCTCTACCCTTCACCTTTCCCCACCAAAATCCTAAATGAATTTAGCTCAGCCCCCATGCATGCCATATGCTCCGCCCATCACAACTTCCTTGACTTGATTATCCTAGTAATATTTGGCGAAGAGTATGTAGTTAGAACAAGTTTTGGTGATGAGTTCTGCACTGGTGGTGACTTCTGTCGGAAATACGTGTATTGGCATAAAAAATGCAGAACTAGTCTCCCTTGAGTAAGGATGGATAAATGCAAAGTTTCTTTTTCTCGCAGTGCCCACAAAATTGTTCGCCGAGCAGGCATGTAATTTCATGAACCAAAAAAATATATATGTAAACATCACTACGTTAATAACGATGAAAGACAGGATGTCAGTAAAATTTAGAACGAACATTTTATCTTGATTACAGTTTCTAGGTTTATTTCTTGCCAGAAAGCATCTAAGGCCGAGATATATCATTTTTGCTTTTTCTTGTTATTAAACTACTGCATTGCATGCTTTATCACATCAAAACAACAGTGCACTTCTGTCCCACAAAATGTAGAGACAGATACATCAAAAACCGTTAGTGACGTCTGATGTAATGAGACCACGACAAACATTGCTGTATTGCGATACTAGTGGCACTGTTTGAATGTGATAAGCGCGGCTAAATGGCAACAGTCACGGGCTGGAAAACTGCTGTGCCCGCAAAAGGAAAAGGAGTCCCATGTCACTGAGAACGATAACTTCTCCAAGCAGTTCTCTGTCACAGCTACGCAGGCCATTTCGTATCCTTTAACATATACTGTACCGCTTCCAGAGTGACTTCGCGTGAGTGATAAGATCGTATTAAAGCAGCACGGCCTTTCACACCACTCTTTTCCGAACGGTAATATACATACAGCAATTTTTCGGAAGACAAAATGGCTTACAATAATCCGAGCCACTGGGTTCTCTGAACGTTTCCATATTTATATCACACTTAGAAAACGAGGAATGATCAACCCTCTAAAGACGAAGCGTATCTGTTTTATATACGGACTCAGCTGGTACCGCGCTGTAAACACTCTACACTTCGGTTATAAGAACCGATCTCTTAATGTTTTATCAGGCAAAAGTTGCTGTTTGTTCTGAGATCCGTACAAAACACATAAACGCAATGTGGGCACCACGTAGAATTTGTTAATGTTAAACCTTGTGGTAAGTAAACTTACCGCTAGGCTTTAAAAGGTTAAGACGGTCGCTGCGTTAATCTGGTCCTTCAGTCAAACACAACATTTCTTTTACTAAAAACAAATGTGAAACTATTGGCCTAATTAACATAGCACATGCCATGAATCACAGTACTTTTTACATGTGCATTCCAAAAACTCATTCCCATCACCACAAACTCACGCTATTAAACTTCGATGAATACAATTCATATTTCCACGACATTTGTAAAATGTATTTAATACTATCTTAAATCTACATCAATGTTTCGAGGTCTTGTCTTCTCATGTCGCATTTCAGTTCGATTTTTAGAGACATGCGTCTGTTTTTTGGGCTTAATTCTGCTTATTCCGTTCGTCTAAACCTCTAATGAAGATCAAAAACAACCTACATCAAGTTTCATACACAAAATAATTTCGTATCTCACAGACAACGCTACTTCAGTTACAACTAGCTGGTTAAAGTTGCATTAAAAAATATGGAAATAACCACTGTTTATTGTGAGCATAATATGAAACACATAAATACAATGTGGACAAAATGCATATATTTTAGTGTTAAACCTGGCCTGTACATATAACAGCCATTACGCTTTAAAGGGTTAGTCAATATTTACAAAGTGAAACATACAATTTTTAAAACTCCTTTCTATGTATTTCCGTATTACCGTGATACCATTATCTCTGACATCCAAAACTTTTCTCAGACACCCTTAAACTCTATTCATCACCGAGTGTGAGAAAGCAAATGTCATATTCATATAAAACAACAGGTAACACTACAATATTCGTATTGTAGTCTGTAGGGAACAATTTATTGAAATACAAAACCCTATTAGCCCCACCTGCTAACTCGCTTCGTGTAAAGACGTGACACCTTCCACATCATTAAGTTCAGTGAAAACGTGTGTGTGTGTGTGTGTGTGTGTGTGTGTGTGTGTGTGTATGTGTGTGCGCGCGCGCGCGAGGGTGTCTACAGGTCGGGTGGGGTTTTGTGTTGAAGGAAACTGACAGGCAGAGATTCCAAAGATGACATGATAAGATAACGGACGCTAATCGCAGCCCCTCTATTTAGAAGCGAAAAGAGAAAATAGAAGGAAAAGGGTATGGCCTATAGAGTTGAAACTGACAGCAGTTTTGAATGAAACAACTCAACACACTGTTAACAATACAACCATAGTAAAAGCTTATACATATATCCGTCAGTACAGAGCGTCAACTTGCGTTCAGCACTACGTTAAAGAACAGAAAGCGATAAATGAATCTCAAGTTGGCCTCATGTAACAAAATGCCTCGACTACTGGTCTGGCTGCATGTGGGTGGGCTCCGGACAGGGGCTGTGGGTAACATTTTATTGGAGCCCAGGGGCTGTGGGTAACATTTTATTTCAACATTAAAGGTACAAAATATAATTATACGCGGAAACTTGTTTACAACGGAACGTGAATGAACCCGATTCTTTGGATAATTTGCGTGCACGCATATTGACGCCCGAATATTCTTTGAAGCAGAAAAGAAAAAAATATTAGGCCTAATAGAAGATAGACTGCATGAACACTTAGGATCTCTTATCTTTCACAAGTTTTCGTTCCGCATTTACATCCTGAAATTATCTGAGAATAAATACCATTCTTACAAAACGGAAAGAATTAAGTTACACCGTCGCCAGATTATACGCAGCACATTTTTATGAACTTCTGAAAAAAAAACAAAGCAAAGACGACGCAGAAGAAAGAAAGAAAGAAAGAAAGAAAGAAAGAAAGAAAGAAAGAAAGAAAGAAAGAAAGAAAGAAAGAAAGTAAGAAAGAAAGAAAGAAAGAAACGAACGAACGAACAAACAAACAAACAAACAAAGTAATTCTAAGTAATGCGTTCCATGTCCGTGCACTGTATCATACAAAAACACTAATCGCCAACAAATGCACAAAGAAAGTTTTATCAATTGTAACACGCTACTACATGTTTCGACCCTGCTGGGTCATCTTCAGGGAGAACTTTTCGTTACCGTTACACTAGGGTCGCACTTTACATTTGAGTGAGAATGCGCTGTTGATTGTGTACTGCGTTGTTTTTGGGGGCGTGAACCCTCCGCGGTCCGGGCCGATGACCCACATGACCCAGCAGGGTCGAAACATGTAGGAGTGTGTTACGATTGATGATAAAACTCTCGTTGTGCATTTGTTGGTGATTAGTGTTTTTGTAGTTCTAAGTAACTTGTATAACCCATAGCCTCCTATTTCTTCTTATTTCCTTGCTTGTTATCACAGATTAGGCCATCTGGCCTTGTAAGTACTTGTTAGTTCCTCCTGTTTTTGTAAGTTCATTAAAATTAAATAGGTCTATGTCTTAATTCAAAAAGCGTGATCGTCTGGCAATTCTTGTCTCCTTGACACCAAGTCCAGGCTGGCTCTGTGACCCACCCAGCCTCATAATCAGCGTGTTTCACAAATGGTTTTACAAAGCAAAACACAAGAACCGTGACGTACAAGCTTACATCTAGTACTCCAAAATGTATATTTCTTTTACTTTCTTCTTCTTGCTTTTCTTCTTATCCTATTCTAGTAACTCACACACGTTTAAACATCATGCAGTTTTCCCCAAGAGCTTCTATGCATGCCCATTTTATTATGAGACGCTTACGTTTCAGTGTCATATCCTGTAACGTGAGCAGACATTCTTCCTGAAAGAAAATATCTCTGAGCAATACAAACATGTTCCGGTCTGTAAGAGAAAGGGTTAGTGGCCATATTTAGGAGGGGTTGATAGGTAGTGGGAAAAGGAAGAATTAGGGGAGAAAACGGGACTCTAGAAATCCTCTGATTAGGATTAAATAACCTTTAGACGTGACTCGATAAAAGCGCTCAACGACAGGCTTTTGTTTCAGGCAGAACAATGGGGCAATAGCAAGCGAGGGAACGTCCTGCCACGTAGGAAAGGCCGCTAAGAACCGTGGGCTCCATTAAATGTGACATGTGACTTGTGGAGCAAAACAGGATGGGATGGAAAGCCTGTAACGGTGCTAGTTAAAGGCATCAGGAGCTCTGGAAACAACAGTCACTTAAATTATCAGGTAAATATAAGGTTAGAATATGTATTTGAAATTAAGTCACATTATTCAGTACGAAATCTTAAAAGCTGGAAACAATTTCCATTATTTTAAGCTAACCCTGTTTCTTACATTCTCAGGCTGGAAATATTTAGTGCACTATGAAATACTGCTTACAGATGATTGACTTATAAAGCATTTAACGACATTGTTTTAAATTCAGAGATAGATGAGATGAGAAGATTATCGCAAATGTTGATCAGGTAAAGGATTCGGATGGAGCTAGTTCAGGCCTGTTACTATTCTGGCATTGGTCTGGAAACTGAGAAAAAAACGTGAACAATGGAAAATAGCCAATAACTCGGCCGAAAATCAAGGATAACTATGGAATATATGCCTAGAGTGTCACAGTCACTTCAAAAGATTGAGCTTGTCCTCCTCCTCCTCCTACTACTACTATTACTACTTCTATAGGCCAACTGCTGCTGCTACAATAGGCCTGCTGCTGCTGCTGCTGCTGCTGCTGCTGCTACTACTACAGGCCAACTGCTGCTGCTACAATAGGCCTGCTGCTGCTGCTGCTACTACTACTACTACAGGCCAACTGCTGCTGCTACAATAGGCCTGCTGCTGCTGCCACCATCACTACCATTACTGCTGCTGATGAGCTTTACGTCTCTAATTAGGACAACGAGTTTAATAAGACTAAAGTTTAAGTCCTGCGGGATTGGACACCATGTAGTTCAGTAGATGCGTACCATCGTTTCGGTCGAACTTAAGGTCTCTGTTATCAAAATGAAACGGTAATCATAGGACTGCAGTTCTCCTGACTTGAATAGGTAAATGCAACGCCAGCAAGCATAGCATAATTTATGTAGTCCGTCAAGAGAAACGTCCATGACAATTTATCCTATGTCTGTGTAGCTGAGATTCCAAAATCGACACATACTATTACAATGAACGGCATATGTGCGACGATGTCAGAAGTTTTTTTTTATGCGGCTCTCTTATGCCAAAAACTTTGTGCTTCGTACTTTACCTGTTACACATATGACAGAAAATTCATTCCTTGACTTTATGCTCCGATGCTGCTCCAGAACTGTTGTCACTTTTATTATGTCTGAGGTAGTGACACAGAACAACCACGCTCACCAATGCTAGTTTTGGGCCTCAGACCGAAGTTATATGTTAGCAACGTAAAAGCTGTATTGTAATGTCTCCTGCCACCAGTCGTCTGACAACTGTTTAGTTTAGGCCAGTCTAAGCTACACTAAAATTGTCCGCAAGGGTCTGGATTTACACGGGTCGTCGTTGCAGACGTCAAATTACTTGGCCCAGCAAAGTCGGAGACGTGGCCGGGAATGTCTTTCTAGTTTTAAACCATACGCAATTTGTTTTAGCGTTTCCTATTGCTACCTCCTGATCTATACCCGTTCTTTTATAACCGCATTGTCAGTGACTCTTCACGCTGTAGGGATTTTGTACCTGTTTGTGAGTCACCATACGGACCCTTACAGCTTGTTCTAAAACAACTGCTCATTTATTTGCAAGACAACAGAACACCAAGATGACAACACAAATTAGCAAGCTGTAGGCCTATGTATCATTTCTGAGGCAGGAAAGTTCACTTTCTGTTTTAAGCTAAAATGTCACTGACTATGAGAATTTACGAGAGCACGACTTACAGAAGTATATTTACATTTTTCATACTTATTTCGGAATACATGTTTATCAGTGCCTACCTGTAACTGGCAGTAAGTTACGTAAGGTTCACCGTTCACATATTTTTCTATAATTCTTACACAACTGATAATATAGACTCTTCTGATTATGTCGTAGTCCAGTGGCTCGCCAAAATACTAGTGGAGGGAGTTTTCTGAAATACACAGCTAATTCTACCTAGCCATTCGCCATAAGCACGCAAATAAACCAAGCTCAACTGTTCCGTTATTAAAATAAAGCCGTATAAGCTAAGTGGTAAACACCCTCAAACACAAATATTTATTAAACAATTATTTTGTTGTGGCAAGTATAATAGCTACACATTTGGCATCATTCTTATCAAGTCAACATTAGGATGCAGCAACAACTACATAAAGGGGACAAACAATGTACGCCTGTATACCTTAAGGCTAAAATAATAAGTGAAAAGAACCATTTGTTAAAGCAAAATTACGGTCACAGCTGCGAATCTTCCTCTTTATATTCTTGTACTGAGGTATTGCCTTAACATATAACATCCCGTTTTGCTTTGTGCAGACAATTATGTGGTAAGGACAGTCAAAAACAAATATTTATTGAAAAACTACTTTCCTGACGTAAGTATAAATAAAAAATAAAAGAATAAATAACACCTTTATGTCTAATATAAAATAAAGCCTTCATTTCACTGTGTTATTTTATCAAACAATTCGAATATAACATTTCTAACTTAATATAGCATACACAAATACAAGTGTGAAGGTACATACACAAATAACAACCAGGACGCTCGTGTAGTCCTATTTATCAATATTAAGGCTCGCTTAGTACAATGTTAAAAGTAAGCTGTGGATACAAGATTACATGTGATAAGGCTTCTGACATGCATTCGGGATGTGCATGATTCGAACCTCGGCCAGGACACTGATTATCCTGATTGAGGATTTTCGTGGTTTTCGTAACCTCTCTTAGCACATTCAAAAACACTACCTCGAATTAGACCACGGCCAATTCCGTCTACATTATTCCCCATTCATTATTTACCAATCGTCCTAATATTCGACGCCACACACACAGTATACATCTGCCATCGGCATCGTTAAATAATAATAATAGTGGAAATAAGTAACAATAAATAGGCCTATCTATATGAAAGTCCCATCTCACACTATGTTTGCTTCCTTTCCAAAAACTAAAATATTCGTCTTGTACCTTACTAGGAATGTGTTCATTAACTACTTGAGGATGTTTGTAATTTCGTTCTCTGATTAAAAACATGAAAAAGCCTACCTTAATGCACATAACTGTAAATACAGCAAACAACAGCAACTAATTTTGTGAGCATGGAGAGACGAATTGGCAAAGTGACGGGCTCTCGGCAGAACTTCACCACAAATTCCGGACCGGCTATGATATCAGTTTATTCCTTCCCGGCTTAAAATCGGTCGGGATGTTAAGATAATATTTGCCGCCACACCACGCCACTTTCTAGACATAAAATGCTGTACCACAACATGCAGTTAGACCTACATGTAGGCCCTATTCATACCGCGATGCTTACATACAGTGACAGCCTCATCCTCATTTTATGCTATAAACCGATTTCACAGATGGCGTTATTATTCGTACTTACGCCACTTTTAGTGGACTTCCTTCTCCCCATTTCATTCCCGTTGCAAAAGCGTCTGTTTCACACACACAAAACATTCTGTAACGCACGTTATGCGACGGATCGGACATCGCAAGGTATCGTCACACACACAATGGAATACAAGAACTGCGGAGTGAGGAGCACATGCGTCATATGACGCATCAGCATTGAGTCCTGTGACAGCATAAAACGACACGCGATACTCATGTTATCACGAAGGCCGCTTCTACTCAAGTATAGTGATATGGGTTAAGCTTCCAGGAACGTGAATGACTAGCGAGCAGTTGGGAACTGTCGAGGCGTCGGCTTTGAGCCGTTATTCTGGAGTGGCTGCGAAAAATTGAGAATAACTTCCGGCCTGCCTTTATTAGAACACGTACTTCCGTGAGACGTGCAGCGTGTATTTGTACATTCTCCTGAATTTCATTCCATCTGCATCACAGTGCGTCGTTAAACAAATCAAATAACCGTTTTAATCCGCCCCTGCCAATTTTTACAACCAACTCGGTAAAAGCGAAACGACCAAAAATAAACCAAGTTTTTGTGACCATTTCCCCATGCACAACTTCTGACTGTGCACCTTGTTTTATTGGATTCAGGCCCATTATCTCATATAACGTATATTGCATCCCGACGATTAAGAGGGTTAGTACGCCGACGTCTATCCAGCAGGCAGCGGCGCTTTGTTGCTCGCTACCTGCGCCCCAACCCACCCCTTCACATCAGTCACCCGATACATGTAATACACACACCACATAGCTGGCAGGTCGCACGAGAGGGGTTGGACCCCTATGCCCTTAATACCAACTGCTACTCTACCGAATATTAGAGCATTCGGAATTTCATTACAACAGATTAGCTGGAAAGCAATCCCGTCTACCTGCGTACATCTGACAGAGGCTGGGATTACACCCACTCTACAGCTCCTCTGATAATGGTCCACAGAACAAGCAGCGCCGAATGGTAGTACACCGGGACCTATGCTGGAACCATCACTAGACAGTTCTGCAACGTTCATTTGAGAGTTGTGTCAGTGTTCATAAAGACAATTTTACAACCACTCCTGCGATGACAGGAGCCCCATTTCCATAACGCAACAAAAGTCAAGCGTAAATAAGAAGCAGATACTTTTTTGTCGAGTTTCTAGAAGGAAGCTAAAAATTTATGAACTTATGCGAGCTTCGTTGTAAGTAAGGAAAGAAACTAAAGCATTTATCAATGGCGAACAACCTCGCTTTAAAAAAGGCAGTGATCTAAACTGCATTAAGCTCCCCCATCCCTAAAACCCTCAAGTCTCCATTGCAGCCATAAAAAAACTATTTTACTGAGAAACGGCCAATAAAATGAAGTCAAGTAACAGAAATATGTTCCATACAAAAAAAAGTAAAAGTGAATATTTTATAACATAAATTTATGATGATGATGGGTGAAAAACGTTCATTAAATTACAAATTATGTTCACGAAACATAAAAACACAGGTGCATTTAAATTATAAAGCTACAACTCGGAATAAAGCACTAGGCCGGTAAGACAAATAAAGGAAATAATTTTTCTTTCTTCATTTAGGAGCGAGGTTTTGTACAATATTCTCACTTAGTCTGGTATTCGCATGAATGTAGTTACGTTAATTAAAATGTGCTTAAATGAACGTTATAGTAAAGTCAGGATAAGCAAATACAGTATCTGTCTGATACATTTCCTGTTCAGAATGGTCTGAAACAAGGATATATTTTATCGCCATGGTTTTTCAACTTTGCTTAAGAATAAGCCATTAAGAAGGCACAAGTCAACCAGAGGGAATTGAAATTAAATAGGTCACATCAGCTATTCGTCTTTGCTAATAATGTTAATTTACTGGGCGAAAAAATAGAAAAATAAAAAACAGAAAATTTATTAGTCCCTACTAAGCAGGGTGGTCTAGAAGTAAATACTGACAGGACTAACTGTACGTTCATGTCTCGTGAACAGAATGCACGACAAATCGATTCAGTTTGATGGCTAATAAATTCTCTGAAACCTCGGCAGAGGTCAGTAGATTAAGTTTCAGGCATGATTAACCTTTTAAAGCCTAGCGGTAACTTTACATACGACCAGGTTTAACATTAAAAAATTCTACATGGTGCCCACATTGCGTTTATGTGTTTTGTACGGATCTCAGAACAAACAGCAACTTTTGCCTTATAAAACATTAAGAGACTGGTTTTTATAACCGAAGTGGAGAGTGTTTACAGCGCTGTACGCACTGAGTCCTCATATAAAACAGATACGCTTCGTCTTTAAAGGGTTAAATCAATGAAATTCATGTAAGGCCTGCTACAATTCGGTTCAGAATATTTTCTTCCCGTTTATATCTAAGAGAATGAAGACTAAAACACAAAACTTTATAAGCTTGCTTGCTTGCTTGCGGTTTCTTACGTTAAGAACATTGGCTGAGGGTGTTCGAGAAAACGGTGCTGGGAAAAAGGAAGTAATAGGGGAGTGGAGTAAATTACGTACATAACGGTGGGCTTCGTACTCCTCACCAAAACTTATTCGAGTGATCGAATCAAGATGGATGAGATGGGCAGGGCATGTGGCACGTACGGCAGAGGAGAAATGCATACAGAGATCTGGTGACGAAATCTGAAGGAAAAAACCGCTAGGAAAACGTCGGCGTGTGTGGGAAAACAACATTAACATGGATTCTAAAGAAACAGGAAGAGAGGCCGTGGACTCCATACATCTGCCTTAGCACAGGGACAT
Organism: Coptotermes formosanus; assembly: GCA_013340265.1. Lineage (NCBI taxonomy): Eukaryota > Metazoa > Arthropoda > Insecta > Blattodea > Rhinotermitidae > Coptotermes > Coptotermes formosanus. Next base: position 7,021,899 of record BLKM01001619.1, on the reverse strand, counting down.
GTGGAAGGCTGTTGTGAACACACTAATAGCCCTCTGGGTTCCACAAAATGTTGAGAACTTCTTAACTGGCTTCTCGATGAGGACTCTGTTCCGTGAAGTTGGTTAGTCAAAGTTCTGTTACAAAAGGTAAAACAATACGCAATAGTACAAGCAAGCATTTACTGTGTGGGTTAACACAGCAGTTACTCATCTGACTCCGATTCTGTACTCATTTCACAATCACTTCAATACACTCCCGCAGTAACTCGTCCCTTACAATCATCGTACCACACCCCATTAGACGCTCTGTACCCTAATAATTTGACACAACAATATGAAATAATCAGCAAAAACCCACTAACGCTGGGACCTCGTGCTACGAAACATCTACTTTTCAAAAGAGTGCACAATCATTTTTTCCAAATTAACATAAAGGCGTATTTGGATTTATAGTGCAAGCCAGAGAAAGTAACAGGGCTTTTCATGTGCAACAAAGCGTTGCTATCAATCACTACACGCATAATATCAAAACGAGATCATCCTGCATGTAGACAGAATCATAAACGCGTTATCGATCAGCTCCCTTCCCACTTGCTACCCGCAGAGACTCTTGGTCTCACAAGACCCAGATACTGCGATTACGCTTCCACTCGCTTGAAAGCGCCATAACATTGTGGCTTGTTCAGTACGGTAGTTTTGACCGCCCATTAGCCGGAGACACAGTAGGGTTTCTTATATTAGCGGCAATAAATGGTGCGTAAGCAAAATCTTTCGTGGCGCGAACGGCTGTAGCCTATGAGAAATTCCTGCAGGAAACTGGAATAGCAGCTGCTTTATACAATTCACGACTTTGACCTAGCATATGTTTTCCAGACACTCAACAATGAAAATGGTTATTTAAATTTTAAAGTGCTTTTGGAAACTCAAGAGAAAGCCTGAGGGTTATGCATTTAAACAAATTTTCCGTTTACCCGTATTTTTGTTTGGTACTTACGAAGCATTTCGATCGTCTTCATATTTCCAGTTCTCCCAAGTGACAGCGCTTCTGGCTTGTATTCTGGAGAAACCCGGTTCCCATACTGACCGCGACACTAACTACCTTCACTGAGAATTTAGTAGTTTTTCTCAAGCCGTCTAAGCACGGTGCTACGGTCGCTTCGATCCACATTTAATTCCAATTAATTATTCTATATCGTCCAATCAGTCGACCCTATAATCTGAGTTACTGACAGCGTCATTCAATAAATTACAAATAAATAAGGACAATATTAGGCCCTGCTACTATCAGCACTAGCACCACCACCACCACCACCACCACCACCACCACCACCACCACCACCACCACCACCACCACCACCACCACCACCACAACCACCACCACCACCACCACCACCACCACCACCACAACCGCCACCGCCGCCACCATCACCGCCGCCGCCGCCGCCGATGCCCGCCACAATCACCACCACCAGCACCATTATTATTATTATCATTATTATTTATGATTGTTCTCAAATAAAATGAGTAAATCTTTTGGTTTCTATTCAGGACTAGGAACACGGGCTTACACTTCCATATTTATAGTTTACATCTACTTTTTAAATATATGAATCGAAAATAATACACTGGCACGCTTCTTAAATTTTAGTGTGTGCAGACAGAACAGTATCGATAATGAAGAAAATGTATTAACTCTCAAAGTTTATAAAACCTGTCGTCATTCGTGCAAACACCGAGGATGTATTGTCGCCTCGTCAATAAATATCAGAATGAAAAGAGACTGGCGGTGACAGTAAGTGAGATGACAAATTTATACAAAGTTGTAGTCAGGAAAGCCGAAGGGAATAGACCACTTGGGAGAGCTGCTTTATTAGATGGAAGAATGACATTAAAATTGATCTTGAAAAGTACAGCGTGATGATGTGGATTAGATTAATGTGGCTAAGGATAAGAATCTGTGGCGGGATCTTGGCAACACAGTAATTATAAATTTGGATTTATATAAGGCAGGTAATTTGTTTTAATAACTGAGTGACGATTACGTTGTGTTCTTATATATGCTCCACTTCTTGACGCCGATAGCTGGCTACTTAAGAATACACAGCAGTCAAAATATTCCACTTCAGAACCAACCACTAATTTTCTCCTACCAGTCAGTGAAACTTCATATTCGTAACAATGTCTGTTCTTTGGTATATATCATCCACACAGGAGCACGGTCGCCCTCACTCGCTTGGTACACACTTTGTCAGCATCTCTGCCGCCCCATCCTTACTGCATGGCTGCACACATCTTCAGAGAGCTGGAGGAGTGAGAATAGAAATTGCACTGCTGTGTATATTTTAGCTATATCCAATATACACCTCCCTCCTTATTCATAATTCATGACGACATTGAAATTCGGTTGTCGCATCCTCCCTCTAACTCAACGCTTTAAATTCAGATTTTTATAAAGTTGTCGTGGGGTGTCATAAGCACTGTCCTGCCTGCAGTTCGGGAATTTTGTTATGTGTATTGTTTTATGAGAAACACATGTAAGGGTAATGCCGGAGAAACTGGCACGCATGTCTTTATGTAAGCGTTCTTGGAATGCGACTATGCACACGAGCTGTTTATAGTGTAACAGATAGGGGTAAAGTTTTTCCTGTACACGCCATGAAATCACATAGGAGAGACGGAAGCATGGTTCCAGGTATCCTTAACCTCGGTACTACGTGGAGGTGAGTTCTCAGCCTCACGCGCAGGCCGCTTTAGCTGGGGAAAGAATCCCGGTAAATATTGGATAGGAGACAGCCGGTCTAGACGTTTCGGAGAAGAGATAAACCTCGTACCCCTTATGGGATTCGAACCCCAGACCGTCCAGCCAATAACCTAGTAAACATACTAACTAGGCTTACTAGAGGTACATACTGTACGTATACGCATCAGCGATGATACCTTGGTGTAGCAACTCACTGCAGTCTGAAAATCGGGGTTCGACTCCCTTTGGAGTGAGATATTTACTTTCGCCATTAAAGAACTGAATTAAGAACTATCTAGACTGTTCTTCAAAGATTACAGGGGATTGCGCTGGGTGTATAGCCGAAGAACAGAACTGACTACTCACGTCTGCCTAAGAGAGAGTCTGGCAGGACGGATATAATTTGGTTCAAAGTGGGGGTAGTGACTTCAGGGCGAGGTCAGGGCCACCAAACATACTACCCAATCGGTAGGGGTAAGTGAAACGGTCAAAGTGTGGCCACCAGTTAGCCTGTAGGCTGTATCAGGATGTGCAGTAGGTTACCTAAGCCTATGGAATGGAATAGCTCTGTACAAGCTGTAAGACCGAACTTCAACTCCCTGCAGGGCACAATTTTACTCTACGTAGCAATGCACACGAGTACATCGGCTTTTTGGACCACTTGGCCTCCTGCCCAGCGGGCTGCAAAGTTATTTCTCCGGGAAGAGTGTAGCTGGAACGCGAAGCTGACCGCTCATCTCTACCTATAAACACGGCGGTAGTGATCCAAATAATCAGTAGGAATAATGTTTCAAGGAAATTTACTGCTGTGAGGTTTGAGTCTTGCACTGCGTTGACTGTTAAGATTACGGCCTTCTGGGAGCCGACGCCGTGTAGTTTCGTAGGTAGGTAGGCATGTTTCGGCGGAATCCATCTTAAAGCTACCACCTTGAAATAAGCCAATAAAACGTAACGTTTGATTTGGTATAAAGGAGTTTCTAATATGAACAAGACAGGCAACCTACGTCTAACGTAACATTGAGGCACATTCGCGTAACCATGGTTGCCACTGAAAAGCAATAAGTAATACACATTATGAGTGTGTGTCTGAAGCCTTAATTATCCAGCATGCAATGCTTATGCTCCGTATTATATTATCATCTGCGGCCTGTCTGGCTCTACTATTTTTTTCCACATTATCTCATAAACGGCATGATTTTCAGAGAAAATTTATTTAACATAAAATGTGTGTTTTGATTTTCTCTACAAATTTTGTCTGAAACATTTCCCATCTTGGAAGAATTCAGCGAGACATTATCATAAATGTACATACGTCTTCATGTAAAGTACCCGTTATTTTTGTCAGATTTTGATAGAAATTGAATTTTCTCCACAGATTTTCAAAAAATTTCATGAAGATGCGTCCAGTTGGAGCCGAGTTGTTCCACGCGGACAAACAGATGGATGGACAGACATGATAAAGCTAACAGTCACTTTTCGCAAATTTTCCAAACGCGCCTAAAAACCTAAGAGATGACAGCCAGTACAATAATGCCGGCCTATGTCACTATCAGTTGTGGGTAATAACCTTCATTATAAGAATAATGTTAAGGTGCGGTTTCGTGGGACAGAGCTAGTTTCGTGGGACACAGCTAGTTTCGTGGGACACAGCTAATTTCGTGGGACAGAGCTAGTTTCGTGGAATAGAGCTAGTTTCGTGGGACAGAGCTAATTTCGTGAGACAGCTAGTTTCGTGGGACACAGCTAGTTTCGTGGGACACAGCTAGTTTCGTGGGACACAGCTAGTTTCGTGGGACAGAGCTAGTTTCGTGGAATAGAGCTAGTTTCGTGGGACAGAGCTAGTTTCGTGGGACACAGATAGTTTCGTGCGACAGAACTAGTTTCGTGGAACAGAGCAAGTTTCGTGGAATAGAGCTAGTTTCGTGAGACACAGCTAGTTTCGTGGGACTGAGCTAGTTTCGTGAGACAGAGCAAGTTTCGTGGAATAGAGCTAGTTTCGTGGGACAGAGCTAGTTTCGTGGGACACAGCTAGTTTCGTGGGACAGAGCTAGTTTCGTGAGACAGAGCTAGTTTCGTGGGACACAGATAGTTTCGTGGGACAGAGCTTGTTTCGTGGAATAGAGCAAGTTTTGTGGGACACAGCTAGTTTCGTGAGACAGAGCTAGTTTCGTGGGACACAGCTAGTTTCGTGGGACACAGCTAGTTTCGTGGAACAGAGCAAGTTTCGTGGGACAGAGCTAGTTTCGTGAGACAGAGCTAGTTTCGTGGGACACAGCTAGTTTCGTGGGACTGAGCTAGTTTCGTGAGACAGAGCTAGTTTCGTGGGACTAAGCTAGTTTCGTGGGACAGAGCTTATTAATGTGTTTAAATTAAGTTTATGCCGCAGGCCTAGTTAATGAATTGAACGCACCCTTCACGAAAAATATTTGGGACTCAACATCCTGATTTTCATTTATACAAACCTACCAGAGCAGAGGATATAATACATAACTTAAGAGGATACCGTAGTAAAAGAAGAATTATGAAGGCATTGAAATGACAGCAACCCCATTTGATGCCCTAACCAGTGGCTCCTTAACAATTTGAAGACTAAAACAGCAATGTGAATATACTTTCCTGTCCAATGCTCCGCCGATATCCGAAATAGGACTGTTTGTTTGAAGGTTCCCACCCGCTTGTCCTTCTTATGAATAGTATTAAGGTCAGGACGAGCAAGGACCATTGGTGGAAAACCTCAGTGCTTGGAGAAAAACCTGTCCCAGTGCCACTTTGTCCACTAAAACCCTCACATCAACCCCGGGCCTCCGTGAGAGGTAGGGGACTACCCGCCCGAGATAAGGCACGGACTTGAAGACCACATTATTACGGGAGGAATCAGGACGGTCCCCAGGCAATAACCGCTCTTCCAAAGATAGCCTGCAAATGAGGTAAAGCCTTTGGAAATGAAGAAGGTAACGTGATTAGAAGTGGCCTGTTGGGAGTACGCAGTAGAGGAATAAAGTTGAGCATTTGGGCTGATTTTTGTGTTTGGAGGGCAGCGTTATGAAGAAATTTCAATGCATAAAATTTATCTACATTGCGCACAAACAGCCAGCTTGTGCCGCACAGGGAAATGCACGCAACCGGTGTCTACTGTGGCAATCATGTGGAAAATATCCATACACTATGTCAGCAAAATGAAAACTGCTTGGTATGACACCGGACGAACATACGCGTACACTAACCACTAGGCAGCAAGCAGTTAGTTTTTCTCGGTTTTCAAGTGTCCTTTCATCTCGTAAGGGCATTAAAGCGCTGTATTTTGGGGACCTGTGCCCCCTTATAGATCTAAGAGTGCCTTGCCACTGGACACCAAGGGAATATCCCAAGTTAGTTGAAGGAAATCGTAGGCGAAAGCAAGCGGCAGAGTCACACTCCGGCTGTTCCGTACACGATACCCACAGGATACGACGCTGAATTAGTCCATAACTAGCGTGAACAAGAAAAATCCCAGCTGGGAATAAAACCCCGGTCGTCCAGTGCGTAGTCAGTCACTATAGACCTACTTAATGGGCCACCCCGGAAATATATTTAGGCCCTAGAGAAAACTTATGCTTGAGAGTGAACAACCATTTTGAATTACGGTAAAATCGATGAAAGCAGTAGTACAGTGTAACCACATTCAGTCCTGGTCAGAATCGATCAACATTATCCCGCAGAGACAGAGAGGGGAAGGGGAGGGGTAGACTGGTGCCCAGACACTGCGGCGTGGCGCGGGGACGCAGCACCCCTGCACACTGGCGAGGAGATGAGTCAGAAAACGACAGGGCATGTTTGAAATGAATGCGTTAATGACTGAATAAATAGCTTCAGCCAGTCTACTTAACTATGTGCTTGTCCGGTTATTGAAAGATGTATCAGTCATAGACTATACCATCGAATATGATATGACGTTCGCCGATGCAGGGTAGGTGATAAATTCAAGGGTTGCGACTGTCGGCTATTGAAACTTATTATCACTGTCGCACTCAGGAATGAATATTAGAAAAGCAAACTGACGATTATCATAGAGAGATGGGAATAAACTGCGTTGCATGGATTTTTACATACTACTTTGTTTTAGTCCTGCTTATTTTATTTCGATACGGCTAACTGTCTTTGGTTTCGACCGCTTCGGTTCCGTGGGATGGGGTTTCGTTTTATTTCACTTATCTTAGCGTACTGCATCTTTGTCAAATCTTAATCAGTTACGACAAGTTTGTTTTGTTCGCTTAGTTGACTAATTTCGCTTATTGTAAGTTCATTTTAGTGCACCTTCCTTTCACCGTCTCTCTATGGTAGAGTGCTTCGCCACAGTGACGAATGTACTGCACTCATTCATATGCAAAGTTAGGAGCATCCATCCTGAAAATAATATGAGAGGACGAAATAAGTCCATGAAAAATCTCATGGACGAGAGCCACTTTTCACGCCCAGTTTCGAACCCGGCACCTCACGACTCTATGTCAGAAGTGTTACTGCTACGTGGGGACGTGTGGCACATGTTTTGCAGCTTCCAATTAGATAAGAGGGAATCACGAATTCGAAGGGATGTGGACGCAAGCCATTACCATCTTCTTAAAAATAGTATCATAATATTTAAAAGAATGACTGAGACAAATCTCTATAAATATTGTTCGTGATAGTCCGCGAGACGCAGGGGATTCGAATCCGCATTTCGTATGCGAGTGATAGCCTACGAGTTATCGTTGCTCTAATCCGCCCGTTAGCAGTAGTCTGTGTTGGCTGAGGTTGTAAATATTTTGAAATGAAAGAGATAACAATTTACTACAATAATATACTAACTACACGGAACAGAGTCCCTCTTGAGAAGCTAACAGGTCCTAGTTAGTCAAGAAATTTCCCGCATTTTACGGAACCCGAAGGTTCATTACCGCATTTAAAAGAGCCCGCCACCTGTCCCCAACCTGAGCCAGCTCAACCTAGTCCAGCCCCCATCATACTTCTTGAAGATCCATTTCAAAATTATCCTCCCATCTATGCCTGGGTCTCCGAAGTGGTCTCCTTCCCTCAGATCTCCCTCCTAAAATCCTGTATGCACCTCTCCTTTCTCCTATACGTGCTACATGTGTTGCCCATCTCATTCTTGTTGAGTTGGTCAGCCGGACTATATTTGGTGATGAGTACAAATCATGAAGTTCCTCGTTATGTAGTCTTCTCCCCCATTTGCAATTTTAAAGTAATGTTCAACCCAGCTGAACATTGCAATGAATCACTCATTACGTCTATCACGTAATTAAAAACAGTCCTTCTGAAGAAGCGAGCTGATGGTATATAATGTAAGGTGGATTGTATACACACTATTGCATGCCCTACCGAAGCATGTTTTGTGACATATCCTTTAACTTCCCACAATACTTACACATTTTATAAAACCTTCCCCTCCACCGAGAACCATAAAAGAAATTCCTCTCCTACCGCTCTTGAACAGACTGCAGGAAGAGTAACCTCATCCAGCTTGTACTTGCTTTGAGACTACTGCAAAAGCATGGAAGAGGGGAGATCCGAGAGCTTCTGCTGTCTTCACAAGTTCCTGGTGGCACACAGAGGAACCAAGTACCAAGCAGAAACGAGAGAACTACGAATACAACGCTCGGAGGAAATAAACAAGGCTAAAATACTAACATTCCTCCCCCACGCTTATCTTTCTCTTTCATTTTTTTTTTACTTGTCTTTTCGAGTTCTTTTGTGTTACGGTTAACAGCGAAAGTTGGTTGTTTAGTGGTTGTAGTAGTGGGTCTGACCGCCAGGTGGCTACTGGGGGGACACGAATGGCTCTGGAGTCAAGTGTAATCATCAAGCCCCTTGATGCCCTATCTTTGTGGTGTGGATTCAAGACATTTCGCATTTATCCTGTAGACAATATTACTGCAGCAGAAGCTACAGCGTGCTTTTGTATGACTGAGTTACGGACCGCCACGATAAGCTGAACAAAGCAAACTTAATGAACTGAACAGGTCAAATTGGCACTCAGTACAAATAACGATGTTACGCGGCTTCTAGTTCACACATTGAACCACGAAAAATCAGTTGTCGTTACACTGCCTCTTAATAAGAACATTAGAGCGTAACTTGAAATCTCGCATATTTCTTAGTTCCTTATTTCTGTCTTCCTACAAAATAAAAATCATCGTAAGTACAATACTCTTGCCTGTTTAGTCCTATATACACTTACAAGCTTACATTTTTATAAGATACTCAGTGCATTGTTTTACGTCAGCTCAATTCTTCAGAGAATTATTTTTTTTCAGTTATGGTATAGGTATAATGGTTCACTGCATTGTTCAACTATGATGAACGTTATTTCAAAATCACAAATAGACTAACTAACTAACTAACTAACTAACTGACTGACTGACTGACTGACCGACCGACTGACTGACTAACTAACTAACTAACTAACTAACTAACTAACTAACTGACTGACTGACTGACTAACGTCATGGAGCAGAGTCCTTCCTGAGAAGCTAACAGGTCTTCAGCCCGTCAAGAAATTCCCTGCATTTTATGGAATCCGTAATCTGATTACCACATTTACAAGAGCCTGCCACCTGTCCCAATCCTGAACCAGATCAATCCAGTCCATGTCTTCCCATCCCACTTCTTGCAGATCCATTCTACTATTATCCTCCCATCTACGAATAGGCTCATGCATACGTACTCTTTTCGAATACAAACATAAATTGTTTTATTTAAAAATATGGACATAGGCCTATTCCAAAGGCGTCACATCCTCCTTAATTTAACACAGACCTACTGCTAACTGGATGGTTACAGCAACGATAACTCCTAGACTCGCATAAGAAATACGTGTTCAAATCACGGCCGTGTATAACGAGTAATATTTATCGCTATTTTAGTCTGTCCCCTCGGGCGCATACAGCCTAGATAACTGAGGAAAACTGCCACAGACCTATACGCCTGATGGCCAAGTACTTTGAAGATACAGACTTGCGAAATCAGGCACCTGTACGCTGGTACGCTTTCACGTATTTTAAAAATCGTACAGTTATTACCGCCTACCGCATGCGAGTGTGCAGAGGGAGTGGATTTACCGCTCCACTCATTATTAACATCGACATTAGATAGAGCTAAGTGGTCAGCCTTACGCCCCGGCTCTTTCACCGTCAGGGAAACAGCGGCCAGTATCCATTGAACAGCAGACTGGTGGGACCCACAGACGGTCTGAACGCTTGGGATAAGAGAAAATCTCTTTCCCCGCCCGTAGCCTAGTCATTACCTTGACTGCAATATCCTGGCTCCATTACATACTTTCTACGCAGTATAAATTGTCTTTCGAATTATATAATATAACTTGTATGCTTTCAGTAGAATCCTAATAACTGCGCAGTTGGGAAGAAATGGGCCTACAGGCTTACGTAAACCCACGAAAGTTTGTTGTTTGGTACGTTTGGAGTACTGGCCATTTGAAGGCAGGTACTAGGAAAATTTGTCGTTCCAAACCCCAAACAGTCAGTGGAAGCATGCAAGATCACACTTCTAGCTACAGCAGACAATCTGTCACCCTGTTTTGACTTGTCTGGCACCTGAAGTATTTCATATTTCCTACTACGTACTGAATTCGTTTTTTAAAATTATGTATTCAGTGTCTTTCGAAATTGTTCTAATGAGGATAATAGTATCAGGCTCGTCATCTATATTGGACAGACAGTTTTCCAGGGTACATAAGGCCGACTAAAATTTGACTGCTCAATATGTTTTGAAAAGTCTATTAAGAAGTGCAGGTTTAAGAAGCAAAATGAAAAATTTACTCGTTGTTTGACATGTACTTAATTTATCTCCCTCAAATTAAGGATATACGTTGAAAGAATTTAATTAAAAGTCATGTTATGATGGTATGATTTTTAATTCAGTTACAAGTTTAGCATGCGGTAAATAATGAATATATTCGAAATAGATTAAAAAAGTATTGGAGCAAATTGCTGAGGGCATTTTTTGGAATTATAAACATTGAAATTCTCCGCGTACACCAAGACGTGAGGGACGCGAGAAATAAGAAATGCATACATTTCAAAGAAGAAGAATGTTTGTGAGACCTGAACAAAGCTGGGGATAATAAAACATATATTCAAGCAACAGGATACGGCATTACATATTGGATTCATCTGGTCCACAACAGGGTCCATCGGTGAGATTCTATGAAGAGTCTGATCAATATTAGACTGCCATACAGGCAAGGAATTCTTAAGCAGCTAATAACTACCAATTGGTTACGAAGTTACTTAGGCTACACGTAGTTTTATGCACAGAAAGCACGAACCAAAACATAACTCCGGGTCTGAAGGTCAATGTATCTCTCAAGTCCGCTCAAACACTGGAACACGTCTTGACACACACTAAATCTAGAGAACTAGTTCTGGTGCGACATTCAGGCTTAGTGCACGTACGTACTACGCATACAAGCGACAAGCGTATTTACGTCATCACAGCACTGTCTCGCGTTACGCTAGAATCATAATCAAAAATCCTGCACCATAACGTTTGTAATACTTCGCGCGGTCGCCACGTTGTTATTTTTAATTTTGATACAAACTTGCATTGATAACATTTTCACTTTCTTGCAAGATACAGACTTGCAGGTCCTTTCACTGGACGAGACGCGAGTTCGCATATTCAGCATTTCGGTAAACATCTTGCTACAAACAGAGACTTTAAAAGTGTCCCTGCCAAAACGGAGTAGTGTCCATTGACATGCAGCCCACAGTTCGTTAGTCGCATTAAATGTGGTCAATTAGAATCTATATCTTGTCATCATCATCAGCAGCAGCAGCGGTGACCTGTTATGGTCTTTTACCTGTATCTGCGTTTGTACAGTTTACAAAAAGAGCTTCGCTCTTTTGGTAGGTAGGGGAAAATGTGAAATACTTACTGTAGCGAGACACTCCAAAAATGTCTTTTGCACTTAAATCTGCAATTTCCTATGAAACCAGTTGCACGACTGGCAGTTTTCTTAATGACTTCGTGATTTTCGTTGAATAATCCAGCAGTTCGTAAAAGCGGATATCGCGTAAGTCAGAACTAAAACTGTTCCATCTTAATATATATAAGGTGCAGTTGTTTAAACAACACGTCAAAACTCAGCTCTTAATTCTCAGACGATATGCCGTACCTACATTGTAAATATCAGTTAGTTTAAGAACGAAATATTTGTACCTGAACCCCACACAGAGAAAAGCAGACACCCGTTAAAGAACGTGGCATATAGAGACCATTGAAATAAGAGACAGGATGTACTAAGATACTAATCGGATATTAGAGAAAACTTCATAACGAGGAGCTTCAGGATCTGCACTCCTCACCACATCTAATTAGGATGACGAAATTAACCTAAATAGGATGAGACTGCAGGCGCAGCTCTTACGGCTGGGAGAAAAGAGAAAAGTTTACATGGTTTTACTTGGAGAATCCGAAGAAAAGAAGTCACTTGGAAGACCTAGGTTTAGAGAGAATAATACTAAAATGGGTCTGAAATAGATGGGTATGGACTGGATTCATCTGGCTCAGAATAGTGACAAGTGACGGGTGGTTGTGAACATGGCAATAAAGCTTCAGGTACAGTACATTTGTTAGCTAGGTGAGGACCAACTGGCATCTCAACAGGGATTTTGTTAGCTAGGTGAGGACCAACTGGCATCTCAACAGGGATTTTGCTCCACGGAATCACGTAGTTACTTCAGTAGCCCATCTCTCATGCTTATTATTTGGCCGTACTAAAAAGACATCATTTTGTAACAGTGGCGATGATAGGCCTACGTATATATATTCGAGGAGTAAAAAAGACGAAAAATGTTCGTCTGAAGAGCTGGTGCCAACAGACATTAAACACCACACTCAAGAATTTGGAGTGGTGTATCAGGCGTTAATCTACCGCGGCTGGCAATTAGTGTGCAATCATACGACATACATCTTAGGAATGCCGCGATAAAAACTAATTGGCAAGCGCCTGAAAGGACTGATCTGTATGGAGTGGAAAGTATACAGCCTACCACCACAACTTATTCTTATCCGTCGTAGCCTCGACATAAATTTCAGCTCCATTTTGAACATTTCCTCGTTCACGATTATGGAGAAGTTACACCCACTCAAAACACTGGCAGGTCGAAGCAAAATTCTCAGTGCATCCGCAATTGCGGAATTCTAAATGCCATTTATCACAACCATGCTCCAGTGACACTAACACTCTGTTCTCTCAGACTTGTCGTTCTGCTGTAATAAACTGAGAGAACGCACGAACCGTGGTAATTGACACTCCTCCTGAGTCCTCCAACATTCGCTAGTTTGAGGCAGGATAACACTCAGTAGCCTATATTGAACAGGATGCGGGATGGACAAGCCGTAAACAGGAATTCGATTCTCAGCAAGGTGGAGGTTTTCGTGTTGGCCGCAGAGCCCAGGCTGGCTATGAGACCCATCCATCTTCCTACACACTGTGTGCATGGGTTATTCCGCTAGGCGTAAAGCGACCAGAACATGAAGCTGATCAACCGTTCCATCTAGTGACAAAATTTGAACGAAAAGAGCTACGCACCCACTCCCAAGTCGTCTTCATGAACTGGCACTTAATGAAGTGCAACTTAAACCCTTGCCCAACACAACAAGCCTATACTCACTGTAGACATCGCAAGCGACTTTAAGTAACGACTGATGTATTAATCAGTGAGTAGGCTTTCGTACCCCTTTAAGTCGCTGCTCACTGTGTGAGCCTTCGAGCAAATGAATTTATTGACCAGATTTCTCGTGCAAAAACACTAACCACCAACAAATGCACAAAGAGAGTTTTATGATCAATCGTAACACACTCCTACATGTTTCGACCCTGCTGGGTCATCTTCAGGGAGAACTTTCCCTTACCGTTACTGCAGTTCAGGCCCGGACCGCGGAGAGTTCACGCCTCCAAAAACAACGCAGTACACAGTCAACAGCACATTCTCACTCGACTGTAAAGTGCAACCCTAGTGTAAAGGTAACGGAAAGTTCTCCCTGAAGACGGCCCAGCAGGGTCAAAACATGTAGGAGTGTGTTACGATTGATGATAAAACTCTCTTTGTGCATTTGTTGGTGATTAGTGTTTTTGTATGATATAGGGCACGGACATGGAACAGATTAAATCAGATTTATCGTCTTGCTGGCTAATGCCACGAAGGCAAACTCACAATAATTTCGATGAACTCATGAAATAATGTAAATATCGTCTTTGTTGTGTCTTCCTGTCCAAGGCACATCAGTTACTGACACTCACGACAACAGCTTGATTATAGTAAAATTTTTACACAGGTTGTATGAGGTAGGCCTACAAAACACCATAAATTTACGGGTACTTTGCCGGCTGGTTTAGGCGTAACAGTTCACAGAGCACAAAGAGACTGCAGGGCACAAACAGTGATCTTAATTTACCTTCAGAAGAGTGCTACTCTCCGTATTTCATTCTAATCGAAAGCAAATATAATGAGTTATGTATTATTCTAACTTGTATCGCCACCACATCATTTATTGAGGCAACAAAGAGGCCTTACATTCTAAAGCATGTCTGTTGTGGGCTATATATCCTAGAGTAAATATATATTATATAGAATATACAATACATGAATACGTAACACACAGAATGACAGGAACAGGATGGAAGCACAGAATTCTGTACATGCAGTAATGTCTCTTGAGGGTCATGGAGGTAGGGTGGGGGTGGGCGCTGTTCAACACTCTAAGAAAAAAAGGTCTAAGTGAATGAATTTGTTGCAGGCCTACTCTTGGCAGCAAAATGTGCAGTCTTCCCCTGTTCACAAGGGTGTTTTCTCCAACTGCCAGATATATGCTGCGATAACGTGGGTCAGAGATAAGCCTACATTATTTTTTTGTTAATATGCTTATAACGACTCAACTGAACTGGCTATTTTCGATTGCTAGCACAATAACGAAGGGCATCGAAACTTAAACACTAAACTGTACCTAAATGTTGATACTTGTCTTTCCTCGACACAGATGTGGGAGACGTAATTGAGGCACTGCTGTAGCATACCTTCCAATTTTATTGTATTTATTGAGTATGTAGTCCGAACTTCCGGTCTTTGAACTTAATTTCCATTTAAATTTTTAAGTATAGGTCTAAAACTTGACTGGTTGTAATTTAATTCAAAAGAAATTCAAATCACAAAGTGTTCAGGACTTTTTCCATCCTCAAACCAATAAAAATTACAACGTTTAGGAAGAAAACTTCTTCCATCCTCAGGTGATAACCATGATGGAAAAAGTCCTGCAAAATGTTAGTGATTTGAGTGTTGTGAAGCCATTGTCAAGAACTGATATGATGCAATTAAAAGAAACTATAACATTTTAACATACTCCATTTACACTTACATAAGACATAATTTTACCTTTACAAGATTAATTTCCCGTTATTTTCTGCAAAATAAAAATTTTCAAATCCTTATTAAGTTATCCTTCACAGTGCGAGACATCCTCATGTACTCAGAATAGCCTATACTTACACGCAATAGGCATTACACAATGATCGAGATGCAGAATCACATATGGACAGGTCGCAAACTATTTAAGAATATTCTAGCTAGGGTTTGCAATACCGTGATGCCGGGATCCCGAATTCAAATAACGGTACTGATACAAAAACACCGGTTTTAGGTACTAATTAAAAAATAATTGTTTATGATTTATTCACATAAAGTTATAAAATCGACAACAATAAATCATTAATATTACCGAATTTGCAACTAAGGGATTGTTACATACAATGCAAAAGTTCAAAGACCAGGAAGTGTGGTTAAAAGGGAAATAAGATGTTTTTAAAGCGTGGTAATAAGGGGGTAAACCAGCAAACTCGTCTACGACTATCTCAGTGCAATAATACAATGCAGCATAGAATCCGAAAGGGCGTTTTCTGCCGCTAATCAAATATGTACCAAAATTAGATCCAGTTTAAATGTTAACAGTATTGACTGCTTACGTTTCTTAACAGCCCACTTTATTCGGACAGGTAGTGTGGATGCTTAAACGTAACTAAAATTCGCATTATCAATAAGTATATTTTTTGTTTCTAGAATAACTGTATTTTTAATAGTTTTTTGTCAGAATATTTATTATTGTAACAAAAGTTTGATTTAAAACATGAATCCAAATAATTACTTGTCTCTTCCTTACGACATTGCACGTAACTGTCATCATAATCTACTTAGAAAAATCTTTGTTTTAATATTAACACCAGTATCCCGGTTTCATAAATTAAAAATACCGAAATACCGGTAGGTATTAAGATTTTGACCAGTATTGTGATCCCTAGTTCTAGCAGCTAGTGTATCTGCCGGCTCTTTAGCGCCGAGAGGTAGAATGAGAAACCTCCTTCGGTAAATTAAAACAAAAATTGGTAGGAAGGCGCTTTGGCCCATTTTAAGCGACACTTCGACCAGACGGACTCAGAAACTCTCTGAGAAGGAACAAATGCAGGTTTGAACACTGTGGTGGCAAAAATAAACATATTCTGCCAGGGAACGGAAATACCAGGTTGGTAGGCCTGTCTCTATAAGGCCTGGTGTCTAAGGTAGGTTCAACCATGTACTGTCCAAGGTATGCCTCTCTTTATTTACCATTAATGATCAACAAGTTTTACGAAATTTATTGGACGCTACACAATAAGTCTATAATCGCTGAAGATATAGGTTAATGTTTTTGTCAATAGTAAGTACAGACAGTTACAATCCCATACTTTCACTGAGTGTGTTTGCATTTTTTGTTCATTGTCTGTTAATACGATTGTCACCCTTTTGCCGTTTAATTTACGACGCTGTCACTAATTCAGGCCATAGGCGTACGGCGTCGAACTGTACGATGATACAAAAATGATAAATTAGAGAAGACTTAAACATGGCCGTGGCCTAATCCAATTATTACCCAAAAAACTGCCTGGAGTGACTGAGTAAAGTCACGAGAAACCTCAGGCAGAATAGCATATGGCCCAACTGAGATTCCAGCGTTATCGCTATAGCAACCCATACTGTGAAAGCTGTAGTCCCGTTTTACATACAGCAAATATAGGTCCTGTTTGTACTGGACTCCCTTGAAGAGGTTAGGCAGGTAGTGCAGTAGCGCGATGAAAGAATCGTTAGTTGGTGGATCAAGTCTGTCATGTAATTCTTCGTATGAACAACACTCTAGCAGCTCTATTCTAAACGGGAGGTGAAACTTGGGCTACAGCTTCTGCAGTGATAGTTCAAGGGCTTTTAAATTCTATCAAGTAGTAGATAAATAGGAGATAAAGAGGTAGAAGCCTAAGCTTGTTTAATGACGATTTTCAGCTGCCCACGTTATGTAGTGATAAGTGACGAATGAATGGAAAAGAATATTGGAATAAAATAGAACTTACACTCTGTGGTTGAGGACATTTTACGTATTTCGGTGAGACTCTTCAGCGTTTTGTAACATCTGGCTGTTTACGGTGCACAGTAATTTAACAGGTTACAGAACGAAGTGACCACGACGTCTTTTAAAGCATTATCACTGCATTTCATGCAACGAGAAAAAAAATAAAAATTTCAGCCAGAAATGTGAGGTCCCAGACCAAGACCTGAATTCGGCACTTCTAATATATGAAAAACAGTTTCCAATACTGAACAGTGGCGTTTGGTTTACCCACCCAGAATTCCTACGGAAAGTCTCCAAGAACCGTTTCATGTTTAATTGTGAATCGGACAAGAAGTGTTAAAAGTCGAAGACTAATAAAGAAGAAAACAAATCAATAATTGTAAACGAGCGCCAACTACAATACCGCTGAAAACAATACACTGCAGTAACAACAAACCTAAAAATTCCCTACCAACAGCGGAAATAAAACAGTGCTGCTTGAAACAATAACATGCTCGTCTCGAGCCCTGGTGCCCACCCCTGTGGTATGTCGAAACCACCCCTCAAGGCCCCAGTTACTGTTTCAATCGTGGGACGAACACGTCGTATCAAATGTGACAAGCTCTTCAGCTCAGACAGGAACCCTGGCACTAGTCCTTCAGGGCAAAGGAAAACACTTGAGTGTCAGACCCGGTCCTATTGTCGTGGATGTCACCATTGTAATTGGCATACATCTTTAAAAACGGACCCTCCTTCCCCCTTGTGTGTCACACATACAATTGGTTTGTATTATTGTAGTAAGGTAGATACATCCATCTGCCTATAGTGTGTACAACTGAAATTCAACGATTAGAAAGGTGGGTCATTTCTGACAAAGTTTGGCACTATAGAGTCTGGGTCAAAACCGACGAATTTTTTTACTTACGAAAGTAAATTCTATATAGGCCTAACTACCAGTGTGCGCTCCGTGTATGTTTCTGTGCATCTTGTATGTATAGGCTATTGATGGTAATTTTCTGGAAATTCTACAAGTTATAGGAAAAGTGATCCTGCACTCAGCGAAAACAACTGTGGTTCTGGAAACGTAAACGACACTTATTACTCTGTGCAGAACAGCACAATACACATTTTTTCAGTACTAACATTAGCTGTCATTAAAAGTGAAGTTCTGGAAGCTCAATACTTTGAATTGTTGTTGAAGAATCAAAGAACACCTTCAAGACTGAACAGATATCCGTTGTAATTAGTTACTATTCAAATGACTCTATGCATAAGAAGTTTTCAGGACTTCGGCCAGCAGAAATGACAGAAGCGAATGCACGTCTTTCTTATATCAAACACACCCTCGACAAGTGGAGAATAGAAGTCGGTAATTGCTTTGCCCGAACTTATGATGGGGCGAATGTAATAACTGGGCGTGCAGTGCAGTGCAGTGCAGTGCAGTGCAGTGCAGTGCAGTGCAGTGCAGTGCAGTGCAGTGCAGTACAGTACAGTGCAGTGCAGTGCAGTGCAGTGCAGTGCAGTGCAGTACAGTGCAGTACAGTACAGTACAGTGCAGTGCAGTGCAGTGCAGTGCAGTACAGTGCAGTACAGTGCAGTGCAGTGCAGTGCAGTGCAGTGCAGTGCAGTGCAGTGCAGTGCAGTGCAGTGCAGTGCAGTACTTGCTCAAAAAATGTCCCTCGAGCTCTTATGTAGCCTACTCTGTGTGAACCATGGCTTGAATCTAGTGAGTGATGATGTCTGCAAATCGTTAAAACCAGCAAAGAACTCCCTTGTAGTAGTACTGAAGAGACTGTACTTATTCACGAGTGGTGCAGTGACGCATGCTGTCTGCGTGACAGTACAGGAGAAATTATGCATTCGAAAGATAAAGTTTAAGTGATAATCGCTGGTCAAGTCAATACAAATCTTGTTCTGCAGGGAAGAAGACTTTCCGAGTGACATCAGTGACATTGGCACAATTTAGCATTCAGAGCAAAGGTACTGGAACGAAGACTACAGTTTTATTGCACTAGCTAAACATCTAAAGACATCATTCACATTTCACCCTTGCCTATTTCAAAAGGTGTTGAAGGAATCAAAACTGGTGTCTGATAACTTACCGTCGAAAGACTGCGACATTAACAAATGCATGCATGGTAGCCCGAGCTTGTGGCAATACTTTCTCAACAATGAAAAGATCTTTCGTTTCTTTCAAGAAAATCTGGTTCGATATAAAACCATTTGCTGAGAACAACAGCATTGGAGTTGAAGTTCTTTCATGAGTTCGGTAGAAGTGTCTGCCATCTCACTTAGCGTACGTTGTGACGGAAGCCGAGATTATTAACAGCGAAGAAACAGCAATATCCGCATGCGAATATTACGAACCTAAGTATTCATCCCGGTGACTGATAAAATACGAGTACTCAATGGATCTAAAAGACGCTTCACCGAAAACAGCGGCGTTTTACACGTGGTTAGCGCGCTGCACACCAGCTGCAAGTCCTTCCTCGATATGCTACCCTCAGACGTTTAGAACAGCATTACACACGTTATGCAAGGATGTGCTGAAGGAGAAGTGAAACCTTCAACAAAGTTGATTAAACGTTATGAGGAAGAAAATCAGCACGGAATAAAAAGAGTGTCACACACCTAGGACTCACTGGGCCTGTGAGAGAATCTTTTCCTGTCGTCGCCGACTGAAGACTTACCCACGAAACAGTAGGGACAATGAGCAGCTTAAATGACCTCGCTCTACTGGCATTGGCAAAACAACTTTTGACAGGACCTGACTTAGAAACATTAATGGCCAAGTTCGAACTGAGCATCAGAATAGGAAAATTCACCCCTCAACATGGCAAGACTAATAATTATTGATTTAAGTAGGGTCTAAGCAGAAAGTTGTAAAATACGCCTTTTAGCTTCACCATGTCTGTCCATCTGTCCTTCAGACAAATTAGGACTTTGAACATTAGTTAAGTATGGCTCAAGAAATTAAATAAAATAAAGCTAATATCTGATTACAGCGTGAGCATTTTAACCTTCAGGAATAGGTTTGTTCCTCATGATTGGTTGAGATATTCTGCATATTTTATTAAAAATAGCTGAGCCCACCATCTGATCTACCCGCAGAAAAAATATGGGGCAGCCCCTAACCAATCCCACTTATATCTCTCTAGTCATGGTCATTCTGCCATTCGACTTCGTGCCCTACTACAATCTACTCGACCGGAAAAGCGCAGTTGTATAACCCAAAAAACTTGAAACCAAATAATGGCCTGCGTAAACAGCAATGTTAAAATTTAATGGTTGGAAAATAAAATTTGGCAAATACTGTTCTCAAATGTTACTGGAAGGGTCCAAATTCTGTAATTTTTTTCTGATTCTAGACATAAAAATAATCTCAAATAGCTTATATCCTGATTACAATTCCCGGCACCACTCCAGCCAGAAGAGTTCATGTTGTGATGACATGACAGGCAATCAAGACTTAAAAAAAATATAACCACTTATGGTGCGCACGCAGCTCAAGACAATTTCCGTTTCCCCTCTGGAAGAGTTCCGGTTCAATCCAGCCAACCGGGAAGCGCGGTCACGCGGTGACAATGAGAGGCGTGCATGTCCACGGGGAACCAATCACTTGCGTTCAGGGGCACTGGCAGTAACAACCGACGGATACTGTTCAAAGCATCCAAGAAGGTTGGGCAGGATCATGCGTGCTTGCCTGCAGCAACGGATTTGAGGTCTTATTCAGTTTATCCACATAAACGTGTATGCCATTTGTGTTTGTTTATACGCGGTGCATTTAATCGACCTGTCGAAAATTCAGTCAGGAGCATATTAGTGTTGACCAGTAGTATGATCACTTAAAATCCTATCCATAAATCGGCAAAGATGTGGAAGGAAGCTGTCGTGGACCGGTTTAAGGTACTACCCACAGAACTTTGCCTGGAGGAACGGAGAAATGCCACAGAATATTTCAGCCAGGCTAGCATGTTTCTGGGCAAAGTTTGAACCCGGTACCTCCGAACTACGAAGCAAGAGTGATAGCCAATAGTCCGCTACATTGCCACTCTATATCGTTAAATCGATACGATACGAAACTGCGGAAATTATTCGATGTCGATGTCAGAGTGATGGTGAGAAAACGGCGATTGCTAGCCATCACCGCTGAGTTCAGTGAAAGGGCAAAATAGTACATCCACTTCTACCTTTCACTTGGGAATGTTAGCAGTCACTAGTAATTGCTATCAATTGTGCTTTACGTGCAGTAAAACAACATTTTTTTTGTCAACACAGACTTACATACTTAACAGCAGCAAGATGAACTAGTGTGACGCATCGAAAGATAGGCCAGCCTACTTTCTCTTTCGTCACTTCTTTTTACGGCACAACTCCACGACAGTCAATGACTACCCAACACGCAATATGCCTAATATTTCCTACAATCATTAATAACAGCCGGGAATTGCTAGCGATCACTGGTAAATGTAAAAACCCACCCAATTTCCACTAAATTTGCTAAGCATATCGGCGTTACAAGTCACAAGTGAGCCTAGCAGTGATTGCTAGCAAGTGACAATTACGTCTATTTGAAACCTTCATGAAACGGGACACCGTTCATTGAAAACTGCTTTGTGGGAGAGTGTAATTTATTAGAAAGAAGAAACGGAATGAAGAAAGAAAAAAAAAACACAAAACGTAGGCCTATGAATAGGAGGAACATGCCTAAGATGCGTAAGACTAAATTTTAATTTCGATGTTCTTCATCCTGTTGTGTTTGAGGCAAACAGTATTAGGAAGGAAGGGCCGTCTAACAGACCAATATCAACACTTTATTGCAGATGATGGGCAGGGTAAATTCGTGGGTTTAAGTTAAACCCACGAATCTGCCCTACAAAATCATCATAAAGTAGTATGAAACACCATAATTGAACACCTTAATTAATATAACAGATAACTGGCGAAGATGGAACTCCATACAGCTGCAATACCTCACACTCAGAATTTATTTTTGCAACATAAGTTTACTTATTGCTACATTTTATGTAAAACATGAGATCTCATTTCTTTTTATAATATCTAATGTTGATAATTTCCTCCCACGTATTTTTTACATAGTTGCATTACCTGAAGATGGACACGTTGGTCGAAACATGTTGTAAAACACACTAAATCTCTGAAAAAATAAGATTTTTATTGTGATTGACGGTTCATTGCTTTACACTTTATACTGTGTGCTATCACAACGGGATGTTTAAAATAAAGAGTATTACAACAGTAAGATTTTCCTTGCAATACCACGAACTGATGATATCGATAGATATGGTCGAAATATGTAGCCGACCATCTGCTATAAAGTGCTGAGATTGTGATAGTCGGCCCCCTCCTTAATAATACTAGATTTCAATATTATTTAAAAGTTTAAATTTTTTCACTGCATCCTACTTAATTATATTATATAGCTTAAATTATATTTGCATAAGGTACAATTTGTCTAAAACAAACACGCCTAAAGGCAATAGGGTCTATAGAGTGAACGTAAGTAGATGCCTGCATCTAGTTATAGAATTAAAGAATTCGGGAAGCCGAGGAAATGATTAGATGCCAAAATATTCGGTGTTTGCTAGTTGCGTCCCGCCGTCATTTTTCAGATAAGGGTTGCGTATCAGTTGCATGCCAGGCTGCGGAGGGTCAGGGTATTAGTTGCATCCCCCTGTGAGATTTCAGGTATAACAGTTGTGTAGCAGGCTGCTGAGGGAAAACCGAACGGTTCTAGTGTCGAATCGGGTTCAGGGTACCTTGGTTCCATGTCCGTCTGCGGCGCGGTCCAGTGGGTCAAATTAAGCAAGACACGGCCAAAATTAAAATTCTTCGACTTCCACTTCTTCTTATTCTTCTTCATCAGGCGCTACAACTTCATATATTGAAAGTCTTGGCCTTCTCAACTATACATTTCCATTTGTCTCTATCCTGTATACAGATTCTCCAATTCTTTACTTTCATTTCTTTTAAATCGTTCCTTATGTAATTTTCCCATCTACGTTTTGGTCTGCCTTGTGGTCTCGTGGATGTTGGTTTCCACACATATATTTTTTTTACCATCATATCACTATCCATTCGATGAATGTGTCCAAGCCAACTTAGTCTTTGTACTTTAATAAAATTAATTATTGTTTGCTTTTTAAACAAATTATAAGTTCAATCTTAGCTTCGACTTCCACAGCATGCTTAAAAGTCTACTTGAGGGGCAACAGAAAGTCCTCAGGGTAACGAAAATATAGGGCAGACCGGGTTCACTTGGCACACTTCTCACTTCTTAATTTTTACAGTTTTCTTCGAAATGATACAGAAAAGAAAATGGTACTGGTGGCACGTGTCATTCTTAGACTGCGCAAGAAAATATAACGAAGAAGTTATGCCAATAACTAATCCAAGAAAAGTGAACTTTTTCTAATCTCTGCACGTGTGCCAACAAGCCCCATATATGGGTCAGGTTGGCACACATCATGGGGTCTGTTGGCACATAGTACAGCCTGATTTATTATTATTATTATTTTCAAAAATATTCTGAGGCAGCATAAATGACGCTAAAATATTTTGCTGCTAACGACATATTGAAACTGATTTATACTCGGTACAAAACTAAGGATAAACATTCCAAATTACAGTGGAAAATGAAACTCAATACAGAAACATAAGTCCATAAAACTTCAGAAATCTTCATCTGATATATCCGACCTGCAGTTGGGGCAAATATACCCCCAAAGAAACGCCAGCTGTGCATTTTTCATGGGCCCACATTTGGCACTGGGTACACTGAACCCATATTTCCCCCGCTACACTCTTTGAGTATCTGTCCATGCAAACCAAACAAAATGTTTCCCCGTCATTTTCATCTGAGCAGTCTTTCTGAATTTTCCTCACTATTGTCTTCTTCTTTGAATCTCTTGCAGCCTTATTAAAAAGGCGCCGCTTGCTACCCTTCTGATGTGTTTTTCCTCTTGTCACTTGTGTCAATTTCTGTTTATCTTGCAAGGTTGCTTTCACCGGCGTATCAGTCAGGATTGCTGTACTTCTTTTCTGTCTAGTAGCCTTTGCTGTTCCTTTCCCGTCTGCAGCTTTAGGAAAAGGACGGACAAGTTCAGGAGTCAAGGACGTGCTTGAGGAAGAGTCTGCTTCAGCAGGTCTTTTTCTGGAAGGACCGGGCTCGGGAGAATGAATTCTTGAAGGGTCTTGTCCTGCAGACACATCATGTTTAATATTCCCGTTACTGTAATTCGACGCTGCAGTGCCTGTAGCTGGAGCTGGTCTGTCTGTTACGTAGGAGGACAGAAATTCCTCATCAGAAAAGACATCTCTGTTGTACGGAAAAATTCCAGCGGCCATGAATCCAACCTTGATATTTGCAGGAGTAGCTGCAGAGTTGAGAGACATGTTGACAATTCCAGGTAAATCATAAATGGTCATCCTTTGTCCTTGGTGGTTTGTGACCCATGCGTCACATGCACGATTGACGTTGGTTTTTAGTGACCCAAAGACACTTCTATCAAGCGGCTGCAGTTTGTGACTACAATGAGGTGGGAAGGAGAGAACTGTCATGCAGTTTCCTTGCAGTAATCGAGTGCTGCGATTGACAAATACGAATCATGATTGTCCAACGGACGAACTACTGGCCGTTCTTTTGAAGGTTTCACGTGGGAAACAAAATGTTTTACAAACTTCAAAAATTAATTCGTGTTCATCCAACCAGTAGGATTAGCATCACCTTCACTACCTGCAGGAGCACCATTCAAGAAGTGGGCACGAAAGTTCACCCTGGGGAAAATGAAGAACGGCGGCACTATGTTTCCTCTCGCTGAACCGGCCAGGGCTGAAGTTAATAATTTTCCATGTTCAGCGGATACCAGTTTTCCTATTTGTTTGCAACCACGGCGCGCAATAACTCTATCCGGTGTCTGCACGGTTGTTACACCCGTTTCGTCCGTGTTCCGTACGTCGCCCGGCTCAACCCGCAGGCGATCAAGTACGTTTTTCAAATTACAAAAAGAGTATTAACATTGGTCTTGTTAAAACCTGAAGCTCTAGTGGTGCTTGTTGCCTCACGTTTGCGCATTGAAAGGGTCTTACGCCTTTTCAAGAACTTCGTAAACCATTCTGAGCCTGGCATTTTCTTATCCTTCCAGCGTTGAGGGAACTTTATATTTAATGCCACTGCGTACTCTAAAGCAAACTTTCTCACCTCCCTTGCAGACAAGTCATAGTAGATGTATGATACCCTTTTCAAATAATTCTCTAAGTTTTCTTCCTCAGCATCACTGAACACCTGCGCAGAAATTACATTGTATCCTGTTTCTAAAAATTAATGAGACATGCGATAAAAGGTGTGGGAACATTTAATTTTATGTAACGAATCATTTACCAAAAAAAAGTACGAGACACTTTTGGTTTATTTCCCTGGTCACGTACGGGAAGACCGCGTAAATTGGACCACTTCTTTAATTGGCACAATGCTACAGAAGTTGACATACAGTAATGGTCTCAAATCTAGAGACAAAAAGTCGAAGCTTGTCGTTCTGAGTAAAGGAAGAAATGTAGCAGTGATCAGGAAGCTTGGCTCCTTGTAGCACGTTTGATTGCGCTGTATAAGTCATTCGTCTTATTTTTCACGTCTATTTCTACGTGTGTGAATTCAATTCTGTTTGGCTTAGGTAAGTTCCATCTATAGATGAGCAAATGCAACTTCTTTCGGATAAAACTGGGGGCTGAACATATGATATTGTGCCGTCCAGTCTTTCAGTGTCTTTGGTGAAAAGAAAACTGGCGTGTTGTTCAAATTGGAACGGCAGTAATTTCCAGTACTGGACCAGGTTGTATTTTATTGTATTCTATCGTAAATGCGGTGAAACATGAGTTATGGATATTACCGTAGCAGATGGTTCCTGAAGTCTTTGAGATCAAAAACGTTCCAATCAACATGGGTTCTATTCTCAATGGTTATGGTGCTACAGTATGGGCTTTTATTAATTCTCATAAACTCACTCCTGTGAACCACGCGTACTCCATGCGACCGTCAACACATTTGTTCTTACCTACGAAGGCGGGTGATGTGTAGAAATTCCAGGCTTATCTCTTGCGCTTGAAGGCAATTCTTGCAACTCGACTCTGGCCAGCAGCTGACTGCAGCCAGCAATGCGCGGCATTCACAACCCAAGGTCGAGGTGGCGATGAGGGTGGGATTTTCGAAAACCTGCTTTAAGCACAGGTCGGTGTAAATTAAAGGTCATGTCATGAAGTTACATTTATATTGGCGTTCAATTTATCAGGTAATGTGTTTGTTTATTATTTTAGTCCACATCCTTTCAATAATCCTTACCTTTTGTTCTAAGTTTCAAGCGGTCATAACTCCGTAATCGTTCAAAATCGGACAATTGCTTGTATGAACTTTTTTGATCACAAGGACCTCAGAAACCATCTCCTACAGTAATGTCGATAACCCATGAATCACTCCGTATTTTGTGCACTGTGGAATATTGCTTTCATGACAGTCCAATTTAGGAATATGTATTCTTAAATTGGACCCATGCTGACTTTTAAGAATAATTTATTTTTGTTAAATTTTCCTTCAACATTCGAGTCAAAACGCTTTTGTTCTTAGGGTGTCCAATATAGGAGCTCTTCCTCTATATCTCACAGTAAAAACTAACCTGAATTCACCTGGCGAGTTTTC
The DNA here is from genome assembly GCA_013340265.1 of Coptotermes formosanus. NCBI lineage: Eukaryota > Metazoa > Arthropoda > Insecta > Blattodea > Rhinotermitidae > Coptotermes > Coptotermes formosanus. The sequence goes on along the minus strand of BLKM01001619.1, from coordinate 6,995,065 downwards.
ACGTATCTAATACTGTACGCTGGATCTGTGAAATTCCCCTTATATCATTCTCAGAAGCTTTGCTGCAATATCTCGTTAGAGAGCGAGACGGGATTCCAGAATCCCTTGCTACACTCTAATCGACCTGTTTTCTTTTCTGACCGCCCTAACGGCTCGAAGAACTGTATCTGGGGCAATAGTTGCCCTTTCAGTTTTCCTTTTGTACGTTATTCGCATAATTATGTTTCCTAAAACAAATTTGAAATGACAGAAGTAGTAAGAAGCGTATAGAAAGCTGCATTGTTGATTGCGGGGTAAGCTGGAACAGTGAGCAAACTTGTCCCATAGCAAGTATGCCGTCCAGACCCAACAGCAACTTTCAGCTTTGAGGTTAGTTTCCTCAGAGACTAAATGCACAAGGAACACTGTTATTTATCAGTCCTATTGCCACATATATACTACGTAACTGCATACCTTTGGTGCAGATAAAACCCTAGCAGCCTTCTCAATAATACGTATTTACCCAACTGTAGTAAAATTACCCGGCGCGGTGCAAAACACACACAACCGAATTTTGCTTCCGATAAAGCTTGCAGTAGCTTGCCATCTAACTTCCCTCCAATGGACGATGTAGCTCTTCATACTGCCTCTCAGGTGCTGCGCTCTTACAAAGGAGAGGCGAGATATTAACGTTGTTCCAGCCTACCCGTTTGGCCAACTAACCCGGTCTCCCCTACGTTTCATGACATTCGGGGTGGATTTGTTTTCGGTACTGACAAACAAACAGCGCGTTTTTGCAGGTTTCCGCCGCGATGTTGGTCAGATATTATGCAGCATCGAGTGGTAACCTTTATCGACGTTTCTGGACAACGCATCAGTCCCGTCTTCAAGGGTCAAGCCTATTGATCCCCTTCTTCAAGGGTCAAGAAATTTTACTTCTTCACGAAGACAGGACCGATACATTGTCCCGAAACGTCGGTAAAGGATTATCACTCGACGCTGCGTAATTTACCAGAACAGCGCAGGTCTCACAAAGAGAGCGTTGTTAGTAGCAGCGGTTTGGAAAGGTACTTCGTACACAAAAGCTGGTAGTGGTTTTATTAATTATTTTTAAGGTGACAATTTAATTTATTAAGTGAATTTATTACGGCGTAGAGCAATAAAGTTAATTAATGTGTGAGCTAATTAAAAACGTAATATTTCACGAAAAATAAATAATTTTTATATCAATTTCTCTTATGCTGATTTTTTGTCGCATAAAATTTGAGGTCCATTATTTACATAGAGCTGTAAAATTGATCTGAGCCGATCCAGCTCCGTTTGTTGCACTGTTATATAGCTTTAAACTTATTATTATTATACGAGAAAATAACTTCTAATACATGTTACTCTGAACGTTATTAAAGATTGCATAAAACAGTGTCACGTACTTAGAGACCTTGATCATGCGGCTTGAAATGTAATCTACTATTTGGGTGCCCATCGTCGATTTTAATAAAAAGTTAGTATATACACTTTATATTCCTATATATATACACATATATTTATTGCTATATATTTTATAATAAACTATGAAAACATTTCGTACAATTATTTACAGACAAATACAGAATTAAAGCAGGAGTTGTTTAAGTTTCGGACACAAAGAAAAGGCGAGCACAGTGACAAAAAGAGTGAATACGTTAAAGAGAGTGTCATAGGGATGTACACATACCTTTGTTTCTAATTAATAACCTAGACATCACGTGTACATTTGTTTTATAAAACTTTAACCGATATTAATTAAACAGCAATTGCCTTACTTTCAATTTCCAATCCGTTTTTTATTCTCAGTTTTGTTAACACAAATATAATGATTATTTGATATCTCATTTTGGGCCTGAAGATATTTCTCCGAGCGCTTTAAAGGAAAATGTCAGAATATATCTCGTGTTGTCGTGGATATTTGGAAAGAAGGACTGATGCAAGACGAAAGTAACAATATTTTGTACCAAAGAACGCAGATTGGTTGGAGCAAGAAATCAATTTACACATTGAAGTCATTACCAAAGCAAATGAAACAGGTTACGAAATGCCACGCACTTCAGGTATTCTACACGTGGTCATCGAAAACGTCGAAAAATTAGACATTGGGTGGTGTCTCTGTATTTGTGTGTGTGTGTGCGCGCGGGCGCGTATGAAGTGTCCCTCGATGTTCTGCGGGTTCGCTTGTCGGTCTGTGCGGGAGGTTTGTTCGTGTCTCCCTATGGTACACATGAAGCAGAGACCTTGGGATGCAACTGATACATTTCGTTAAACGTGAGGTTGACAAATCGGGTCGCAACTAATGCACATGAAGCAGACACCTCGGGACGCAACTGATACGCTTTCTTCACAGCGGCAAGCAACTCGTCCGTCCCCGAAACAGCAGGCCTTCTGATACCGGTATGGAATTTCATACCGACTGACACCTCATCGTTTATGAAAGTAACGTTGTAACTTAGTTCTACTTTCTTTCAAACCCGTTTTTAAAGTGAAAATTAATTTCCCTTTAACTTAAAGTCAACAGAGATATAAGTAAATTTTCTTCCGTGCCCAAGAACGACGGGCCCATCATGAACGTGTATGGCAAACGTGAAGGTAAAGATCAAAGTGTTATAGACTTCGGCACAGGATATAAATGAATTAACGGCTTTTTTATGCTGGCAAAGAACCTTCGGCACACACCAGGAAAAGGACTAGGAAGGCCCCAGAGCCAGTCTGAAACTGTCGTAAGGTAGGCGGGAGCTTTACCTGATGTCGAACACGGAAAATCCTTACCTTATGAGGGATCACGGGCCTGAAATAATAAAATGTTTACAAATAATAGACCATTACACAAAGACATAAATCGTAACACTCTTTCTTTATTAGGCCTTTGGGCTTCATAAACAGTAGGCTAATTAAGAAGAAACGAAGGGTGGCCCTGGCAAGCACTGAAAAGCACAGGTTTGAGACAAAGCTCACGAAAATGACAAATGCTCTTAACACAGTAGGCGTAGGCAGTGACCAGTACAGTTATGGCGACTGGCTATGAAACAGACGGGAGGAAATGAAACCACGGCTGGAATACACATGGTTCGGTCTATTTGAAAGATAGGTCCTAGCAAAAATCAGTTACTTATGGGAAGAGAATTGAGACGCGTTCAAGCGAGCAATCCTGAAATGAGGAATTACTTTTCAGGTAAACAACCGTGTCGCTAAGGTTGAACGTGGGGGCCACATGATAAGCACCCCGGGCCTTATGGTGACAGTACCCTCCATGAAATTAACCGCGATAGATAGGTGGGCTGAGAATCTATCGAGGATATTTAGCTATTTCTATTGCTATGATAGGGTGACAGCATGTCTGTGTGGAACCACGGCCTCCAATGGGCCAACAGTCCTTCCCCGGCATTACATATGAATGTAGGCCTATATGGAGCATACTAATGATAGGGGAAGTCGAAGCACTTTGAGAGAAAAAGAACTCTCTTTGTGTACCAAAAATCAAAAAACCAGTTACATTATGTCACTGTGTCTTACGAACTAAATGCACATTCACCATATAGCCAATGTCCATGTACTACTCCAACACTGGATATATGGTGAATGTGCATTTAGCTGGTAAGACAGTGATATAATGACTGACTTCACGACAATGCACGGTATAGACAAAGTGAAAACCAGTCACATGTCTGAGAAGATATATTTGAGACTGACACAGACATAACGTCCGCAACGCCAAAAATACAAATAGAATTAAAAGAACTTCGGTATTAGGAGATAATAATTTCATGATGTTTTTTAACGAATTTGGCATACAATAAGACCTGCATCAACTGCTGGTGAAGAGGTTACGTTCTAGCTACGTCTTCTGGGGGTGTCTGTTTCGAATCTTACAATTTACCAACTATTCTAAGGTTTCGGTAGGCTTAGTAAGCCTCGAACGCGTCTTCTTAAGTTAGCATCCATTATCATCCAATCTCATTCAACGCTGTAATCCTAGCAGATATAGAAGGGTTGTTAAAACGCAAAACTTTTTACTAAACCAAGAATGAAATGCGGTAGAAAGATTGTCAAGTTTGGCTCCGAAGGGAAGAGACAAGAAGCGGTTATAGCCCGCTTTAAAGGTACAAACGTATGAAAACCCTCTGCAAGGACGACCAGTCTCTTGGTCAGGGGCACTGTGCTTGTCACCAAAACACAGCCGTGTAAAATGTGAAGTCGGAACCGCCTATTATCAGCAAATAAAAACAAGTAAATGCTGCGTGTTTTAGAAAATACATTGGACTACTCGGCGATCTTCGTTTGCTCGTGGTGTTTACCTCGCAGCGAGGCAATTGTATCACTCTCCATTAAGTGCACAGATTGGGTTCATTTATAGTCTAATGACATAAAATATGATTGTTTCAAGGAGAATATTCTTTGGACCTTGTTCACTGTCTGAACAATGTACGTTATTCCATCCTTCGGAACCATAAAATTGCAATATAAAAAACAAACGAGTTGAAAGAACTTTCCCTCTGACTAAGTGATTGATTCCCCCTTCTGAAACTAATCACAAATTTTATACCAATTTTCTTCACGAAATTCCCTCATGCGAAATAAGTGTCAAAAATTTATACAGGGCCATATGCAGGAAGGACCTTCTGTAAGACGCTATAATGAAAGCCCCGTCAGCGTGTACAGACTAACACGGATAAAACTAGGCAGCAATCATAACCGTAATCAAATGTCACTCCTGTTGTTCCCGCTCGCCCTTGTTTGACAGTCAGTGACGCGAGGGACCACACATGAGTAATCTTCAAGTGGCCCCCGCCCAACTCCTCCATGTCTTTTGTTTAGTGGTCCCTCGAGCGTGTGAGATCAGGGCTAGGAGCCCAGAGGGGTGCAAAGGGAGAGGTGCCCTTTCCCATGTAGGCCTACAAAGTTCATACTGTCCACTGAAGCAAATAACCCTGTAAAATACATCTAGGCCCCCCTAATGGTGAGAAAGGAAGACAAGCTTCTAAGCCTGCAGTAATTCTACTTGTTAATACAAAGCTGAGGCAAATGCAGTTCATGGAGCTTAAACCTTAGGCAAACCTGCGCTGCGCATTATTACGGTATCAACAGAGTCGGTGCAGACAGGAGGGGGAGAAACAAAGTCAATGGAAACAATCACGAAGAATGGGCTTAGAGGCATCTTACACGCAAGTAGTTATAGAATAATTTTCAAAAGTGCAAAATTGGGGGAAAATTAAAACCCTCTTGTTTAAGCGGACTAATAAGTTCAAAAGTGGTCCACGCCATCATTCTTCCGTTTAGTTTCGTATATTCATAGGCGTTATTTACGGGCATTTTCTTTATTACAGAATGAATCGTATGTTGCTTAACCGGCATCTGAGGTAACGAATGGCAGCTCCATTTTACACCATTTTATGGTAATTCCAGGCAGCATTTCTTGTGGAAGTTAACAGTTGTTCGGCTAGGCCAAAAAAAAAAAACTTTTTGTGGAATCTGGCTTTTCATTACCGTAGTAACACAGTGACATGAGAAAGACTTTAAAAGTGAAACCATATTGTGACTGGATGTAAGTAAACTTGTGACTTTGATACCCCCTGAAGATGGTAATTTATTACTGAAACATATTTTGGGGTGTGAGATAAAATAAATCTGGACATATAACAGTATGCACGGTGTACAAAATATAAAAATTTACGGTTGTGTTTGTCGGTCTACTGATCCATATGTGCCCTATTATTTAATGACATACGATGAACTAGAAGAATAACACGGAAGAGGCTACTGCCTTGTACGGGTGATACTCGCTGCAGGGATCAGGGAGATCACTAAAAATGTCACTCATATCCGGACAGAACTCTGATCGGGGATCTACAGAATGCGTGTCGGTCTGCCGGGCTACGTAGTTCTTCCAATTTCATCTCAAAGTACAGCAGTTTCTTGCTGGTACCAAGGTACGATGGACCTACGGGTATTGTACTGACTGCCTAAATTAGAGGTCTGCTGTGGGAAACTCACCTCGCTCATTATCTGTTTCAGCTGACAATGAAGTCCTCTATGTTTTTAACCCAAAGTTCAATACTTTGGCCACAGACGCACACCACAGGATCCTGTTCTGAACGAGGTCAATCCAATCTGAAACTTAGCAGGACGACTTGGAGCCGTTATTTCAGTTTTAATTTCTCAATATCCCATCTATGACACCAAAGTCTTCGACGGCGTGTTAGATCTTACCAACCACTGAGCATTTATATTTATATTGTCTATTTATTCTGATGATTATAGCAATCATCAGACTGAATATCTCTTCATTCTACGGATTTTATTTTAATGTATGTATTTCACTGCCGTTAATGCTGTATACGTTTTCTACCCATTGTTTTTAATCCTGAATTAACGTGTTTTCATTTCAGAACAATTTGTTTAATTTCTTTCTGAAGTATTGAATTGAATTTATAAATTGGGCCAGGAACACAGATTTACTGCAAGAAAACTACACCGCCGTCAGTTGTGAAATATATCTCAAAGGTGGCAAAGTTATGCAGCTGAGCAATTCCTGGACCCAAAATCTCCCCGCAGGGGCCGCATTTTGCATGACTTATTCGCATTAGGACCACCTCGGGCTGCACCAATTGTACGGAATCAACTGTGTGTGTGTCCTACAGTCACCACCTGGGGGGCCACAACTGTGGTCTGTAACCCACGCGATTCCCCCTGTGACCAAGATCTCACGAAGTAGCCTAAAAGAGAAATACTTCGCTGCCCGAAAGAAGACGGAGCCGTATTTCTGTTCACACGCAAACCTGTCGCTCGGAGAACCGTTAACACTTGATATTAAATGAAGTGAATAAATATGTTACAGCCAACACAGCTAGCAGGCCTAACGTGGTCTTGAAGATTACGTTATACAACGTTGCTCACATTTTCACGTCTTCTTGGGAGGAAGTACTTAAAACGAGCGGCAAACACTGCCTGGTCACACGTTTCACCTCTGAAATTAAGCAGAGAGAGTCTGCACTAACATTTGGAACCTGAATTTTGTTATATTTGTCCTTTACTTTCCATAAACCTGAAACAGAAATCTACTGGATTTTTCTAAAATTGTCCTCGCCCAAGCTCACTAATATCTAATGGGCTGATGTGCATATTCAGTGACACTGAGGTATGAATGGTTGTGCAGTGCAGTAAGTTAGGCTTAAGTGATGCGTCACTCAGTAGTAAATTTGAATGTGAAATAAACAAATATCAGAACTACAAAATAAGTCAACATCACAACGACCAGGTGTGAATCTCACAGAAGAATTAAAAAGTGGAGACTTAAATACACGGAAATCAAACCAGTGCTTAGCCTGTCTTGATACAAAACATGTTGCTGGAATTAAGACAATCATACAATAATTTGCCTATTCACGACGTACAATAATTTCAGTACAGGCACTGTGCGTAGGTTTCTTTGTTTCCCCCCGATGGCGTAACAGCCCTTAGTTGGCCAGAGCCTCCTCATTATCGAGTCTTCAAGATCACACTCAGACACAACACTCAGTAGGACTCCTCTGGACGAGTGACCAACCTGAAGCAGAGACGTCTACCTGACAGCACACAGCACCCACAAGAGACAAACATCCACGTCCCCGGTGAGATGCGAACCCACAATCGCAGCAAGCGAACGGCCGCAGACCCACGCCTTAGGCCGCGCGGCCACTACTGTGCGTTGCTAGAAAGAAATGACATACTTGGATTTGATAACTACTCAATCAGGAATACGACTGAGAATGATTAAAATATAATAATAATTATTATTATTATTTAAGTAAGTGATTGATATCACAGAAGCTAATTACACGCAAGCAATGAAAATAAAGCACTATAAATAATATATAAATAGTAGTAACAAAACATTAATGAAACAAAGTACAACAAGAACTACTAATAACCAACGCATACGGTCCAAATAAAACAAATGAAAGCCAAATGGCATGGACTCAAATGAGGGAAGCGAAGTAACTGCTCTGTGCTAAAGTGTCAGTGTTCCTACAGATTACGTATATACTCGTATTATGTGCTATCCCAGTGGCCGCGCGGTCTAAGTTGTAGGTCTGCGGTCGCTCGCTTGTTGGGATTGCTGTTTCGAATCCCGCCAGGGACATGGATATCTGTCTGTGTCTTGTGAGTGTTGTGTGTTGTCAGATAGAGGTCTCGGCGACGGGCCGATCCCTCGTCCAGAGAAGTCTCACCGAGTGTGTGTGTGTCATTGACTGTGATCAAATGCAGCAATAAGCGTCTACACCTACACTGAGTAGGTAGGAACAGGTCAGAATAGAAATAAATAAATAAATAAACATGTGGAGCTAAGGGACTGGCCCTGTAATGCTAGTGTATATTATATATCACAATGATCGGCTCCAGTTCTTAAGCAAAACATACTTCGGTACCAACGCTATTTAGCGGAATAACATCCCACAGTGGGCGCTGGCTAGAACAGTACTACAAATATAGTAGTATTCTGTTGTCACAAATGAGGCAATCAGAGGTTCCCATTAATTCCTTTCATTGTACACGAAATACAAAAACAGTCACAAGAATCAAACTGTCAATTACCCTTTGACTGGATTTCTGGGATTTCGAGTTTGCGAGGTGCTCCACTGCTAAACAGTGTTAACTGACGAACTTATTTGCAAGTACAAAAATGAGGAGTTACGAAACATTATGCACTTGATATGTGCAATGGCAGAAATTCAACTGTAACTGCTGCGGGTCGATACTTGCACGCTACCCGCGGTTCTCCAAGGTCCTGTTGTTGCATTCTAGACTACCTGCATGTTTTTATTACACCTACTTCGTACATCCTGTCATAACGCTACAGAAGACGAACAGTAATTTTCTAACATCGTACAACTTCATTAATAGCTATCAATACGGAATAAGTAAAACTGTGAATAACTCTGAAAGGTTGACGTAAGCATAGTGTCACAGTCGTCATAATTAAAATACTGCACCCTCAGACTTTATCCTATCAGGACACCGAATGACTGAGCGAGCAAGTAATTTTGTTTTTCAAACGTCAGCATATGAAACAACAGGGCAATGCGATATGAAACAGGACAGGCAGTCTACGTATAAATGTAACATTGAGGTGCGTTCATGTAACCACTGTTGCCGTGGGAAAGCAATAAGTATCACACATTCTGAGTGCGTCTGCCGCTTTAGTTACCCAGCACGCAAAGCGCATATGCCGTACTACGTTGTCATTTGTGGCCAGTCTTGCTCTACCATATTTTTCCACATTACCACATAAACGGCAGGATTTTCAGGAAAAGGTTATGGAACATAATGTCTGAGTTTTGATTTTCTCTACACTTTTGTCTGAAACATTGCTAATTTTACGAAGAATTAAGCCCGATATTGTCATCAACTTGCACAAATCTTCATGTAAAGTACCCGTTATTCTTGTCCGATTTTAATGAAACTTGAATTTTCTAGACACACTTTCGAAAAATACTCGAGTACCAAATTTCATGAAAATCCTTCCAGTGGGAGCCGAGTTGTTCCATGCGGGCGGACGAACGGACGGACAGACGGTAGACATGACGAAGCTAATAGTCGCGTTCTGAATTTTGCGAACGCGTCTAAAAAGTAACATTACAGTCATCAGAGCTCGTGTCGGCACCCAGTGTTGTGCCAAAGACCCTGCTAATGGGTCTAGACTTTCTCAAGCCGAAACAAGGCATCTCCAACAACATCCAACGAATTCCAGTGCTTGGAACGTGTCACACTGTTTGCTAACTTTTCAGTCTTGAAGAACAGCTGTCGACAACGTTGTAATTACTTTGGTAAAACCTGTAGTTATAAATAAGTTTATCCAGCGTAACACCAGTACGAACAAATAGAATAGAACAAAACAATTACATAATAATGAAAACAATAATACATGAATCAGTAAAATGACTGTATAATGAACGCCTAAGGAGACTGATTCCATCACAGGCACAATTTGACGAAAGAGGTACGCGTGTGACGCATGTAATTGAGACAGGAAGAAACAGGACTAGCGCAACGGCTGGCCTGAGGCACAGCTGAACGCAACACTTTGCTGCAAATGGAAGAGGTGAACAGAAAACGGGCCAAATGAGGTGGGCAGCAATTCGTACTAAGTAATTTAATGTTACATAATATTTATACCTTTTTATAAAATTTTACAGCACCTTAATAATACTTATATCAATCCAAACCACCCCTGTCAAGTACAACAATGACATTTTAAGTCTTACGTTGTCAGGTTTGCACAGATTGTTTAACTGAATACGCCGTCTGGCATACTGTCTTCTCAAAGATAAAAGCGATAAATACGGCAGTCTGTTTTCATTGTGAACGCATGCACCGATCACACAGTACCTTGTACATGTGAAGACTACTGCAACTGTCCTAGTCTGCGATGTGACATGCAGTTAAGACGCAAACTTTCAAGTAGTCCACGGGAGTTCCTCCCAATCCTCGAGGTAAACTCGGAACATACGCTGCGGTAGGACAGACGACGCACCATGTGACTGGGTTTGAAAGTTAGGAGGAAGACGGGCGTTGCTAGTTGAACAGGTAATTTTTTTGTTACACAGAACATTTTTTTGTGGTCGCAAGTCATATGTGTTTAGCAGTATAATGTAAAGAAAAGATGTGGTTAAGCAGCTTACATATAGTGATTTTATACGTAATACAGTGGGTGCTGCCTTCTTCCTATAATATGTGTTACAATTTTGTGGCCCTCGCCCGTCTGACTTCGTGCAGCATCTGTCCCATGTACTGGTGCGAAATGCCGTATGTGAAAGAAAGGTATCAATGTTTCGTTTCATTTTTCGCTGCATAATGTAAAAGTGAGAGTAGCAAGCCAGCAGAACAGTGAATGTTACATTATTTCGGCTTGCTTTCAGTGAAAATGCCACAAGTATACATAACAAAAACAATCGATCGTTCTGAACTCAAGAAAGCCTGAACAATGCCACAAGTGCAGTAACTGAACAAAGCATGAGAATTAAGGAATTCGGAAGAAACATACATGGTAATGCGGAGCTATTCAGATCACAGGGCTATTGCGATTAAATTACAACTCAGAAACACGATTGCTGCACTGACCCACTGCGCAGTAGTCACCATCTTCATGCCAGTAGAGAGGCTGTCTTCATGTACACTCAGTCCAACAAAAATGAAGCGGCCTGAAACTGTCCGAACCGGAAGCGATGTAACGAGCTGCCATCATAATTCGAGTCGTTCGTAGTTTCCCTATATTCGTGCATTCATGGTGTTTCTCTATCTTCCATTCATTACAACCATTCACGTCGTGTATATATGAACCAAAGACACCAATACGTCTCCTTAATTTGAAGTTAAAACATGAATTAACGTTCATTAATTTTCCGAGGCGTATGGCTCGCTAGCGCTGCTGCAAAGGTCTGATAATGCGAACTGTGCAAATCATTACTGTATTCACTTACAGCCGAGTTCGTTAAGGCATGTAGAGCGTCCCTAGCAGTCGTAGGAAGCCGACGTTTTCGACCGTCTACGTGCAACTTGAGTGGTTAGTCTGTGCCAACTACCGAGTGCCAGTGATACCTCATGCTGGGTTTATATTCTATACAGTGTTGTTATTTCAACAGGAAGCTGTGCTAACATGAAAACACTGCCGTTTGCAGCTTTGATAAGACTAACCCAAAAATTTCGGCATGCGAGATCCATGAGTGGCTCTACGATCAATTGCACATTGAAGAGGAAAACGTGATTACAATTCCGATCGACGTTCTGAAGAGGCAGCTATATATCAAATTCCAGACAGAGCAGAAAGTAGCCGATATTATTTCCAGAACGAATGGCTTGGCCACTTACGTATTTGTAAATGGTGAAACCTCGCAGGTTAGCATTTCTCCGGCGGGATTACGGTCCCGCACAGTGCGGGTTGCAAATTTACCACCAGAATTAGCGAATGACACGATGCGAAAGGCCGCAAGTAAATATGTTGTGGTTCAGAATACGTGGAATAAAATGTGGTCAAATGAGCAGTGGGGTCAGGGTCGTGAAGATGCAACCAACCAGGCACATGCTGCCTCACAGTTAGGGTATATTGCGGGTCACAGGGCCCTTATTTCCTACACTAGTCAAACGTCGACACGTTATACTTGCAATGCCACAGACCACCTTTCGCAGCACTGTTCTCGCCAGTTTCCCAAACCCATAACGCACACACACGCAAACCACAGCAACAGCACACGCGGACGACATTACATTTAGACTCACATCTCCACCCGACACTTTTGATATTTTTCAGATTATACAAGAGTATGAACTAGCAACAGGGGTGAAACTTAATCATGGAATGTCGAAAGCACTACCGTTATGACGATGGAATACGGCAAGGAACATCATAGATATATCATGTCGCGACCACACGCATCTACAATCTACATCAGCCTACAATTGCTGCTACGAGCACGAGCACATGCGGGACAATAACACGTTAGATTAAGCCTTAATCGAATGTGCCAAAACCTTAATTATTAAGGTTTTGGCACATGAGAGGTGGGTACATAGGCGACTTAGGTCTTATAAAACGTATTCGTTTTGTAAATAGGCCTACCTACTGACGGAACTGGTATTGCTCACAGACACTCCCAATCGCGGAGCCGGAGGAGTCCATACGCCAAACAAATGGCGCAATTTCATGGCTCGTATGGAAGAGTGAGCTCTTGCATGTTTCAATGTCCACTCTCTGTCGCTCAGTACTAGAAGGTGCAGCAAAACTCATACAGGTGAAAACAAAACGTCAAGCATTATTCACTAGCCGCTTCCTTATGTACACAAGAACGCAAGATACGCCAACAAAAGATAGGTTTAAAATTCGGAATATATACATTCTTTGCTGTAGCTAACCCATCAGATATGCGGATCATACCTAAAAAATTCCAGTACGTTGATTTCTTCTTTCAAGATCTTTGTTACATGCGCACAGACACACACACACACACACACACAACAGGAAAAGCGCTGGGTACTGGCCTTTACACACACTTGCAAAAGATAAACGCCCAGACCTCACAGATATGAATAATCAAGAAACACCCAGCGACGCATTGGCCCAGAGTGTGGAAATATTCGCGCACTCCGTCGTTACTTGAACCGGTACGATCGACATGGTATGGCGTCATTCGTGATTTCATAGTAACGCAGGGTCGTGCTCACGCAGTTCACCTACAGTCCGACAAGTGCGTCGTGTGCGAGAATACGTACACACTTCTCCACCGCCTCACAAGTTACAGCAACAAAGGACATACGGGAATGGACATGCGGACGACTGCCGAAGATACTGCGTACGGACCCAGAATACATCCCTGAGAAATGGCTCACCTTCCCCAGCATCAACATGTGTCCAGGATACCATTCTATGGCTATCAGGGCATATGGCAGGCCTATGCTAAGTGCGTAGAACAAGCAGGACCCTAACACTACAAAGAGCACGCTCGAAAACATATTGTAACATATATGCCCGTGGGTCAAAAATTAAGAATGTTTGACACAACAATTCAGATAATTAACAGATTCATTAATTGGAAAGAACCATGACAAGAATCAGGAGAATTATTTACAAGGAATCACGCTGCACTTACTTATGAACTCAGTTCTCCGGGCCCAGACCCCCTTTTTAAATTTATTTACTGTCTCATACCCTTTACACTGTTTTCCTTCACTTCGTTTACTTGTTTTCTGACTCCTGCAACTCTGCAACACGCAGACCATCCACACTTCACCTATGTATTTCCAAAGTCACGTAACACCTTCTTGCTGTCCGCCGGGCTGCGTGTTCACACTCTAACCCAGCCTTGCCGCTCAGGGCTCGCTCGGAAACTTTGCCGCAACTCACTGCAGTTCTCTTCGCTCCGCTGTCTTTTACGCCACTTTTTCCAGTTCAGATCTTTCTCGCTTCTCTGTCTGGCTGCCGCGAGACGTTAACAGATTCCCTCTCTGTCTCTTCCTCTCTCTCGCGCTAGCTCTCGAACTGGCCGAATGACGTCAGACGTCAAGAAGAGGTGCGGGCAGTCGGGTTACTGTTTCCGTTACAAACGAACGAACGGGACGTTTAAAATTTTACGGGAACTACTTGGCGCTCTGTGATCAACGCAACTGACGTACCCATCCCACCAACGGCACTTCCTGCCGATAAGGCCCTAGGAACTCAATACGCGTGTGGAAAAGACCACGACATATTTCTACTAGAAGTCTCCTACCTCGATCCTACTAGGCAGTAAGACTACGAGTGACACTTCACCCTGACGAGAATGGATCTGTATTCTGTACACGCAGAATAAATGACAATTTATTAAAAGACGTACGTTCAAGCAGGATAACGGTATTCTTCGGAGAACAAATATATTGCTTCGAGTCGCGGCATCGGCATTCTTTTTCTTTTTGCGCATGTTATATTCTCAAAAACACCAAATTAAACTGCGCAGTTACACTAATTTCACATTGCTATCTACACCGTGCATTATATTATCAAGTTATTGCCTAAAAAGTTCCAACAGTATGCACCATGCGCCATGCCAGTACGCACACAGCATCACACACACACACACACGCACACACACACATATTAATATATAGTGAGTATCAACACATACTAATCATACAAATGACACTTGTTTAGGTTTTCACACATATCCAGTCAAAAACTGAGTTTCTTACAGGATTAATCGTGACCTTACCTGTTTCGCTGAGACTACAAGTTTAGAATATAATACTTTGGCTGCCACAGTGCCAACCGCTGCCAGAACTTCTACATACCACTACTTTCACTCTATACAAACACAACAACATTCCCTGTTGCTTGATTTTATTACTGTCTTCCGACATGTTTCGGTCCGACAAGGCGACCATTATCAAGTAAGGATACACACTATAAAGGAGAAGGAGTGTTAAAGCGGAGGCCTCCTCTTATACATTAAAATGGAAATAATTTCACAATTCTGTGAACTATAAGGTTTCAAAAGTATGTATAAAAATTGTGAAAATGTAAAATTACGAAATATACAGTAGTATATTATTTCTTATACGGGAATAGTACACACGTGCACAGCTTCTATTGACGTTCTAAAAATAAGGATTAGATGTATACATGGATAAAGGAAGTCTCTACGTTTCATTAAAGAATCTCATTAAAACTTGAGTAGTGGACTTATGTAGTATTTCTTCAGTCTTGTGGTGTGCGTGTGGCAGCTTTCATTCCAACTAAAGGGTTGTTCCTAGGTTTATTCTTCCGGAGCGCCATGTACAAGTTGAATAGTTTCAGCACACTTTTCCTAGCATTATATTCATTTCCTGATACTCTGGCTAATTGGTAAGGTGCAGTAAATGTGTGTGTGTATCACGGCATCTAGCTGCGTAAACCTAAGTTCTTGTTTCTGGTTGTGAGTTCGGTCGGTTACTCATTTGTAACAGCTAGTCTCAATATCTTGACACTGAAAACATCTAGACCCAGCATAGACCGTCGTA
This sequence comes from Coptotermes formosanus, assembly GCA_013340265.1. Taxonomy (NCBI): domain Eukaryota; kingdom Metazoa; phylum Arthropoda; class Insecta; order Blattodea; family Rhinotermitidae; genus Coptotermes; species Coptotermes formosanus. Next base: position 6,979,555 of record BLKM01001619.1, on the reverse strand, counting down.
ACGTCTTCATCTGCTGGAGATAAAGTTAAGTAAATGGGAATTTAAAAATTCATGAAATACTACGGTATCAGAACATCTTGATTATCTTACGTATATCAATAAAACCATTAAATGAGATAACTAAATTATAGAGAACCACCTAACAACGCAACAACAATTGCAGATTTCAAGGTGAAAGATTCTGTTTATATGATAATGACTAATAGAACAATATAAAAACAATTCAGTCGCCACTGACAAATTGTACAATAATGCTGTAGGAATGTAGGATAATAAAGGAACTGCGGACAACATTACACGCACTCTACGTACATTAAAATATACCAAAATATAATTGATCAATTTCCAGTAAACACGGCGTCATATAGCAGAAGACAATCTTCATAATCAACGCCCTAAAACCCCCACAACGTATATAACTTAGTAAATTTTCAAAGCACTTTAATCGAACTGTATTCAAGGGACCTGTAGAGAAATAAGAGCATTTATCAGTGTTTAAAACAAGAGCATTTTTACTGTGTACCTTTAGGTTGGCCCACAAGCAAGTCTGAATACAATTTGGCTAGCCAGTCTCAAATTCGGAAATTCAAACCCTTCTAACCGCTTAACGTCAACATTTGGTCGCTGATAACAGCACTTCATTTTAATGGAGTCATCACGCCGATCATTGTTAATAGCAGGTCTAATGTGTCGGAAAGCTGCAATCAGTGCAGCCTCACGCTTAATTACATTAGGATGTTGGGAGGTGCTGAGTCTTTAACGGGCAGCTGTGAATTGTTATTCAATTTAAATATTTGGTTGAGACAATCGGTAGATACCACTTAATTAAAAGTACAGCAACAAGCCATTAGCATTGACTGTGCAACACACTGCAGCGTGACACAAGGCCAGGTTCAGATATTTTGGAAGAAAACTTCAAGTTTTGAAATGGCTTTAAAACTTACGAGGCAAAGGCCCTTTTCAGGTAATTTTACTCCCTAGTGTGCGATATTGGCGGCACTGAACCAGTCGCTAGTTCGTACATACCTTTCTGGTTATTTTCCCCCCGTTACAGGGCAAAGATCATTGTTTGTAATTTTTGTACCTGAACACGTAGGAAGTGTATGCGACAATATCCTGAAGGAATTACTTCGACTTTTGAATTTCTCATAGCGACAAGGGTGGATATTCAAGTACTCTACAATGTAATACCGCACAAATCGTCGGACACTTTAAAATCAACATGTGAGATTTTAACTGAAAGTTGTTAAGGAATTCTAAGTTTCAACCATACTGATGGTCAACAAACTTTACTGTACAAAAGACCGGAAACTAACTTCTTCATGCAAGCTTATAACATAAACTGTTAATCAAAACTGCAGTAAAATTCGACAAGTCTCTAGACAACGTTAGCCGGCCAAACTGATTTTTAGTCACACTGATGGACAGAAACTTTCTCATAGTGTTTTAACATGTGTGCATTACAATGCTAATGAAATATTAATATCGCTCCTGCTACCTCACAATCTTTTGCTGTAATGTCGTTTATAAATGCACCATAGGTTAACTTACTAAGCTGTAAAGAATGCCGTTGGCAATCTTGTATATTGCATTGTTGAATGCACTCTTTTAAATAATTTTTAAAATAAAAGCCAGCAGAAAAGCCTGCTTTAAACAACACACAACACGGGAATAAGGAAAAGTCAAGACGTACCTTCAGCGGCATACGCGGCATGAAACGGATTTCGTTCACCGAACTGTTCAAACGACATGAAAAAAATGTTTCCTTGCCGACAAAAAATACTTACGAAAGAGTATTTTGTGGCATTGGATGCAATCTTTCATACGTTTGTCGCATCGTTAGGCCACGCTTGCACCTGTAACGATACCAGTCACCCCAAAGATGACAACCACAATGCCGTCAAAACACAGTAACATCTACATAACCGCGCTCCTGAAACTCGAGGTCCTAGACTGCTAGGCTGAAGTCAGCGAACGTTGACACATGCTGGGCACGAAGGGATGAAATGCCGCCGACCAACGCCCGCAAGCGTGGAAAGATAGAGAATGCGCGGTTCAGCAGACCAGGAGGCAACGAGGTCACTAGTAACAGCCCTTTTCAGGAGTGGCACGCCATTGAGAATTTTAAAAGTGACATTAGAAATGGTCTTTCTTACGACGCAGCGACATAAAATTCATATGCTAACCTAAGGCGTTTTTCATGAAGTGTTCACTGAGTAACGATGACTGATAAATTCATTAAAATAACGGGTTTTAAAGTAAGATTCTTTTTTCAGTTCAGTGCTAATTCCAGCTGTCGGATTGCTGCCATCTAGTTCAGATTTTCGTGTAATTTCCATGGCAACGACCTGTTACATCGCCAACAACCACCGAAATCCGGACACCACAGAAATCGAGGTGTGACTCATTCACACCATCACAAACACGTCGTATCTACTCAATACTGTACAATGCCTTTGGTGTGACTGAATGCGTAACTGGGCAATGAAGCTGCTCCCAGTGTACCATGAGCCTGATTTGTGAGTGACATCACAACCCGGGTCTGAATGAGGACCGGGATCCCATGATTATGATAGCTTGGTTTCCGAGTGACGTAACAGAATAGTGAGTCAATACGTTACTCACCCCGCCATATTACGGGTTCATTATTATTCCGCTCGAAACAAACATTTGTATTGAGCGACCGCTTTACGCAGTCGATATCTTGCTCGCTGGTTTGATGTCATCTTAAGTAACTTACACAGCGCATAAACCCTGGAGGGCAAGTGTGGTAAGATAAGGTTGCTTCGTGATACTAAGGTTTTTTCGACATCCTGCACATAGAGTTAAAAGTATATTTTTGTAATTAGAACCACAAGAAAGAGTAAACCTTTTGCTACAATTCAGCAACTTGGAGTGAAGAATTCAACTGCTGTTTAATTTAAAAAATTCAAGTAAAAATTATCGTGTAAAATCAGGTAACTCCGTGATAAAGTAATTTATTCAGTAAATGACTTTACATACTTAAAAATGTCGAATACAGAAGTTAACTGACAACTGATTACAGTTTTTCAATCAATGAAAGTTGGTTTGACAGTATAAATTATCAAGATTGTGCTTTTTAGTATGTTATGATTATTCACTGTCATGTGAATCCTCGCAACCATCACACATGAAATGAATTCCATCCACAACATTTTGGCATATTGTGTGATATCGTACTCGACAAAATGTACACTGCATCCATTCAGCGCCATTTTTCTTCCTAGTGTCATCCGAACACAATCTTCTACATGAACCACAAGAGGAGTCATTATTTTGTTCTTTTTCTTTTTTTATGACGGACGGTGACGGTGTAAGTCGTTTTGCTCGCCCAGGCGGTGAAAATACCTTTGTAGAAGGATAGATTCTGGCCACTCTACATTGCGTTTTGCACACAGGCAACCGAAGCGCAACCTCAATGACAGTCCTGTCTTTGGATTTCTGTTTTTCTCCTGAAGTCATTCCAGTCTCATTTTCATTCGGTCCTTCCTTTCTGTGACAAGAGACGGAGCAATTGCATCATCTGAACAGCATCCCTACTGAAAGGGAACAGGCCACTTTTTGCCAAGCTGTGGCATACTGTTGTTGGTTGGAAGGCATTACGACAAGCCCTAGCCAATGGTCTATTCACGCCGCAGCGGTCAGGTTTCGCTCCAGGATATTCAACCATAAAATTCTCCACTTCATTTTTCCATCCTTCCTTCAGTGGCTTGTAAACCCAACATCCAGTGGATGCAGAAGATGCGTAGTATGAGATGGAAAGGTTACAAGATGGATGATGTCATTGTCTGATGTCTTTGAGAGAATTTCGGCGGTTATGTGACTAGCATGTGAGTCCATGAACAGAACTACAGATCTGTGAGACGGAATGCATTTAATAAAGCGCTGAAACCATTCTGCACATGGATCGGCGGTGATCAAACCATTTGGTGACAAATGTATCACTGAAGGCATTGGAGTCTCAGCCAATTGATCACTCATTCTTACACCTTCGATGACGAGCATCCCGATGCAAATATGCAACACAGCAAAGTTGTGGTAACACCCTTCTCACCAGAGCTTTGTTTATAAATATATTTTCTACTTATCTGGCATACAGTTTTACCATATTTCATGACATAAGTGAGGCTAGTTTCATCGCAATTCCAAAGACGCGATGGTTTGCTTTTTAAATCCAGCGCTGTCAATAACTTCTCCATCTTGTCTTAAAAGTAACGGAGTAGAATTCGGTTCGCCGTCGACGCTCAAGATGGATAAAGTTTTTGGCGTCCTCAGTGACAAGTTGTATGTTCCCTCAACTTGTCCCACCAATACTAACCAGCCCTACTGAACGGCTAATTTATCCCTGCAACCTCAACAGTGTTAAAGGCTACATGTCTAACCTGACAGACTGTTGGGCCGAAGCCTAAATCCTGCTTGCTGAGTATGTAGTTGACTAGTTTGAGGTCAGTAGGAGGCAGCAGATAGGGTCACAGTTTGCCGGCTCATCCACCTATCACCTCTCGACCAATCACGTTGCACGATTACCGTGGCGTCACAGCCACGTGACCTCCTCACGAGCAATCATGTTGCACGTAAACAAAGTCACATGGCCGGGTCAATGACCTTAACTGGAATGTAAACAAATATAGCGGCCACGCGCCCTTAACATAAATATAAACTTGTTACTAATAACGTAATTAAGGCCTCCATCCACATAAATTTACCTATTATTAACTAAATTAGGCGCTCAGGCAATTAATTGACCTAACTAATGCCCCGTTATACGGGAAATGACGTCATATATAAACAAATATGGCGGCCACGCGCATTTAACCTAAACATAAACTTGTTATAATGACGTAATTAAGGCCTCCAACCACATAAATTGACCCAGTTATTATTTAAATGAAACCTTCAGGCAATTCATTGACCTAATTAAGGATCCTTCCACATAAACAAACCTAACCCCACACACTATGGCGCCATTTTCAATTTTACAAGATGGCGGATAACACGGGAATTTTGAATTTTACAAGATGGCGGATGACGAGGGAATTTTGAGCTTAAAATTTTTAAAATTACGAGGCTGTAAGACGTTTAAAGCGCGCTAGTTTAGCAATACGCGCCAGTTTCGAATTTTAAATTTCTAGCGCGGGAATTTTAAATTTTACCCCGGAATTTGAATTTTACTTTTCCAGATAATATGGCGGCCTTTAGTTAGCCTCAGTAACACGAGTTTAATGTTAAACGACTGAGCTAACGATACCGGTTGTTAAACTGACTAAAGCTCGCCATTTTGCAGACTTAGGTCGGAAAGGGGTGGACGGGTGGTACGATATCGGACTCAAAATCGAGATATTATAGGTTCGAATACTGCCTACCTCGACCATTCCTTTTTAAGGAAAGGAAATGGCATTACTAAGACTGAAATGAAAAACACAATGGTGTGTTTCGTACTTACAGATGTACACAATGGTGATTCTTACATTTATTAGTGAAATGTTTTATACATCAGATCGTGATGTTTCGACAGGAACAAACTTCCCCAATGTACTGACACAGAGAGACTTCAAACTTGCAGGTTCAACTTTGACACACAATTTACAATCTCATCGAGGTAACCCACAAGCGTCGTGAGATTTCTTTGTACAGTACACTGGGTACAAAGGAAATTCTCTGTAAGGATGCGCTGAACAACGGGTGGTATAAATTCTAAAATTGAATAGTTGCTTCGGCACATTCAATTGATATACGCTCGTCGAATGTACAATCATGTCTGGACGTTAGCACATGGTTTGTAATATAGGTTACGCTGTTATTAACAGACACTATGACGTAAGCTAGTGACGATAAGCGATTGTTGTTTAAGAGATCGTATGCAAACGTTAGTGCTGATGGAAGTTTTCCCTCATCGTATCTTGTTTCAAATGTTAAACAATAGTTTCTCCACTACAACAAGATAACTTCAAATAGTTTCCCTCAAACGCCAAAAAACAAATGGTACACTGTCGGCCAGAAATGCACTTCTCAATATACTCTGCATTAATGAGAACAAAAATGTTAATTTCGGTCACCTGAATGAGGATACCAGCTACAAACCCAGGATACATCCCGGCCACACCACACAGCAATTTTTTCACTGTTCATCGCCGAAACAATTTCACGAACCATAGCCACTCTGTATTTCGAATTGTAAATGTGTCGTGCCAAATGCCCACCTCTACAAGCCGATTCAAGTCGTCGGACAGATGTTTCATGTCCACGTCTGAACCAAATCAGATGGACGAAAAATGAAGTAAAGCGATCACAGGAAACGGTTAACTGTAAAATAAAAGACAGTTCTTAAAACCTGACAATTTACGAAAAGAAAGAATAATATTCGATATTAAACGTATACTGTACTCACGTAACTGCAATGTCGATAGGACACTGGCAGGCGAGATGTTCCTTTCACAAGTGTACACAGCACTTGCTAACAGAGAAATAAACTGATGCACTAGTTTCGGAAGTATCACTCCCTCGTATACAGTGTATATGAGTTACGGACAGGTTATTTCTGACACGATGCTCTCAGGCTCTAGATGAGCAGCTAGCTCGTGAAGTTGCTTTTGGGTCTTATTTATATACTGTGGAATGCGAGTGCAGTAAGGGAAACCGTCTATGTTATTATTACCAGACACAACGCTTGCAAACGCATAAATAATCTGATGCGCTACTTTGGAATGTATCACTCCCTCACGTTCGGTGTCTATGACTTACGGACAGGTTATTTTCTGACAAGAAGTCCTTGACCAATTGGAGTCAGTAGGCATGCAGGAGCTATCTGTCCAAATAGCCACAAGCATATGCGGTTTAAATACTTGCATTAACGTTAAAAATTGTTGTAGGCTGATGCTTGCACGTGAAGAGTGACGCAAAACTATTATAAATGATAGACTTTAACAGGGTTGTACTTATAATTAGTGTGTCAGAAGAGGTATTTAGAGTGAATATGCCTTGGCGTACAATATGCAGTAATTATTATTACTGCAGCATCGTGTTGAATTGTTTGTCATTTTCAATTTTTCCAGACAACACGCCTGCTATCTGGCATTTTTGAATCTTACAACATCGAGGCTAACCCGCCATTTTGAAATTTGTAACCAAAATACGAATGCACGTAGACGAAACATAATCACTCCAACATTTTCAAATTTTATGGACGAATGGAAGGATGGTCTGATGGCAAGAGACAGGACTGGAGAAGAAAAAATCGTAAGTTTGAAACCTACCCACTTCTGTCTTCCGTTCTTTGTTCAAGGAGTGAAAAGATATTATAACTCGACAAATGAAGAGCATTTATTTATACTGAAATAGTTGATATAATGTACCTTATTATTACTAAACTAACAAACAAAACGAACTATTCAAAACGCACAATAGATTCCGCATCCCAGTTTTCCGGACCCACGAAAATTAAAAGCATATCTGAACCGTCTAAGGCTGGCACAGGTATTGTCCAAAGCGGCAGGAACTGTGGCGAGCTTATCGCCACTGCCATTCTTAGACAGGTGCAGTAGTCTTCTCTCGTCTCACGCCGTGTAAGGCATTCCTGTCTTTTCAAGGTAGATGTCATCGGGATTTTATTTATAGCTGTGCGCATACTAACCTTTAAAAGCCTAGCGGTAACCTTACGTACCACCAGGTTTAACATTAAAAAATTCTACATGGTGCCCACATTGCATTTATGTGTTTTGTACGGATCTCAGAACAAACAGCAACTTTTGCCTCATAAAACATTAAGAGACTACTTTTTATAACCGGGGTGGAAGTGTTTACAGCGCGGTACGCATCGAGTTCTTATACAAAACAGATACGCTTCGTCTTTAAAGGGCTAAACTCGATTGGCGAAAACGGAAAGTCTTTTTGGATAGTAACTCCAAAACGGCGCCCATTTGTTCTTCGCGATTCTACGACAGCAATTACTGATGTTGGTTCTTTTCACAGATGCTGGCACGGTAAGAAAGTGCTGAAAAGCAGAAAAATATGAATTCAATACTATACGGGGACAGTTGTTTTTTCTATAAAAATTACGAACACATTTACACACAGGCGAACAGAAGTTGAAAATTATTATTTTTTGCGAAATGGGCTGTTGATTTATTTTTGAAGATATTCTAAATTTGATATTTAGACAGCAGTAAATCTTAGAAATTTACTTACTTTGTGAAAGATTCAGATTAACAACACAACGAAATTGGCTTCTTCGTGCTCACACGGAGACTGAAAACTTTAGTTTGTGAACACTTTTAAGTCGTATACAGCAATGGAATGAGCCCCACACCACTATCCATTAGGCGCGAGCAAGTTATTTTGGAATTTTGATCTACCTAATATGACATACAAGTAGCCTAGGGCCCTAGACGTGTAGATACTTTTTAGGCCTGAGAGGTGCCAGCATATGGGTCGTTTGGACAAAGAGATTGTGATGGGTTGTTTTCAGTACTCTGAATGGGTGGAATTAACTGAATATATTAAGACTACTCTGAGGAAATATGTTTATAAGCATGAGTCTGATTCTGCTTAGAAGGTCTTTGGTTTAGTTTATGAATGTAAACTAGTACCCTCTAGTCAGCCTACATATGGAAACTGCAAGACAGGGCGCAATTTTTAAAACTGCCATTTTGAATATGTAATAAGAATGTACCATTTACAGTGCATATTACGGAATGGTGACAGTCACTGAGCAGACACTGAGTACTCCATTTAAAAGCGATACCAGATCTTATCATCACATTATGCAAAGGGCTTGTAATTTTAACTTGTGGCGAAAGGTTCTCGCTGACGTACTTGGTTAGAACGTAGGTACGAATTCTGTCTTCCTTTTTTGCTTTTTAAAGAGAAAAGACATTATAAATCGAGAAATAAACAGCACTTTTTAAATAATGGAATAGTTACATAACGTACCTTATTATTGCTAGACTAATATATAAAACGAACTATACAAAATGAACAATACATTCCGCTTCCCAGTCTTCGGGAAGCATAAAAAGAAAACTCGTGTGCGACCGTCCAGGCACGGTGTCGGTATTGGTGAGAGCAGCAGGAACTGTGGCGAGCTTACCGCCGTTGCCATTCTTAGACAGGTGTAGTATTCTCTCGTCTCATGCCGTCTAAGGCATTCCTGTCTTTTCAAGGTAGACGTCACCTGGGTTTTATGTATGGCTGTTCGCATACTCAAGCTCGTAGGTGAACATGGCAACTCTTTTTGGTTTGTCGCGCCAAAGCGGTGTCAAATTAGTTCGTCGTGATTCTGCCGGAACAATTATCTATGTGGGTTTTTGTTCCACAGGCGCCGGCATTGTGAGAATGTGCCAAAAGCAGGAAAATATGAATTCAGTACTATACGGGAGACATGTTTTTCTTTTAAAATCATGAACATGGTTACACACAGGCGAACAGAATTTGGAAATTATTCTTTGCGAAATGTGTTGATTTATGTTACAGTATTTTAAATTTGTTATTTAGACATGGGTATTATTATTATTATTATTATTATTATTATTATTATTATTGTCATTATTACCACCACCGCCGCCGCCGCCGCCGCCGCCGCCGCCGCCACCACCACCACCACCACCACCACCACCACCACCACCACCACCACCTCGGTGTAGAACCAGGTTCAAAACTGCATTTCCACGCACACGCAGACTACATTTTCTCCCAAACTGTAAGGATGTTGGGCTTAATAAGAACTATAACCTATTCCTTTTCTACCCTTTATAGTTCATTAATATTATATTTAACACTTCTTAGACCAAAACGTGAGTATGTCTCAAGTGGATGGAATTCTACAACGTTTACTTAAGTCAAAAAGCTGGAACGCATTCAGCGGGAGGGCGTAACCCTATGTCAAAATCGTTTTACACATGAGCATGTTTTCTTAAATTCCTAAAGCTTCATACCCTGCACGACAGAAGACTTGATCCTGATGCATTCTTTTTTATTTCTGTTTATTCACGCTTAAACTGTTGCCTGCCTTTTTGGATATGAATGGTATTCGACTTCTTCCTCGTAATTTTCGAAACTCTTGCCTGTTTACTGCTACTAGTAAAAACTCTCCGTTTGCTAGATGTGTTTCGGCTGCCAACCATGTATGCAAAAACGTCGATATCTTTAGGTAATCAATTGTTTCTTTAAAACAGATTCTGCACTAATCTGTGACATTTTTAAATCAACTTATCTATGTTCTTTAGGGTATAGGGTTTTTGCCCCATTACTTCTTTTAAATTATTTTTTCCTGCAATAGTGTTTTTGTTTTGTCTGTTTAATGCTTTGTTTTTGTGTATTTGTACTGTTTCTGTGTTTATGCCTTTGTGTTGGCTTTATAATAGGCAACTTGTGCTGTTAAGCCTACATGTTAATAAATACCCACTGATTTGAATTGAATTATTACTTCAGTTCAGAACATGACATAATGAAGTGTAAGGAACAGTCAAAGCAAAAGTATGTACGTATGTAAACAAGAAGAGCCGGTGCTATCCAGTTTAGCGCAAGAATAATGGCCAGTGAGATTGCTGAACACATGAAAGAACTTACCTGAAAGTTGCGAGACGAAATACATACTGCTGACAAACACTGTAAGGACCCAAATTAACGGCAATAAGTGATTTTATTATGTACCTCGGCAGGAGAGTAGTACAATATTATGTACTGGCACACCCTCAGCGGAAGCTCCACTAAAGGGTACAGGGAAATTAGTTATTGAAACACACTGCAAGGGGTACAGTAAAGCTGCATTAGTGACACCCTTACGCTCTATTGTAACAAATTCCTCGAAGCAAGGGAAGGACCTTTTAATGCAGGCTAAGTTGCAATATAATTGCTCTGAAGAACTAGGAACACGCCCAAATCTACGTAAACTGAACCTTAACCTCACTTTTAAACAAACTATTTGTCACGCAACGATTTAAAATACGCAGGCGTGAGGGTATTCTAAGGGACCTCGACAAGCGAATATTAGAACACGAATGGAAAGAGAAAAACATGGCTAGTCATCATGGTAATTCCATTGTCTTGTAAGTATTTGTTACCTTAATGTGTCTATACGCTGTACTCTGTTTAATACATGATGTAAGTTCAAAGAGACCCTGCCGAAGGGTGGTGGGCGCGCTCACAGCAACCACCCATATCGCGGCGAACCGGGGTTCAGGTACCGTTGTCAATATCAATATAAAAACTCGCACAGAAAGTCTGGCATTCGCACCAGAGCAAATACGTCTGAGCGACTCAAAACCCTCGGGTAGCAAGGAAGCAAGACCGGAGACGCGCAGCACCCGGCGCCTCCGCTTCTCTCGCACATGCTCAAAATTTATGAACAATTTAGGTGTAAACTGGTCTTTCACTAAGGGAGGAAGTGTTGGATACCCGAAGGCGGTACTTCAGGAATGTGTTTCTGATTAACTGATTGTTTGTTATTGATTATTCTACGTACTGGACCAAAGCAGACTGTAACTTTTGGTGAAACATGTATTTCAGATTGTACAGTCAACCTCACCTAGTGTAGAAAGATAATCTAGCTACTGGGCTCTGTGCGGGATTCAAGGGGCAAAGCACTGACAGAGTGCACTTAATTAGGGCAACTCGCTGCCCTTTGCCAGTTTAACTAGACCTCAACATACGTGTAATGACGGACTCTAAATGCGCGCTTTCTTTGGCGAACATCCTTTGAGACTTGCGGACTCGTGTCAGTCCCAGAAGAGAGCGTCACAAACGCCTGTACCTTGTTCTCAGCACTGTGATTATATCAGTATACAGCCTAATACACAACTGCCTGGAGTTTTCGACTACGAACAACGCCAACTTCTTCACCTACAGCTCGGAAAGAAACTGGGGACACAACATGCCAGCAGTGTTTGGACTACTGCAGAAAACGTTGCACTGAAATGTTGCCCCTGCTTTCTCACAACTGTTACTATTTTCTATAATTATTAGCGGGCAAGACATTAGGCAGGATTTTGTGTTTCTTTAGTTTATCAGGTATAGAGCTTTCAATGTGTCTTTGCAAGTTAAATGGAAACATCAGTAATCGGACGCTTAAACCAAAGATTAGGTACGTTCAGTTGTTTCTTCATTCGATACTTAGGCCTATAACAAATTATTTTTACTTTGACCCTCGTCTGACGTTGTACGTGCACGCGCCCATGACTTACGTTTCCAGAGTTGCCGACGCGGTTTGGCACATGTGTTTGTGGGGAGGTACGATTTTGAGAGCGGGTGGGGCGCTCCATCCTGTGTTCAAGCCCATAACGACGTACAACCATGAAGAGGCAACAGACTTCATGAACAGCCATCCCAATGCTCAGTCACACAACCTGGTGGAAGATAAGGCCTAACATTTGGAAACGTTGTCAAACCGAAGGAGTATACAGGCATACTACCTTCTAAACCTTCCACTATTCCCACTGACAAGTTCCTGCCCTCTTAAGTACTTTCTATAAAATTCAGGCGAGTCCTTGTCACTAGGCATTTCTGTCCAAATCCAATCCGGAAACCTAAACCTTCAAGACTACCATTTCCTCAGCAGACCTCAGACTTATCCAAAGTCGGGCCATCCACTACCAGCTATGAGAAAACTGAGAACAAGAACGTTTGAAGCATCATAATTCACACAACACAAAATGTTTACGAACAATGACGAAAGAGGTAAGAGACTAAGCACCTTACTTCGGACTCAAATTTTAAGGAAACACTGGCGAAACGGAAAGGGAATATGGAAATGAAAGGAAAGCCGAAATCCACTTCTAAAGAGAAACAACGCCTAGAAGTGTCTAGAACGATTCTCCAATCCTTCTTGAAGCCAGTGATGAAAACATTCCCTATGAATTCTGCAGCCTGAACTATTTTTACGTACAATCTGTGCAAAAGGGTGACGAGATCGGATGCCACAGACGTGGAATATCGTATCTTGAGCTCCGTGACGATGCCATAGGTAGCAATCCATTCATATGTGGAAACTGCTTGTGATACTGCAGCTTAAAGTCGTATGAACGAACAGCCCCAAGGGTGAGCGGAGTGGCACCAAAAATTGTAATGTCTCTATTTTAACACACCACTTGGCTTGTTTCTCTAATCGCAGCTACACAGTAAGAAAATATCACTGTACGTAAATAAAGTCGCAGCGAAAGTACATTACGTACTTTGTACGAGGCGTACTTTCCTCAGAAAATGTTCTTGCTCGTGTTTCGTTGTCCCAGACTTGAAATGAGCGGAACAGCCCCGCCCTCCAATATGAAAACACGCAAAAAACTAATGTGTTACAGTCGTAAGGTCATGCACACTAGGTTTCACACTTCCAACTGATGCCTTTCCTGTAAGATATCGTCGAAAAGTAGAGAACTGCCAATTTTTAGGGAGTCAAAATATATCGCAGCATCGCTCTATGTAATTAACGAAGAAAATAACACAAATATGGACGAAAGTAATCTTTAACATTCAGTGGGGGTACCTTAAAATCTGGGATCTAGCCATAAGGAAAACATCAATGGTACGATACTGTCTACACTTCAAATGCTTTGTATTTCAGTACACAGGGTATATACAAATGATGGCTGTTCACAAGGATCCAGTAACTGACTCTTAAACTAATAATCTGCTGTTCCACCTTCTTTCCTCAGCGACGGCCGTAGTAAGCGCCGCCGGTGCCGCCTTCGTTGCTCCGGTCTCTCCTGCCATGGCCGCCACCCTAGAGAAAATAACAGTGCAGGCAGTCCCAGAACATACTTGTACTCAAGTACTGGCCTGTTACTTCATGATGAGGTTACATGGGGAGATACGAGGGAGGTGGGGTTTAAAGCAAGCCAGTGTCCTCAGATGTTGGTAACAGAAGGAGTGATACTAATAAGGTAGCTACAATTCATTACCACACGACTTACTGACGCATCATCATGCAAGATTCCCAAAGCTGCTGCATTGGGCGTACAACTGTTACTTGGCCATGCACAAATTTGCCTTGTGTTGCTTACACAGACGGCGTATACAGAGTCAAAGCCTAACGGTACCGCCTCAATACGCCCTCTCTACAACACTCATCACCCTTGTACGAAGGCATCAGCAGCCCCGTTAACACCCCAAGGTCGCGATGGCAGACTCGATCAAGGTTTCAGCGTAGCCGAATCATACCGGTCTCCGTTAAACGGGGTGACAGTCCTGGCTCTTGTACTCGCACGGGAGAAAGCATCATGGACAACTTACAAAGGATGGTTCTCCAGTAACGGTATGAGTGCAGGCCGAACAACCCTGCCCCGTAAAGAAAAACCACGAGTTTACGAAATGTTACACACAATCTCGTACGGATGGACTCTTGCAAACTTCTTCAGTTGCACTTGGTTTCTCAATGTACTGGAAGAATAAGCCTGAGATTAGTGGGTTACAGAACACTTGGACGCAACACTAACGGGAAGACGGAAAAAGTGACACAGTACGAAGCTGCATTTTGAATTTATTTATCTACTTGTTTATTTATAGTTTATTTCAAGACGCTGTCAGTGGCTTACATTATACACTAACGAATGGTAAGACAATTATGAAATAATGAATTTTAAAGAAGGTTAAAGGAAGTGGTCGTGGCTTAATTTGAGATAACATTTGAGCAATTACTTGAATGGGCGGAAGAAAATCACAAAACCCCTGTCAGGACAATCTGGGCCGAGATTTGAACTCAGAACCTCCACAATACGAAGTCAGAGTATAAATCGTATCACTTGACAGCAACGTTCGGTGAAAGCTCTGTCATTATTAGTCTTAAATAAATATTATTACGAGATGGGTGGGCCATGTAGTAAGCAGAGGAGCTGAGAAACAGGCCACTTTAAAGGAAATCTAGGCGTAGATGGGATGGTAGAGACCTTCAACAAATAGCGAATGTAATGAGCACGTGAAGCGGTAACAGGCTTCACTGCCTAACATGAAATGAAGAATAGGGCGCGCGAATGGTGAGTGCATTCATCTGGATCATTAGACGGGCCAGGAGCAGTAGACAAGGTAAGAACTTTCGGTTCCCGTAAAAAGTTTGGCAATTTATTGACTAGCTAAGTGAAAATAAACTTTTAAAAAGCACTCTTGCTCCACGAGTTTTGTATTGGCACGGGTGATGGAGGATCGTAGAGGGAGTGGTGTGAAGAAAGTGCTTACAACACATGCTTCACACAGCGAAACTAACGAACGTGACACTCTTCAGATCTAGACAATTTATCTCCCACACCCATATATTCCATTCTCTGTTACATGATGCATCCCACTGATATCGGCCATGTGGAAATTAAAACAGTACGCATATACGCACTTATACGCACTCACGAGTCAACCTCAACGAAAATAAAAAGTTACTGCAAGCGACGGAGCATATTAATTAATCAATTAACAAGTCCTAACGTTTCAATAACTAATGAGTCTGCGAGTATGCTAGTTAGTTTTTACACTGTCAATGTAGCAGCCTATTTGCACATAATCCTTTAAAATAAGGACTGTCATTCTTAACTGCACTTTATCCGACAAAGAACGATAGTTTAGGGCTAAAGAGACAAAACACAAGCTTTAGAGCCCCTTCTTCGTGTAAGATAAGAAAACATGACACAAATGTAATACGGGCTTCAGAAAGAATATCTCAAGCAAGAGAAAGTCTTCATATAAATAGAAAAGCGTACATACATGTAATCACACGTGAGGCCCCTGGAATAGGCACAGATCTGTACAGCAGAAGTTATAAAGATCTAGGTTCCAAAACGGTGAATAACCTAAATCTGTTATCCAGACAACAGACAGTTAATTAACACAGAAAATGATAAAATTAAAGACATATATCTTCATGACGCATAGAGATCAAAGTTACATGGGTCTGTATGTGACAGAAGTATTACTTCTACTTACACGTCTATTATATGGATGGTTATTTTGGTGTGTGCCATAGCTGAGTGATCGCCCTCGCATGTAGGAAGGTCTGAAAGAAAAAATAAAACAGCTTGTTACAGATGGGCGACTAGACAAACCCGTTTCTCAATTTTATACTATTGAAGCCGTGCATTTTTACCATTTGTTGCTTTGTGTCAAACTCGTTTCTCGTTCGTCATTTGGTTATTTTAATACATCAACCGCTTACATTATGTAACGTCGATTATGACCAATGAATACGCAAGAATGTGGATGCACAGAGCCCTGGGCTACTTGGCGGCACTATCCGGACACTCGCCTTAATGGACTGAGGAAAACGACTGAAAATACGTCAAGATACGACAGTCGGTTAGCATTAAAATGGACGTTACCGCTGTACTAGTTAATTTTCATAGCAAAACGAAAGGTGAGCTGAAACGCTTCACTACAAATGTATACACGTAAAGACCGGAAGACACGTCAGTGCGAGAATTTGATAAGCGATATCGGTAAAACTACTACTTAAAAAGGCCAACGGTTTTCGCAGCTGCAGATTCTGGCTTTTATGTTCGTTCAAATGAGTGAGCCAGGATTTCAGAGTCAGACCCAGGACGACGACTAATGGTCGCAACATACAGCACGCGTGGGTGATGAGAAATAAAGCAAAATACAAAATTGTGGTCAGGCAACCTGATGGGGATGGAACCATCAGTGAGAGGGCAGTAATAATCTAAGATTAGCGAAACGAGTGCGCTGACGTGAAGAGGGGAATTTCCTACGTATATGAGCGAATACCTGCTTCTCAAAAAGTTCTCCGCTCTACGGAGTTAAAATGGAAACATATGTAGAACCAGCTAGAAAATTGCATGAGATTTCCTTACTGGATTAATCAAAATTAGATATGGTGCCTTGATTTCGTCCTGCTTTCGGAACATATGTAACGACACTTCACCAGCACATAGGATACAGCCTGTAACGCCGAATGACGAGCTGGCTGATAAGACAAGACGGATATCCCGGTATAACTTTCAAACTGCAGACACGTGACCAAATGTTTCGCGGTTTTCACCCTCTCAGTTATAACATCATGGCTTGGTGTCAAGATTCACACACATCTATAACTTGAAAGCAAATAAATGAGCTAAACGGTAACTCGCTTAAGCCCCTACACGAAAGACACGATAGTAAGAAACGGACTGATCACAGCAGAACAAACCTTTCCATTATTTTCTGGAACCTATAGAGAATAAAGTTTTGACTAAATTGAGTAGGCTGACCACAAAAATTACAGTCAAAAACTGTACCAAGCACAGCTTTTTTATTGTCAGTTTTAGGTATACGCAAAACACGCACTTTTTATGTGGTGTGAGATAATGAACTTTCAAAACGATAAGACAATTCGATTCACCAATAAAACACTCCACTCTCCCACATAGCCCCTACCCTCTGGTTTTACCAGCACTTACTAAGAGAAACTTATTTTGTGAAAGTACGAAGCAACTAAAAAATCGTCATTACAACACCCTTTAAAACTATGACGTGATGCGAACTTCTGCTGACCTGAATAATCTAAAGCAGGCGAACAGAATGGCATGTAGCAAACCAGCAAGATGGAAGAACCGAAGAAATTTAAACCAACTTCTTCCGTTTTAAAACAACCTCAATCATTTAAAAAAGTATTTCTATATAAGGCCTAAATCGGACATAATATTTTGAAGAACAGGATGACTGTGCCCCTGAAGGAGCCACGAATTCACGAAGGAATTAATATGCACGGTTCATTAAAATAAAAGTTCTTAATGGATATATTTGACAGTTTAATTAGGCCCATACGCGGATAATACGATAGTACAATTTGTATTAAAACCTTTGAAGTACAACCAGACGCAATAAGGGACGAAAATTTATCATTCGAAATACGACGTGTTTTCGCAAAATCGATATTGTTAATATACACAAATGCAGACAAATGCGAGAATAATTTCAAACATGAGCACTCCAAACAAACACTACATACAGGACATACACTAATGGGAAGATACATAACAGCATCCACTACGCAGACAGCCAGGCCTCTGTGAACATGAATTGAATGTATCGGACTCTGGGAGCAAAATACAGTTAGTTATAGCAAACAAGCAAAATTAGATTGGGCGCAAGCAAGCTATCCTCTGCTTTGCCGTACAGCCCCTGATGTTTCCCGCCACGCAACGCACAATTCAATTTACTGTGGGACTCGCCTGGTATTGCAGTTCACTATCTAAACAGCGCATCAATTCCCAGGCCATTTGATGCAAATTAAGCAAATTCCATTTCCATGTAACTACCTGACTGGGGTAACAATACAATATAGACTCAACCCAGCGTGAGCCGGAGAAATGGTAGGGGTAGCAGTGGCGGGGGGAGGGGGGGGGGAAGTACACACACATTGCATGGGGTAAGGCTATTTACTACCATGTTCTTAACTTCTATTGAAATGGCAAGCTACTTGAAATTGATTGGAAGACGGTTATAAAAGGCATCCCTGTACAAACTATTAGGGAGAATTACAAAAGATGTTCAAATTAAATGCCTTGAACACAACAGTTATTTACCAGTCGACCCAGCGTAACGTAACATGTAACTTGTAATAATTATTTAATTAATTTTACTAACGCTAAAATACGTTATTTACACACACCACTTCACACTTAAATAGTGGGCCCACAAATACACCAATGCGGAGCTATTCCTCTGTGGCATACAACGTAAGGCCTAATGTGTTTCTTACAGAAATAATCTTATCCTGAATAGGAAGAATCCATTAGCCATTATCTTACGCCATACAGTCTTAAACGCCACTTTATTCGTCAATCTCCGTCCTGACTCCTAGGGTATTTCGTCCCTCCAGGTTTTTACACTACAAGTTTGTATAAACTTTACACCTTCGCTATACGTGCTACATGCTGGGCCCCTCTGATCATCTTTATAACAGCATATAGGTGGAGTCTACATTATGAAGCTCTTCATTCTGCTACTTTCTCCAGCCACTGCCTCGGCATCACATCTAAATATTCGCCTCGACACCCTGTTCTTAAACAGCTTCAGTCTATATTCGTCTGTTAAGAGTGCACGGAATAAAGATTCGCAACTTTTATTTGAAAGATAATTCTGTACTCTGAGCACTTAAAGAAATAAAAGATATCAACAATCAGGAACTCTACGTACTAGGCCTACAGCAGTGTGATTAGCCATGAAGCAATATTTAATTTCACGACAAATGAGGTATGTAGAATCGTTAAACAGAGGTCATGTGGAAACTGGGCATAGGTCTACTTCCGCGTACACAGTGTCTCATTAACCCTTTAAATACGAAGTCCATCTGTTTTATATAAGGACTCAGTGCGTACCGCACTGTAAACACTCTACACTTCGGTTATAAAAACCAATTTCTTAATGTTCTATATGGCAAAAGATTGTGTTTGTTCTGAGATCCAAACAAAACACATAAATGCAATGTGAGCACCTTGTAGAATTTTTGAATGTTAAACCTGGTAGTACGTAAAGTTACCGCTACGGTTTAAAAGGTTAAACCAAACATGCTCGAAGCATATCGAAACAAGAAGAAGCTCTGTTGTGCAAGCCGAGTCGACCACGTGTTACGTCATTTTATCCGTGCTGCTACGCGATACTGCCGCTCAGTTGTGCAATGACGACAGACGGTTGTTTCTGCGTTTTAGAAATGTGTCTTGGTGAACAACCAGTGTTCATTTGCAATACTTGGAAAAAGTAACTATGTGTAATGAAAAAAAAATATCGCCCAAAGTTTGGTAAAAAATATCCCGCATCAACAGCACCGTTTAAAAGAAAAATTTACACATTTGTTGAACAATATCGAAACACATGTCCAGTGTTGAAGATATTCAAACTGCACTTTTCTTACACGATGCAAGGTTTACATCAAGCAGAAACGTAGAAATGCAAAAATAACACGCTAGTGTTACGAAAATCCACATGCAAGTCTTGAAGCTCCCTTTACTTCTTACCTGCTACGAGTGCGCGCAATATCGGTGGGCCCCCGTATTTCGAAGAAGTAAATCCGTGCCATGACAACAGATTAACCACGACTCCAATGAGGATATTAACAGAAGACAGCAAAATGTAGGGTAATCCATGCTATTTGTAAGAACTAAACCGACACTACTCCAAAATAAATTGCACATATTTCAAATGCAGCAGGAGGATGAGATGGGCAGGACATGTAGCATATATGGAAGAGAAGCGAAAGCGCACAGAACTTTGATGGGAAAACCTTGGGGAAAGCGGTCATTTTGAAGACTTGAGCGTACACAGAGGATATTAAAACGGCTCTTAAAGAAACAAGATGAGGGCATGGATTGGATTCATCTGGCTCAGGAGAGGTGCAAAGATGGAGCTGTTTCAAACACGGTAATGAACATTCGGGTTCCATTAATGAGGGTAAGTTCTTGACGATCATCTCAAGAAGGATTCTGCTCCACTGAGTTCACTACCTGTCATTATAAGCGTCGAATGATATGGCAATTGGCAATTAATAATCTGGATACGACGTGGAAGTGGCCGTGGACTAATCTGAGGTACTGCTTTGAATTTATCTGTAAGGAATGATATAAACATTCTCAACAGGCTGTTTCACGACACAGATTCGAACCCAGAACGTCCCGCGGAACTGGAGTGCTACTTACTTTACCGTGATATTCGGCGCTGTCTTGCTGTTGTCACGCAGGTACTTACACAAATGAAGTGAAACTGCTGATATTACTCCTTCTGGTATCCGTTATTGAAATTAAATACAACAGTGGAACCTAAAGGTGACTTCAGCCACAACATTTTCGAAAATATGTGATTTAGAACATGTAGCAACCCTCTGTGTTATCAGGAAGAGCTTGGTCAATCACCGGTTGAAGCAATAACAAGGCATCAGCAGTCGGCTGGACTGACAAAGTGGTCGGTATGTCAGCACCCAACATCAGGTTGATAATGCCATAACGAACAACAACCGTGTTGGTCAGCTTTACAATACACATACACGTCAACACTCCATTGCATCAGGCGCACTTCTCGTTGACTTGACTGTTGTTTTAAATTTGATGGATCATTTCATTCACGTAGGATACGCGAGTTTTGTAAGCCCCCCACCCCCAGATTTCGCCAACAAAACATCCCATCAATCATGTTTCTGTCTCTTGCACTGTGCACATATGACAGGGAGTTTCAAAACACAACATTCTAGGTACATTTTTATCATCAAAATAATGTCCATGTAGAACCAACAGTAAAACAATGAGTGAAGTGGGAGAAAAAAATCATCCCAGAGATTTACATTTAAACACTTACGTCCATGCACAATGGCGCTGCAAAATTTCTGTTCACATTTTCGATGTTCCTGAACACATGCAACCCATAATTATGCGAAAACACCTTGTTTGAGGTAAAAGTTGTCACCGTCCACGCCATGAAGGCATACAGGGTGAGCAAAGGTATAGCTCCACTCATTCTAAACCACGACACTATATGGAGACGAGTGGTTAACCTAACGCCCCGGCCGCTTACCCCCCGCACCCACTGAATAGGAGGTTGGTTGGGCCCCAGAGCCAGTATCACCGTTTCTTGCTCCTACTGGGATTCAAACCCCGGACCATCCAGCCAGTAGTCACTATACCTACTGCGCTACCCCGGGTCACAGATAATTATGAACAAAGCAGCGAAGTCGAGATATCAGTAGGTTTATTTTAAATAAGCACTAATATTTAACCCTAACAAAAATTAAAAACAAGGATGCGTGATTTGAAGTTCTCACGGTGATGAGTATCGAGACTACAGCCCCTGGGATGTGACGTCGTATAGTTCGTACATGGTACCAACG
Source organism: Coptotermes formosanus (assembly GCA_013340265.1). Lineage (NCBI taxonomy): Eukaryota > Metazoa > Arthropoda > Insecta > Blattodea > Rhinotermitidae > Coptotermes > Coptotermes formosanus. The sequence continues at coordinate 6,957,759 of BLKM01001619.1, read as the reverse complement.
CTTCGAATAAACCTTCTGCCTCCATCTTCAGTGCACTACACTATTACACATCAACTCATCTTAGGGCTTCCCGCAAATCACTCAGATGCTCTGGCAGAAGAGTCGGACGCCCCCACTGCCGCGGAAATTCGGACTGCTAGCAGAAGAGCCTACAAATTACAACTTTTCTGTTGCATTTAAATATATATCCTTCAATAGCCACCGTAAAGCAAGTTGATGTGTCGGCGTTCTCGATTTGTGGGATAAGCAGTCATTCATGCAGTTGGGCTATTTCCTGCGCATTAATCATGTACAATACCCACGTGACATGTGGTTCTGTAACAGAAGCAAGGACAAGATGCCGGGTAAATTTTATGCGTTACAGATTCACACAGAAGAATGAGCTTATTCATACAGACATAAAGGAGTTAAAACAAGTAGTAATATTATGCGATTCAGTCCATTAATACAACTTTGTAACATGCAAATTTATGGCAAGGTTCCGTCGCTAAGTCTGGTAGACGTAATCGACAATTATGAGGAGAGTTACTGCGCATTAAGAACAATAAATATTATTTTAAATACCTTACGCTATTTTCTACGTCTCAGCAACATCTTGAAAATCCAATTCATCGACAATTGCTATAAAATATTTTATTTAATTTCGTAATTGATCCATTCACAGCAACAGGTTTCCTTGAATAGAAAAACCTGTCGCCATCAATGGACCATAACAGCTGTATAGGGCAACATGAGTTAATAGTATAAAATAAAGTTTATTTTCTGATATCACTGTGCAACACAAAAAATTATGGAAATGAAAATACCTAATCTTAAATAATTTTGAGGTGCTGAACACGAAAATGACATTAAGAATTGAGAACTGACTCTGATTTCCAAGGTATGGAAGGGATCTCATAAGAACGAGTTAGCGCTCAGCGGAAGAGTAGAACGCTCAACTCACGGACTGTTACTTCTGTATGGTGCCTCCTATTCAGAAAAAGACTAACAAGAAGAAAAAGTGGATAGCGGAGTGCCCAAATATACCACCGGCTGTTCGTCCAGTGCCTCAGTGTGAAGGTCCACCAATTCCAGAACTCCCCCCCCCCCCCCGACAGTCTTTCCCTAGACAATAATAAGGAAGAGGGCAATACACCTGAAGAAACACCACAGCCAGCTACTTCAAGAGATTTGGAATTTTTCCCAAACGTAACTTCTGCTGAACCACACAAGATCACGCAGAAAGGACTTTCTGACCTCATCAGAGATCTAGAACTATGGCAGAATAAAGCAGAACTGTTTTCTTCTGGAAGACAATGTGAAAGTGACAGCACTTCGCTCCCGCCAAAAAGATTTTGAGTTCTTCATAACGCAAGGTGAACTCAGTGCCTGTAAGAAAGTCGAAGGCCTGATGGCAACAGTGAATATCAGGTACAAACCGGAAGAATGGCGACTATCCATAGACACTTCCATGCATACCCTAAAAACAGTGTTGCTGCACAAGGGCAATGCACTGCCTTCAATCCCTGTTGCCTGTGCCAACCACAAAAAGGAAACAAATAAAAACATGAGGGAACTTCTCAGCTGTGTGAACTACAAGACGTATAAGTGGCGCATTTGCGGTGATTTGAATGTAACTGCCATTTTGATGGGACTGCAAAAGGGTTATATAAAATCCCGTTATTTCCTATGCGAATGAGATATTCATGTCAAAAGTGTTCACTACAGCAAGAACTGGCCTCTACATAAATCACATACACGTGGAACAAAGAACGTAGCTCATAGCCTCTTGTAGATCCGTGCTGCTTCCCCCTCTGCATATTAAATCGGGCCCCACGAAAAATTTCGTGCAGGCACTAGACAGAAATAGCTCAGCACTGTCACTGTGTGAGAAATACCCAAGGCCTAGTACGGAGAAGATTAAGGCGGGTGTATTCATTGGCCCTCAGATAAGGCAGCTCTTCAGACACCATTAATTTGATCTGGTTCTCAGTGATGACCAGAAGGCAGCCTGGATTGCCTTTCGACATGTTGCGACTGATTTTTTAGGAAATGTAAAAGCCGTAAACTTCAGGAAACTTGTGGAGGATCTTATAATTTCTTACGAAAATCTCGGCTGCACCGTCTCACTCAAGATGCGTGTCCTCCATTTACACTTAGACTCCTTTCCGGTTACCTGCGGTGCCGTAGGTGACGAGCACACACCAATATAATCATTTTTTTAAAACCAGAGCGAATTCCGTAATTTAAATGCTAGTTTGATGTTCTGCAATGCAAATTCTACAAAGTAAACATATTTTGGTTTTCGTAACAGGATACGACCCCAAATTTGTTGCAGGGTGTACATTTATATATTTAAAAATTTAAAGAAACGGTAGAACACAATATTGTAATACATATCTACATGTATAGGATTGCTTTTTGTATTCCGATGTGACACAAGAGCAAACATATGTTTTCACATATATTATCAAGACCAACTCGTACACAACACGAAATCACAACACATCAAGTTGCACAGAACTCCCTAAATGTTTCGGTGTGAATTCACACCAGGGGAACATATAGAACATTTAAAATACTTAAGATAACACTTAGCCTGGTTATTTAAAAGTTCGTTAAAAACATTGTTGTCCAGATGCCGGACTGCTGAATTCACACCATCTTCAGGGGAACATTTAAACACTTCAGATAACACTGGCTTGGATATTTAAAAGTTCATTAAAAGACAGTGTTGTGCAGATGACGCACTGCTAAAATGTATATAAACTGTTGATACGTTGCAAGTTGTCGTCGTAGATTATGCCAGGAAATACAATGTGGAACCAAAGGAGTCGGGCTTGTTATGCCTGATAAGCCTGGTAGTGGCCTCGTCCAGGATGATGGAATAGCTGCTTATGTTGTGGTGGCTGCGGAGTGTCATACGTGTGATTATCATCGAGACAACTTATCTGTTGATATATTACGTAAACGTTACGACACTTTGACTAATGAAACGCTTTGACAATTAAAATTCACACGGCAAATTTTATGTGACAAACTGGTTGAATCTCATGAGACCATTTCTTACTCGACATGCACTGGTTCATGTTCTCCGCTGGAATCTCTTCACATATTTCAATGAACTAAGAATCGTCCGGAATATTAGACGGCCTCTCGCTTTCTCATCCTGCTGTCTTAAATTTCCTTATCGAATTTAAGATCTCGTTTTAGCCTAGCCTCTACAAGTGTAGGCGTGTAAGGGGAAGACGTAAGTTTAATTGCCTTCTGCGACACTTCCCTATTTCGTGTCTTCTTAGTACTGAAAACAGCATCGGACTTTGGAAGGGGCGAGACACTTTTGACGGACACTATCAAAAACATATTTCGATATCTCGTTGCTCTCTGTGAAGAGCTTGAATTGTTCCTGCTTTCTCTTGTGGCTTAGCCTTGCCGGTTGCAGAAAGCCTGCTCCACGATTATTTATAACAGAAGACGATAGTGTTGAAAATATCCTGTTTACCTCCGTATCCCTCTAGGCCGGAAGGCACTGGCAGTTCTTGCCACAGTAGCTGGTTTTCCACGCCCAACCAAAAAGTATTGCCACTTTTACCTGAGAGAAGTATCGCCCACGAAGCTTGAACCACATCTCAGTTTCTTCTGTGTAACAGGAGCTCATTGGCTTAGAGAGAGCCACGTCCAGTGGCTGAAGCCGATGCGAAGTGTGACCTGGCAGAGTACCACTGACGCCAATGTCGCGCGCCAACTACAGAGCTTCGACGTTTTTGGTGTCAGCGCAATAACCATCGAAAAGGCGAAAGAATATTTCGACTGCCATTAGGTTTCACGGTTTCTACGAAATGTGTCAACCACTTTACTAACACTTCTTTGTTGATAAAACTGCTGAGTTGAATGCAAAGACAGTGGCTGGCTGTGCCCCGACTTTGAGGTTTTCACAGGACCTTGCTAATTTATGTATCAAAACAGAAGGTACTCATATAAAACAGATGGCACTGACATACGACACTTGTGGGTGTCAGTTTCTTGAATCCATTGCACTCGTGCGATCTCTTTCCACCGATTTCTTTGTTTTATCAAATCTGTGAATAAACGGTTCAATTTACCAACTAGAAGTGACGGGTACCGCAACTATGACTCATGGTTGTACCACAGTCACATGCAGAACCTCCTGTTCTGACTGGAAAACATGGTCAGCTAATTCCTCTTCCACATGTGGATGAACATCTCCAATGCTGACACTCACCGGCGTGTTTTTACACTGCAAAATTATCCTTCCCAATTACGCGTCTTTTCGCTTGTGCCAGAGTACTCACGACGTGCTGCATTTGAACCAACATCGCCGTGTCACACTGCTGTATAAGCCCTCTTCATACCTTCTGGCTCTCACCTTCGGTATGTCACATCTTTTGGCCTCTTACAACATAAGCCCCAAACTAATTCCTCAGTAGGCCAACAAGACAATGCGAATTACACCTGGAAGTCCATACGTACAGTACATGCTCGTAATTACATAAAATATGCAAGTACTGTTGTATACTCCGTGACATTTTAATGACAGCCAGATAAATATGTACACTACTGGCACTCAATAAAATAATGTGTGGTTCCAACAATATAGCCGAGTAGTGATACAGCGACAGCATCTCTGCCATGTCTTATTGTGGAGGCACCGAAGTTTCATGCAAACTAAAAACGAAGAAAGCCACTACAGCAAATTATACACCAGAAAACACACTTTTACGTTAGGCTACATAACGGAAACTTTTACATACTGTCTGTGACGATATATTACGGCACAGGGACCAGCAAAAATAAGAAGAGAAATGTCGAGAATTTATGTAACGAATTTTCTCGGCACTACACTGAAACAATGGCAAGTCACTCACTGCAGCTTCAACTACCCTCAACTGGCAAGCGCTGTGAACAGAATTTGAAACAACATGGCCGTCCGTCGATTGCGCCGGTTCAGTGACGGCAACCTTATCATATACAACAGATACGATAAGCGTTTCGACACGACCGTGCCATGTTCACGCTGCTGTGTCAACAAATTCTTAGTTATGCAGGGCACGTTCATTAGTCATAAGGAAAATATCTACGACATAAAACATTCGAACCACGCGGCACAGAAGTTACTGAAATAGAAGCATAAAGTATAATTTATAGTTCTTGTCCGCCATCTATTTTTGTGTGGCTTTTCTACTGTATATAATACACTGTTACAGGATGGTCGCTTTGTTAAGTGCTTTCTATTGTGCTAGTAATGTCCACGTTATTACACATGTCACGTTGTTAGTTTCTTACGGTACACTGGAACAATCCGCCTATTGCATGTGTCTGCAACTACCTGTTTACGGGGTTTCTTCTTGGGCGTCCTTGGTACGTGACTATTTTGAATATCTCCTTATGTTTGAAGTTAGTGCATACCGGTGCGTACGGGGTCATAGCGGTGCTGCTTGCTTGTGTGATAATTATAATCCAAAGGCAGATTAAGTCCTAACTGGGTAGGGGGGAAGGACAGGGAGAATCGAAAAGATGAGTGTTCACTGAAGATAAATTGGAAACAATCGGCGTTATGTCTGAAAAATCACTCAGACGCCTTGCAAAGGAGACCACGAGTGTTTTACGGAGCTGCCGGAATGCGAGCCGAACATGGGAGGGCATTTCAGGCATCGATTCTAGTTTGGAGAAGTTTATTTTTAACGAGTACAGGCTGTAGGTTGTCGTTTCAGCTAGCAGTCCGAATCTCTGCAGCCCGATTTGACGGAAAAACAGTTAGACTCTTCCACATCAGTGGCACGAAGATTTGCACGCACCTCTACGATTATCGCGCTGCACACTATGTTTGTTTTTTTTATGTGACGCTTTCGACCCATTTTCGGGTGACGGCTTTCCCCCTCTTCTCGGGGCTTCACGATCACTCTTATTTAGACACATCACATTCGGTAGGACTTCTCTGGACGAGTGACCAGACCGACACAGAGACCTCTACCTGACAAAACACAACACTCACAAGAGATAGACATCCATGCCTCCGGTGGGACTCGAACCCACAATCCCAGCAATCGAACGGCCGAAGACCCATACCTTAGACCGCGCGGCCAAAGGTATACAATGTTACAGATTACTGCTGCTCCTGCTGCTGATACTACTACTACTACTACTACTACTACTACTACTACTACTACTACTAGTTACTGTCATCAAAATCTTCATCAACATCGTTTTAAGAACAGCGTAGGCGTGGGCGTAGACTGTGTCTACACGCTAAATTTGTCAGATATAACCTCACCATCGCCATTTCTGCCACTGTTGACTTACAAAGAATTTTTCATTCACAATTGACTCCGTTTACCTCCAAAGTACAACGTTCATTTACTAATATTTAAAGCATTCAGCTCCGGCCACAGTGACGACATACTGCAACTCCACCACAACGAGCGACCCGTTACTACGGGCTGCTTATTCGAGACACACGAAACACAAGAAAAAATTCTGTCCGCAAACTGAACGTTACAGCAGGAGGTAGGCCTGCAAACACATGCGACTGCTATTTAAATGATTAATCACACGGCAACTGGAAGGGGGAATGGGCAGTAAACCGCCATGCATTTAAGACGTGGGTACGATATGGAGATAAGTGGCCAGGTTCACGCTTCGACCAATATCATTTCAGCGTGCACTGGATTACGGCTAGATGAACCACAGTTCGTAGGGACGTGCTGCTGAAGAACAGAAAAATTCCTGCCTTTGCCGGGATTAAACTCTGGTCGCCTAGTCGAATCCGGTCAGTACACTTACTGAGGCGTGTTTCTTCGTTATACACACGGCGGTCAGTACACTTACTGAGGCGTGTTTGTTCGTTATACACACGGCGGTCAGGAATAGCGTTTCTAAACCGGAGGTCCACGAGCTGAATAGCTTCTGCTGATTACAGCAAATTCTTTCCCGTTCAGGGTTTTAAAAGTCTTAGGTTTTTTGCCATTACTGCTAGGAAGACTGTTGTTTCGTAATACATTTTTGCATTGTATTAATAAAGTTTTTTACAGTTTATGCATGTTTTTATTTGTAAATGTTCCAAATTCAATGTTACCGCGAGTTGTACCGAGTGGTCCACATATAGAGTGGATGCTACCAGCCAGCAGAACATAAAACTATTTATCTTTACGCTTTTCGTAATCTTAGTTTGGTTGTTATTGTTATCAGGTAGATTTTTACAATAACTTATTAAAATTTAAGCATGTTTCTTAGATGCATATACAGTATTCCAACTAGAAAGACTTAGAAACTATGGTACAGAGCCTAATTATTGCGTTGCTGTGGTATCAACAAAACAGCATGAAGCTGGCAGGTTTCCATAGGTAATGGAGTGCACGTACAAAACCGCAGAGCAGTACTCACCCGCCGGAATTGTAACTGGAGTCGTAACGGTAACTCGAGCCGTGCCAACTCTGACGCTGGCCACCACTAGCATTGCCCGCATAACCTGCAACACAAACAGAGACGCCTGGTCATAACTGGATCTATCACATAATTTTTACATTTAATTACACCGAGAACACATTCACAATTCTGCCTCAGGATTTTCTTTCAGATAACAAAAAGTTAAAGTCTGGCGATAAGTATGCATATTTCGATGGCTGTATATTTCAACAGCTAAGATTACAGTGCGTCACATGGTAGGATGATCAGTGATTTATGAATTGAAAAAGGGGTATACGGCAAAGGTTGTAGTCTAATTTGAGGTAGTACCACAGCATTTGCATAGACTGATGAAAAACACGAAAAACTTCAACCAGAATAACCAAGCTCCGGGCCGAGATTTGAACTCGCGACCTCCCAAATACCGATAAGGACCTACCGAAGCTTCTTTCCGTAATGATGCTGTGAATGACACCGGCCACTCGCTCGCTCATTTAATAAAAGTCACAACCCTTCTCCTCTCTCACTAAATACCCCCCCCCCCCCCCCCAGCCAAAACACACAGTCTGTACCGAAGCTTGTTCTCCTTTCTGTATACATCACATGCAGATCATTACTGCACCCAGCAGGTTCGTGTAGAGTAAGGCTGAAAAATTCCTTCGGGAAACTAAGTTGACTGGGGCAGGCCACGACTATCTCGTTCACATTCCTCATCTCATTACCACCGATTTGACTTTGCGTCACATACTGAAGACGGGTACAGAAAGTTGTTCGCGACTGCTTTTGATATAAGTTTTACGTAAAAGGCGTAACTGGTCGTACGGATGTCCGATAATCCTCCTAGGGCGAGTTTGAACTTAACGGGTAATACAAATACACTTCGCATGAAACCCCCTACTAGGTTGGAGATGGTGTACTCCACACTGTCAAGAGAAAGATAAAGTTGTCCCTGTGAAAGCCATGCAGGTATATGGGGGAGTGAAAGTATTCCACCAATCGTTCTCATTCTCGGTAGTAGATGGAGCTTCAGCTTCACGTCCAGGCCGCTTTACCGCCGGGAAAAGAGCCCCCGGTACAAACCGAACGCGACGCCGAGTGGGTCCCAGAGCCGGTCGTGACAACTTGCGGAAGAGAGAAATCTCTTGCCCTACCGCGGTTGTAAGGGCCACAGCCTAGTCACCATGCCCACTGCGCTATTAGGCACTTCATAATATAGTGAATATTTTTACCAGTGACTTTCTCTGAAATTAGTTAAGCGTTATCTTCTGCCGATTTATCTACTTACAGTGTTAAGTAAAGCGAAACTTGTTAGAATCAATATTGATGAAAATCGGGATTTTCAGGCAGCTTTTCGCGAACGCGCCCCACTTCAAATTTTTGAAAAATCTGTCCGACTGGTTAGCCACAAACCCACACATACGCCGACCTCCACACAGGGAATTCTTCTGCGCTGCCAGAAAAGCCTAATAATAATTACACCAAAAACGTCAATTGCACTAAATAAATATGCTTGTATTCAGAATATCGGAACTAAGCAGTGTAAATGAGATCTTAGCTCCTCTGGGATTTTACGCGGCGCAGATTGGTAATTTGTTACCGACATTTTGGGACAACCTATCAGTCCCATCTTCTTGGACTGGCTGACCCTTGAAGATGGGATCCGATAGGTTTTCCCGAAACGTCGGTAACGAACTACCAATCTGCACTGCGTAAAATTCCAGAAGAGCCAAGATCCTGAAGCTTAAGCGGTTTGTGGATGTGGACTGGATTCGTATACTTCGGTAGAGGGTTCAAAGACGGGTTCTTATGAACACACCAATGTGCCTTTGGTTTCCACAAAAAGAGGAAATTTCTTGATCATCTGAATGGCTACTAGCTATAGTTAGTGTAATTAATTCGACGATCTCAGGCAACTGCCATATAGAAACTGTAATTTACGTCGAAAAAGTTTGGAAAGCAACTTCTCACAACTGCACACGCTGACGCCACAAGAGTTTATTCAGGGTAGGCCTAGTCTATGCGCGAGCACGCAGAGTTCCCACGGGACTGTGAGGCATCTCGCTGATCCCAGAACAAACAGTGGAAGTCAGTTGGATCCTCTCTATTCTCGGGATCCAATTCTCAATAATGAGAGAGGGGAAAGTAACATTTAGTCCGTTGTTTACCGCTGGGCTTAGCGCACTCCGGGAGAGCAGTCACAACGTGCGCGAAGCCAACTGACGAAGGATATCCTCTAGAATCCACATCCAGATATTAACTAACGAATTCAGGGCAGTTCGGAGCCATCGTCTCCTCAACTTCCCTGACATGCAACCGACCCTCAACGTTCATTTGGGACCTTAAAGAAAAAGCACAGACGTGGAATAATTTGGACTTTGGTTCCATTAAAGAGTCTCTCAACCGGCAGGACGTTTCAGTGCCATCCGATTGCATAAAGTTCATAATACAGTTCCGCAAAAATTGGTTAACTGGTTCAAAAGCTAACACCCTCCCCAGGACACACACAAAGACCACGGTAATCCCGCAGGCCTAATTTGTCTCCTAAATAAATGGCAGTAGAAAAAAATGTTTGAAACACGTCACAGACTTTAATAGGTTACCGGTAGGTCATTTTCAGAGCAGCTGACACTCAGTGAAATTCCTTACACAAACCCTACGATTAAGAATAGACTATACGCATGTGTAAATTATGTCAGCCATAACAGAGGTTATGTCACACCGAGTGAGTAAATATTCATTTGTAATGTTCTATTTAGCGACGCTAGCACTGTCGAAGGCTACGTCATTGACAGTATAGGACTGAATACGAGTACGGAGCACTGGTGAAGTAACTGACTACTGGCTGGATAAACCTAAGTACACTCCGAGATAAACCTGTCTGCTCCGGTGCCAATTTGCCCACCGTAAATCCCATCCGGGATCAATCTCGGGTCTCTGCGGTGACAAGTCGGCGACTAACCGCAAGGCCTGTGACAGGAAAATAATGAACCGGAAAGGACACGGAAGAAAGCCGTACTATTCTAGCAGTTCTGTGCAGAGACTAATAAAAAACATGAAAGATTTCAGTTTCGATAACCGGTCGCCCAGCCGAGTCCAGAATCCAGAACGTCCGGAATAAGTAGAAAGAATACTACAACATCGCAACATTCGCTCATGTGCAAATAATACAGCGTAAGTCGAAAACTGATCATGTGTACACAAGGTGAGTGGCCCGCAAACATTCAACAGAATGTCTCCTTCCAACTTACCCCATCAATTATTTCCATAAAAACACTTATATCGGTGTTCCGTGATTTCTCATAATGCAAAGCGGCTCATTTCGGCAAGCGAGGTCCCGATGGTGTTCGTTCCAGGCAACGGGACTAACGAGAAAGATAATGAGTTGCAGTAAGTTGGAAGGGCTCTCCTCGAGAGCTCTCTGGCTTCAGCCAGTTCATGCTAATGTAGTACGAACGCAGGCTACTACACGAATATCCACCGCCTCGGCTGGTAATGGCCCCACGCATATGCATAGCACACACAGGTAGCTCTCACAGAATTAATAGGAAGCAGGGAAGGGGAGGGGAGAGCCACAAATTTGGTTTACTTACGGCAGTACGTGGACCTACCGGGAAGAAAAAAGAGCCTAAGATTTCTGCATCACACTGGTATGTTTTGGAAAAAATGAACCATGACTGAAGTGGTATTATTTCGTCAGAATTTGCCTGATATAGGACTATCTTGCACCGCAAAGTTCGCAGCTGACGAAATGTTATGCGTGGGACGCGGGAAGACCACCTACATGCCATGTAATGGATGTTCAAAGATAATTGTTACATGCGGCCCCTAGTCAATGCGACCATAATCAGTCAAACTGTGTGAAGGCAAATCTAGGGGATCAAGGCGATTCCAAGCCTCACTGTGAAAAGGGGAGAGGAAAATAAAAATAGTAGTCACGTTTTTCATGTCATTAAAGCCAGTTTACACAAACATGTAATCCAAATACTGCATACCGACGTGCACTGTCAATTCAGTTCCTGGTTATTCCGTTTTATTTGTCCATACGCACGCCAAGAAGACACAGGGAGGGGGTTGCTGTCAGCGTCATACCGGCTGCTGCACCACTAGGAACAGAGAGAGCCCCGTTTATCATTCAACACAGACTGGGTGGGCCACAAAGTCAGTCTGGACGCGTTTAAGAGAGGAATCCCTTGGCTTGACGGAACTCGAACCACAGTAATTTTTCTACTGTCCACAATAATGTCCCTAATTTACAGAGATACTTCTTCAAGCGTCCATGCCGACTAGGGGTTCCATCTAGTCTCCTATTCAATGGGTACCGGAGGATCTTACCCAGGGCGCGAACCTGATCACTCACGTCTGTCTACTGCCGAGTTTAAGAACGGGTGGAGCTATACCTCCACTCCCCAATATGCCTTCATGACTTGCACCGGGACTTTACTTGAGCTTCTTGTACCACAAAAACAGTACCGAAACGACGCAGACTTTGTTCCGTGCATTTCGTACCTACTTGACTAGGCTACAGCACACGTCCTTTATGCATTAGTCTGATGCCGTCTGGCCACACATATGCCACGTGTCAAGTTACAAAAGTAACTATTTTCATTCATTCCAGAATACTACGCATGGACAATATAGTATTTTCATTTTTAAAAACATCATCGCAATTTAGGTCGCATAATTTATCTTACAGACATAACACATAAAGATTCCACATTGAATGGCGTTATTTGTATAGGGCTATCACAAGCTTGCATAATCGCCACGTGATCTTTCCAACGACAGGAGTTAGAAAGCGTAAGTATAAGGTGACATCACTGAAGAGCATGGCATTCCTACGGAGTTTCAATAAAATCTACTTATTTTTACCAGTTCCTCTTATTTTGTTAAGGAATGATCAACCAGGGCGTGGTAGTGCACGAGTACTTCAGATGCAAAATAATGGGGGTTCATTTACGACAGTTACCAACCTTGAATTCGGGCTGTGCGTTCTCACACTGCACTTAACTAACATTTCATCAAACTCTTAAACTTGAAATGCCAGTTTGCAAAATTCCTTTTATAAGGTAAACAATTTTGCCAACATGGAAATGAAAATTGACCATTCTATAAATTGTACAGTCCATGGTTCAGGCGGCTAGTAGCCGCCACTCAGAGTGGAGGGTCCGGGTTCAATCCCAAGCCAGTCCATGTAAGGTTTGTGGTGGACAAAGTGGCACTGGGACAGATCATTCCCCGAGTACGTCGGTTTCGCCTTTCAGTATCAGTCTGCCAATGCTCCACATTAACAAGTTTATCTACTGCCGACGCAATGTAATATCAGCAGTTGACAGCGTCATTAAAAACACGTACACACACAGAACAAAATGTTACGAGCTACGTATCTGCAAGCTATCGAATGACTGACTATTAATTTGCAGGTGGCCTCAAGACTGGTGGCGTGATAACTTGAATCAATGATTCTCGCCAGTATTAAAACACAATGTAAAGCAGATCTCACACGCACCATATCTACAATAATAGTGAACTCCATCGAAGACTGCCCTTTTAAGAAGTTAAACGTGTCGCTCCGCTAGTCAAGAAATTCCTTGCCTCACGCCTTACTTCTTTAGGGCTGCTTTTAGTAGTATCATCTCCCATAGTACGGCTACGTCATCCGAATAATCTCTTGAAATTCCGCTTTTCCAAAAATGTTGTTATCTCATCTCATACAGAGGGAAAGGGGGGAGGGGAGACCAGGTAGCGACGCGCACCGGTCCCCCCCCCCCCCCTTTCAGTTTCGGTGCAGTGTCATCATGTTTATGGTATTAGAAATACTTAAGGTTGATGAAAGCAGAACGACCAAAGCTTGCGCGTGTGGTCACATGCTTTCCGCTGCAGTCAATAAAAGTAGGTTTTTACAGTGCACTGATCTAATTCACACTACAGGCTACTCGTATGAGATGTTTCCAAAGGCAACACAGGTTACCCATAACATATCTCTATATTAACAGTCATAAAAGACACTTGCTTCCGCTCCGTGTGGTAGCGTTGTGGATTTCAGACCAAACAACCTCCGTAATCGTTGTTCAACATGGCGTCGCTGGGCAGAGCCATTCGGGGCCATACCGGGTAATACCCAGATTTCCCCAAGTATATGTATGCGACGTATTCAATAACTTTCTTTTGAGTTATTTCACGTTACAGATTTAAAAAACAGATGGAACGTAGAAAAGAAAAACGAACCGTCAGATGTGGGTAGAACAAAAATGTACAGAGCATTAGAAGAAACAATTAGCAAGGTAACTGGATATACGAAAGCAGCCTAGTCCGTCCACGTGTCGCAACCAGTTTTAAAGATACAGAAAAAAAAAGGGGGACGTCTACAGTTGATACTTCACAGAAGGGTTAGTAACTGATATTAATTTTTCCTTGGGAATGTTTCCAATAAATTTTTCACTAATAAACAAAATGGGGTCTTTTCAAATGTTGTAAATACATTTGCACGGCGGAACGTCCACTTTCAGCGTGTCCTCTTAGCAGGCATGGGGCACTTCACAAGTATCTCCACATTTGTGCAAGATGAACAAAAGACCTGAGAAAACTGGCTTATCAGCTTGCAGGGAAGAACAGGTTAACCATTCTCTTGAAAAGAGATGAAAAATTAGCAGGTCTTCTCCGACTGAAAGGGTTTTTCAAATGACATCCTGAACTGTCTTTAGGTAAATCTAAACTTCCTGCAGCTGCTCAGGAAATGGAATTTAACAAGGCGGCGGTGGCGGCGGCAGCAGCAGCAGCAGCAAAAGCAGCAGCACCGTTCTTTAACTTTGTGTGCGAGTTAACTGACTTACACAAATTTTGTTAAAAAATCTGCTGAAGAAACCGGGCTAACAACAGTGCCCAAGTCTCACACAGTCAAGAAATATTTTTACGTGGGAGACGAACGGTTGCCGGTTGACTGAACGGTACTGAAAGGGAACAGCTGTACTGTGTTTGTCGGTTGGGGCACAAAATTTATATTTCCAAGGGAGAGGCTGAGAGATGGACCTTAAACCGTGGTACTTCATCGAGGCATGCAATCAGACATTTTTGTTCAGTGGATAAACACTTCATGCGATGTGCGAAGTCTACAAAAGACGAACCTGTTCCCTTGTTGCTGAAGGAAATTCATCACACACACAAAAAAAAAAACATCACTGCAATTGATACTGCACATAAAAACGGAACTATCATGTTGGGCTGCCTCCTGCACTGTACGCAGAAAATGCAGCCACTTGACGTACCATCTGTGCGGCCTCTTCGCAACTACTAAAGTCGAGAAGTAAACCCTGGGACGGGGGTCACACGGTTGCAGACTGGTAAGATTTTCGGTGTGGCGTATGCTGAGGCAGCGACCGTAAATACGGCAAGTTATCCACTTACTAAGGAGTTTATCCTACAGACGGGAGCCCTTATGGGGATGCCTTCTTCCTTGCGTCTGAAACTACAGAACGGCCTACCCCAACTCTTCCTGAGCCTGACACTTCATTTAATGATCAACCTATTGTGGAAATCACCGGCCCACTGTTGCGCATTTCAGAGGCAGATGGTTTGAACGAAAACGGGCTGAAGCAAGATACTAGCTCCCACACCAATAGGCCATCGAGTGAAGAAAAAAAGATATAACTGAAACATCACGAAACATACGTTTCTGCGGTATACTCCAGGAAACATCGACTCCACATGCCACACAACCTATAACATGAAGAAGTCTTGGCCAGACACGTGCATTAACAGATTTAACGTACAAAATGAAGCCGGAGAACACATAAGCTTTCAATTCCAAATTAAACCCGACGGCTTCTCTAGGCGCACCAAAAAGCAAGAGTCGTGGGAATGTACGCGTACCAAATCTTACACAAAAAACATTGTCGACAGGAGATCGTCGTTGAAGACACCTCAGATGAAGGAACTGGCAGATGGGTGTTTATTGCAAAGAAAACATTCAAAGACGAAGAGAAATGATGATGGTGAGGTTCAGCAAACGTTCGAGATAAGACACAAGTGTACTGGGTGGCTTGAGAAGTCTCCTATTTTGTGCAAACTGTTCGTTGAAAATTCCGTAAAACTGACTTCGAAATACAACTGTGTGTGTCCGACTGTAAATGTAAAGGTAAAGTCGTCCCTGTACACGTCATAAAGACACATGGGGGAGCGATGGTATAACGCCACTTATCCTTAACCCCGTAATAAATGGAGGTGAGTGCTCAGTTTCACGCCTTGACCGCTTTAACCCCGGGAAAATATTACACTGTGCCGAAAACGCTGGGGCACAACCGTGTCTTACACAACCGTCTCGTTTCAGATATATACTTGTAATGCCTACCCAGGCCATGTTCAGAATAGTCTCTTAATCACAGTATCTGATCTGAAATACATATAATGGGAAATGTGACAACGATGATAATTTTTCCTTAGCCACCCTGTTCTGACCCCACCCCCTCAATAACACTGATGTGCGTAATTCAAAGGGCCGAGAAGTTATATAAAATTTGCTATGAAAGAAGAGATACGTGGTAGACTACTGTCTTCACCGTCTTTCAAATGCACTGTGATTACACACGTTTCAAGAAGTAATAATTAATAACGCAGTGAGTCTGAATACTATACGACTCTTGAAGCTTCTCTCCTGCTTTGCTTTATTTACTAGTAATTGCTCCACCAATTAGGTTCGTCTCGTAATTGTCTGCATGAGGGTGGCGCGTAATTGGGTGCAGGAGAGACACCATCATCTTGGTACACGGGCGTCACTCGGCGCTGAAGTCGAGAAAATGGTGAAGCATGTACTGAGAATTTCAAACACGACAATTCTAAATTAGTTTCATTCAGATTCATCAGATAATTTAACTATTTAACTCTTCGCATGTCTGTTAACAATGAACAAAATCAATTCTTACATTCGAGTGTATAGGCTTACAGACAATTTGATATAAAAGCTACTGCCTCACGCCTAACGCATCCGACTTCAGTATCACGAGCGACTACACCACATGAACATCAACAAATTCTTTCTAGATGTATGCTAACTCCACAGAGCAGGGTTCCTATTAAGAAAGTAACTGTCAAGATTTTTGGTTATTATGGCGGTGTTTACCGGTCTAACGCGTAGGTCTGCGGTCGAGCGCTTGCTGGGATCGTGGGTTCGAATCCCACCGGGGGCATGGATGTTTGTCTCTTGTGCGTGTTTGTGTTGTCTCTGCGACGGGGCGATCCCTCGTCCAGAAGAGTCCTACCGACTGCGGTGTGTGTCTGAGTGTGATTAAGTGAAAATACACAACCTCGACACCTACTGTGAGTAGGTAGAAGAGGTAAGGACAACGAAACGAAACGATGGCGGTGTTTATAAAAATCCAAGTCTTCCGGGATGTTACACCCTGTCGACTCGTAAATCTCCTTGGGCTCTTAAATTGGTGCACTACGATCCTCCGAAAAGTCGGTAAGTATGTACCAATCGACAGGACATAATATCCAAGAAGACTTCAATCTTCAAGATAATATTCCCTTAATTGGGCGAGAAATTTATAGAACCGGAAGGTTTACTGTCATCCTCACAAGAACAGTAAAGCTATGGCATTACAGGCCCGGATAGGCCCTTAGGGTTCCACAAAGATAAGACTCCCAGATTTTAAGACAATCGGCACCGGCTGGGTCGACCCCCTGCCAAAGTGCGGCTGGAAGGATTATAGCAATGAAAAATTCCAGTGACACCATCGGGAATCGAACCCGCGACCTGCCGGCTTGTAGCGTAGTGCCTCAACCAACTGCGCCACCGCGTAACCCTCACAAGAACAGTACACTGGTTATAATCCTAGGCCAGATGAATTCAGCTCACTCCCTCTCATGCTCCTACTACCCTTCAATCTAGAGGCACAGGGACAGCGGTATAGGGACTAGGTTGCGGGCAGGACAACTGAGAAACTGTGGCTCGAATCGCGGCAGGAACAAGAGATTCTGCCCTTCCTCAAAGGGTCCAGGCCGGCTCTGAGGTTCCACCAGGCCTCCTATTGCGGGGGAACCGGAACCTCTTTTCCGGGAGAAAATCGGTCGATGCGTGAAGCTCAACACTCATCCCCATCCAGTCTCTAGATGTCAAACACGCGGCCCGCCGAACTAACGTCTGCGGCCAACGCGAGTTTTCGAACACTCTTAACTTACGCTCCCCCATCACAATGAAGGACATCTGGTGAAATTCACACTCATCGTTATATTTGGTAAACATTATTTCCGTTGTAACGGGCTTCGTGAACACTGCATGTGAACAACCTCTGTTGGAAAACTGTCTGAGGAGTGAGAAAACTATGGACGGGTAACCTCCAACATATCCCTACCTTTCCAGTTTCAAGAATCTTCTAATAATAATAATATCATAACGTCTTGGAACTGTAG
The DNA here is from genome assembly GCA_013340265.1 of Coptotermes formosanus. Taxonomy (NCBI): domain Eukaryota; kingdom Metazoa; phylum Arthropoda; class Insecta; order Blattodea; family Rhinotermitidae; genus Coptotermes; species Coptotermes formosanus. Next base: position 6,939,954 of record BLKM01001619.1, on the reverse strand, counting down.
TCTGTGTTTTTCTTAAAACAATGATCAATGGCAAAAAAAAACAGTGGACAGCTCCTCACTGACGACCTTCATCCATAAAACGAATGTCCTAAAAACTAATTTACAATCCATTACTACGCTGAGTTTTGTTGAAATAATACTAATAATGAACTCTAGTAATGTCGGTCCTTTAACTGCTTAACAGAAAATACATGTTTCTTGAAGAAAGGGCGACTACTGCTAACAACTGCTTTGCGGCCCGCGCAGGGCCTGGAGACTTTCAGATAACCCTTGTGACATAAAAAGTTTGTGTGCGCTGATCTAGCGCAAGGTTAGGAATGGGTCGAACTGTACTTTCACTCACCCAGAAGACTTCATGGCGTGCACAAGGAAAATTCTGCTTTTACTTTTACAAAATTACGGAGATTAAAGCACCGCCAATCACGTCTATGTTATGCTGTTATTATCACATTATTTAATGCTACATGTTTCGGCTTCGTCTACAAAGATATCATCAGGCAGCACGAAATACTCGAAGAAAGCTTGTCTTGTACAATACATAGATTATATCAAAATACACAGCTGACATCTCAACTTTACAAACAAATGTATAAGATGAAGCCGAACTAGGTAAAATCGTATAAGTAAACTATAAAAACACGTTATGTACTTCGTGCAACGCACAAGTAAGTTATAAAAACAAGATCGTGTACTTCCAACGTACGAGAAGGAGCACAATGCGTATTTTGGTAACCTCGAGGGTATCGAGTCTTCAAATACGCGTGCAAGCAAAATTTACATGGATGTTGACATAAGTCTACAGATTATGACTACGGCAAGTCTCATCTATTCTGGATGGTGAAATGTAATGTATAACGACATGAGTCAGGTACAAACCTCGCTACTGATACGGGCAACCTTCTGCTGTGTTGTTAAGAGGTACTTCATGAACAACACACGGGAACGATGACCTCTCTTCAGGTTCTGCGATTAAAATTCTGTATTACGATGCCTCCTGACAGACAACAGACACGTTTTAGGGTCGATTCACAATATACGGCCCGACATGACACGACACGACAAAATATTCTTTGATGGTTTTCACATGCTCGAATTCACATTAGTTCGTCGCCGACAGCTAACGACAAAGATAGCGTCATTGGGATTGAGAGAAGAGAATACTTTGCTTGTCTGTTACCTGACGGTCGCTGAGAATGCACGCTGTTTTTTTTTACCGTGTCGTGTCGCTGTCGTGTCGTGCTGTATAATGTGAATCAACCCTTAAGTGGTCCTCTTCTTGGCCAAAAATCGCGAACATTTTTGTTCAGGCAATTTCTGGTTCTCACAGCAAAGTAAGACAGAAAAATCGGTAAAGCAACAAATACGTTTTATTATTTTTACGAATTTTCTCAAATTTTGACATTTATTTTGCTAGTACAACACGCAGTTAAAGCAGAATTCATGCAGCATACTTTTCAATCACAGAGATTTGTAGTCCTACATTTCTATTATTATTTTTATTATTTATTATTTTTGGCTCAGAAAAACTTATTATCTAAGTACTGGCTTAATGAGAACTAAAAGCAGAACGTTGGGTCAAGAGAGGACGAAAGAAATTCGCGAGTCCACAGCTCTGGTGGATACAACGTAAGTGCAGGAAGGTACCATTCGCCTGCAGGATTCACTCAGATGGGACAAATTCTGCAAAACATGTCAAGTTTTTCGCATATAACCTCAAAGTTAAGCGCTGTCGGCACATATGGAACTGTTAACTCACAAACAGTGTCTGACATGTTATTACGGACTATAAGAAATTCAGAATACGTCGTTGGGTAGCTCTTCAATTCCACGAAGTTCGTAACACGCTTCGCGAATACACGTCAGTCGATTTAAAAGCCGAAATGCGGATACACAACAATGAAAGCAAGGTGACCTCATAAGACCACTTTTCCTTCTTACCAAAAAAGTAGGCTAAAAACTCACACATTTCATGACACCCAAGGCATTTCACGGCTGGGATAAATACTCGCATACCACGCTCCAAATAAAAATACACTCCTGCTGTACTCGTGTATCTTCTGAATGCGAGGAGGTGTTTCCGTAATATCGTCCAGCTGGACTACAGATAAAATCATTCCATGCCGGAATATCAAAGGAATACAAGTATCTGCCATTTCGTCCGAATATCAGAAGGACCCTTCCGATCGTCCAGCCCATACCCCGTCCCTCCGCTGTTTGAGCTATACTGGTTCATACAATGATACTTGACTCATGGGTAACGCTCCTGCTTTGCATTAAAAGAGGTGGCCGTTTCAGATCTCAGTAGGACCACAAATATCCCGACTGACTTCTTTGTGGTTTTCCTCAGTCTCTCAAGACATAGTCGGCCTACCCATGATTCGGCTACCACGCTTCCTTCCGCATACTTTTCAATTCATTACCCACTATCAAATAATCATTCTACAGCGTCGTGTACATCGGCATAGAATTTAGCTTACATCGAAAGACTTTAAGAAGTAAAACCTCTTACTGTGCGTTAGTTTCACTATTCCCTTAGCAGTCTGTTGTTTCTGCAAAGTACACTTGGTGAACACTTGAATTATTTTCCACTCTACAAGAATCTGGAGAGTTAACTGCAGCAGGCGTAGTTATCATTATTCCCGGTGTACGTGGGGTTGCAGAGCTATTCACACAGCTGCCGCACTGTAGCGGCCGGCCAGGCCAAGGGATGTGAAGGCAAAAAGAAGTGACTTCCCGTGGTGAGACCATCTCGATGGTTTCTTCACCCGTGACAATTAATACATAATCAAAATCCCCGTTCGACTGTTTCCATACTACTGCGCATATCGATCATCCAAACACGGCAGAAAGCTGTGCTTTATTCGTATTATTTCCTTATACCCTCACGTTTGTCTCAACGATTGCAAGTGAATTCTCTGGCGGTCTACAGCTGTTAATCAACATCTCCCACGTGGCGGAGCAGTAGATTGTTCAGAATGTTATGTCATCACGAATAATGTGCTGCTGTAAATAGCGTGCGTGCAAGATACATTCGAATTAAAAATGTTGCAGCTACCGTGTTAGGAACATTCGTCTGCAATTTCAGATTCAGAAGGAGAAAAGCAGTTGCGCCGAACCTCTCTTGTCCGTTTCATACTTAAGTACCTAATGACACCCTAACTGCCTCAAGGTTAAATAACGTCGAATTAGATGCGAGCATAACGTATGGTACACCGGAAACGCTCTGAAAATAAATTAGGAGTCAGTACAGAATAAACAGTCATCCAATCTACGATCTGCGCTGTTCTGGGATATTAGCCGGAAAGGCTCGGACTCTTGACCCCTGGAGACAGGACCGATACGCTGTTCCGAAACGTCGGTAAACAATTACCACACGACGCCGCTAATATCCCAGAACAGCGCAGATCTTGTCAACATCGCGGAGGAAGCCTGAAATTAAAGTCGTCCAATCTCGTACACCGCACCCCCTCCCCCCACCCCCAAACCGCAAAGACCGAATATTCCAAACCACATGTTTGTTTGCATTTCTGAAGAAAATTAGTCTATCATACTGACGAAAGAAAAAAGACTTAAGGTGTCTAAGAATAGGATGCCAAGAAGAATATCTGAACCTAAAAGGGAGGAAGTAACAAGGGTTTCGGGAATATGTATAATGAAGACCTTCATAATTTGTACGTACACGAGTATTCTTCCCCCAAAACACAGGGCTATCAAGGATGAAATGGGATACGCACGTGCCAGGCACGGACGAATGACACATGCACACCTAATTCTGGTAATGTAACCCAAAGAGAAGAGGTCGTTTAAGAAACATACGCTGGATTAGATGATAACATTAAAACTGACCGACAAAAACATGGTATAATGAGGACTAGATTAACACTAGTTGTGAAGTTCTGTGAACATAATCATGAACCTTCGAGTTCTATTTCCTGAATACACGAACTGTCATAAATGTACTGAACTTCAGCTTTGATCATTATGGGACATCCAACTCCGCACACATGGAATGGCAGCAATTAAAATTCTGTGTCACAAACGTCCATGTAAGAGAAAAAAGGCTGAAATATCTAAAACAAATTGTAGGTCTGCACCTGTATTTCGGATTATAATGCTGAAGTACACCTAATATCCAAGCATGATCTTTCGTAACACGTAGCACTCATGTATCCGCTCCTAAAAGCACGCTCTGGAAACATTAAAACAGCCGACTTCATCGTTGGGATGACTGATTTATAGAGAGCTACCTGCTAAAGCATCACTGGAAATCCCAGAACTCCACTTCAGACCATGCTATACCCGCACGTGATTCAAGTGACGTTAATCCTACATACAAGAAGGAATTACAAAGTTGCGTTCGTGAGCGATCCAGATTAATTTTTAAACCCATGAGTGTACCTTTCCTGTTTTCTGTGCCTGCTCACTACTCGTTTTTGGACTTCAGACTTTAGGCAGAATCAAACTCTCACCCCTCATCCCTATCCTACCCCCTGTGGTGAGACGCCTCTTATCACCGCGGCTTCTCATACCACTACCTTCTCCCATTCCATCTCTTGCCTTTCCCTTATTCCTCCACTCGTTTGTTCGCTCGCAACATTTGGGATGCTGCCGCCGGTTGTATGGTTGCCTGGCAACGCTCTGGAGCACTCGAGGCGTTCCCCCGTTACCATGACAACCGTAGCCGGTGGACAAATCGTGAGGCCGAGCTCTTGAGTTGAGTGGCAGCGGGTCAAGTGCACTTGTGGACCATGCTAGGGACTAGGGGGCTGCCTGCTACGGGCCCGGGAGGACACAGACGATTCGCGTTACTCCAGCGCTCGCTGGGTTCTGCAGAAATGAACGTACCATGAGGCAGAGGGAGAGAGAGAGGTGCTGATGGATGATGATGTAGCATACTTATTAGTCGAACTGATGACGAGCGATTTCGTGAAGAACCACGCAGAATCTGCTACGCACCAAGATACGGCCTATTATTAGGTACCATCTACTTCACCCTGGAGGCTCTGCCTTCAGACGACAACACTCAAACTGGTACACATATTGTGGTTTCACGGAAACTTAACGTTCGGCACCGCGTCCACAAAACTTTGCCAGCGAACCTTACCCTGAGCCAGTTGAATCCAGTCCACACCATCGACTTTTTCTCGAAGATTAGTTTTAATACGATCCTTCTATCTACTACCAGGTCTTCCAAGCGGTATCTTCGTCGGCACTACATCTCAGTTAGGGTCAGCACTTCCTACATTGTTCGTCGTTTTTCAAAATAATCATGCAGAACAGCAGGCAACTTGCTGGATGAAGGCTCGAACCCTTCCATAAACTGAACAGCGATAAAGACTTAAGCTTCCAATATGAAGGTCGTGATATCGTGCTGGCTAGATGGAGTTACATCATATGTCACATGTGGAAGTTGGTGAGTATGGGACACTACTGGAATGACGAATAATCTGCCCCACTGAAACTCTGTCCACCATAGAACCCTCACGGATTGCACCGAAGGCCGTCCGCCACGAAATCACCTGAGAAAAGACTCAAAACACGTACTGCGAAAATTCTGCTTTCTCATCAACGCATAAGATAAACATAAAAGAACTAGGTATCAGTATATACTCCCTTGTCACCCCAACCTACAACAACAACCAACATGCAAAGCCTATCGTGGTTTCTCGTTTTCACTACTCTAACAGTACGCAGTGATTTGAGCCGTTAATCCCACAATTACGTACATGGTATTATGAATTACTGACTCAGGCCAAAGCCCTCCCATGTTTGTCATTTTATTCAGCTTATTACTGCTTTGAAACAACTGTACGCGTATTTTATGTTTCCCCGCAAATTTAGAGGCTAGGGTCCAGGTTTCGTATACAAATCAACGGTCAGAACTACAGTTTCGTAGATATACATACAGGACCTACTTAATTACAGGCCTAATACGATTTCGTTCTAAAGGACATGAAATATCCCACTTTAGCAACGAACTCAGCTCCAAACTTCCTGGAATGAACGACAAAAACGAATCAGTTTCTTTCCTCATACAAAAGGTTTAACGTTTGCACATGCACTTCTGAATGTTTAAAAACTCCGAAAGGTTTCATGAACCTCTTTAGCATAACAAAAACAGGTTTCAGGTATAACCATGGTCATATGCACGTGCGTTTTATTCTAATAATGCTCGAAGCAAGTAGCGGATTTTCTTGAAAAGTGCTACAAAGATCTAGCAGACCGTCGTATACCTTATTTCCTCTTCGAAAGAATTCAGAAGCGTTTTTGTTTGTCCAACCAAGCGTCCTAAGTTTGCTTTCAACTCTCCGTCTTATAACATTTTTGCCATAATAATAATAATACGTAATAATTGTATTCCAATTCAGTTTATCTGTTGGGTTATTCTTCCTAAACAGGGAACAGCTTATGACTTCTTTCTAACAGCCTTCGCTGCTTCCCTAATTTCTCTCTTAACGCATTCCACAGAATTATATTAAGTATTGCTATATACAGTACAATAATTAAGAGAAATAAAAACTAAAAACCATAATTAATAATGATGATGTAAGGCTCCAAGACCCCATTCTGCTGTTCAAAATTCCCAGGGGCACGCCTTCGAAGAGAATTTCGTCAGCCCTGCTCTATGACCTATATAACTTCCGTTAGGATTTACTTTTTGTGCACAGCTGAACAACAACATAGTGGCAATGCAATATTTGAGGTTCCCACAGCGGTGTTTCCGGATATGCATGTCTTCTGGGATGCGACGCGGTGTTACTTGGTATCTCCTGACGTTTCAAACGATCGTAGTGCTTCCTCCTCCGGGTCAAAAAGTGCAACAAGCGACAATAAACTGCTTGACCACGAAGATGGAGGCACTACGACCCTTCGAAACGTCGGGAAATATCCAATGACACGTCACATTCCCCACGTCTTGAATCTTCAACATGGTGGCAGTCTACATGTCAGGTCCGTTTACGATTACGATACGCAATAAAGCGCGGCACCTAGAAATGTGCAACAGGACATGGTGAAACACCGTAAACATGACCGGTATGTTCGTATCTAGGTACGAACAACTGTAAATTATCCTCAGAAATTCTTAGATCGCGAGCCAGTAATTTCCAATTTTTGGTAGCCTGTTTACGAATTACGTTGAGTATTTAGAAGAAAGACGCTATGGTTCTTCCCTAAATGTCGCGTCATTAATAAATGTTCATTGCTTGCTGGATCCGTTGGCTGTCTATTAATCACTAGTTACCTTCCTCTTTGATATTTCCGTCGTATTCAAAAGTGATGGGCTAACTCCACAGAGCACACTTCGTCCTAACTCGCTCATCGACAAGACGAAACCATGCCCTCCTATGAAACGAGAACGTTCGTTACCTTGTTCACAAGAGCCCGCAACTGATGCCTATCCCGAGCGAAATAAATCCAGGTGATAAAAATCGATATCCAGAATTTTAATATGAAAGTTTTAAAACGTGCAAAATTACAGAATTAAACTATGTGCTGAACGAAGAAATTTCTGAGACACAGGAAACAGTAAATAATAGCGTTTGGTGTCACATGTAAAACAGTACTGCAAAGCCAATCACGAAGATCAGTAATTTAAAACAACTTTAAATGTAAATTGAGACCAGGCACTCTTGCAAAGTCCTCCAAATGATGGGCACATATACATGATATGAAACCTCTTCACTTCCGCACTTATTTCAAATACCTTTCTATAGTCTCTTTTAAAGTGAAGGTGTTGACGCACTTCGCTGTCAAAAGAGTGGCGATAGCCTACAAATATACTTAAAAAGAGTTGCTAGTAGCAGGGTCAGGGGAGCATCAATCAAGTAATCAAGCGGAGAGGACTACTCTAGCTGGTTCGTTTGGAGCACGAAGGTGAAGTTGAGAGAGTGAAATTATTGTATAAAAGTGCTGCCTGCGATTCAGTCAAGTTGCTGAGCCGCTCTCGTCTGACGGCTGGACCAGCTGCAGAAGGACCTGATAAGTGCAGGGATGCTTTATTACAGATAGAGAATCGTACTGTTTGCCTGCATCGCTCTTACCTATAAACGTACTACCCGTTCCAATACATTTAGACTGAACACTGCCGTTCTATTTTAATAAAACAGTCTTAAAATAAGCCACAACCGATTCATTCTCCTTACTTGAAACTTCATCGTTCATAATCCTACTCTCATTTCAGGCTGAATAAAGTTTTTTTAGCATGCATGTCGCTACTCTAAAGAAAAGAATGGAAGAAAAATTGACAGCTCCGAAAAAAATATTCAATTAGGCTACATCAAGACCTAAAGATACAATGCAAGGCGAATGTGTGGCTTCTGACTGCCTTCCGGTAGGCGCACCGGTTCGAAAAAGCGCTGTATACATCTGCCTTACATGTAACTTCGATCAGCGCACGTAAATGGTAACTAGGTCCATATAACAGTTTCTTTTCACTAGGTAACTCTTCTCGCAAGGTACTCTGTCTGGCAGTCACTTCAAAGTGGCCGCATTCGGCTTCTGCGTAAAAGTATATTACCCGTTTGCGGCACGTCCAACTTGAATCCAGTTTGCTGAGTCCTACAGTTTTGTGACTTTTCTGCAGTCTCTCGAAATGAAACTGAAAGATTTTACAATGTATCGGCAGCTTCGCACTGGCCTGTACCTTCCCCATATTGTAAAATAGCCACTATCCATGCATCTTTACTAACCACCTACCTACCAAGCCAACTAAATAGCCGTATCTAAGGCTGCAGTAGTACAACCCGAAATCAGTACTCGATAATAAAAAAGTCTGTCATTGCACATTGCCCCTCCCAGCCGCTCATCTCACATCCTCATAATTATTGCCTATGTCCTTCTCGATTTTCCAAGTGGAGGTTTCCAGACTTTCGGAGTATTCCTTTTCTCACCCTCTCAGCCACTTGCACAGCCCAGCGAAGCTTACCTGGTCTCACCGTCCTTACAAACCTTGGTGACTCATACATACAAAAAACCACCCGTTATGTAATGTCTTACACTTCTCATTTAACTTCAACCTTCTGGGACCATGTATTTGCACGAACACTTTGTTTTAAAATGTTTATCTGATCTACCTCCTACGTAAGATTTAAACTAAAATTTCACGCGCATAGACGAGTTACCTTTCATGGGCGTTAATAATACGAACGATTCATCCAGTATTACCAGCAAAATTCACTGTAGCCTACCCCATGTTTTTGGTCCAGTCCTTTTAAAAAACGATGTGATCAGGAGAGGTGATGGTGGCTGTTCAACGGAGCGACTCACAAGATGCGATCCCAAGTGGACCTCAGAGTGTTACTTAAAACATTTAGTAGGTACTACTTCTGGCCTTATCGTACAAGTACATCCTCTCCTGCTCTGTCTGTGTGAGTGTTCTACTGGTGTATGGAGAGGATATATACTAGAGAGGTGGAAAGGAGCCCGTGAGTGGCCATCCAGTAGCGGGAATAGGCCGCTCAAGAGCGCCATCTTCAGCTAGCGTATACATCTATTTACAGGGCCACACTAGTAGGTACGAAATCAGGTTGCGTTTCTCGGTTTTTAACAGGCCCCACGGAAAAGTCTGTCTTCACTATGAGACATTTTCATCCAATTTTACATGTGTTAGACGCGTGACGACACTGTAACGTATCCTGGTGAACATACACATATGCAATCTATTATCATGCATTCTGTGGAAGCCTTATACATAAAATCCACGTAGGCTACAGTACAGATTCGATGCCCGTATGCCTGTATCCGCCTTTCATCTACCAAACAATTTCACAGATTTTGACAAAATCTGGCACGAAAGATTAAACATTTCTCGCGTAATAAAGACTGCTCAAAACGCCCGCCCAAAAACCAAGATATGAAGACACTGCATATTACTGCGCGCAGTCTCCACTAATCTTGACTTGAACGGACACCAGGAAGCCAGTCATTCCCAGTGAAATTCTTTGTGTATACTGCCTTAAAACAAATGGGAACTCCTTACTTATCCTGCCATTAATTTATTTTTATGATTTATTCGTTCTTAGGGTGGCATGAAACCGACAGTCTTGTACGTACCTACGGCCGCTACTGGGACTACCGTCCACCCGACGGATGACTGGAATATAAAGAACTGACGAAAAACTGACGCGGAAAACGCGAAGTGCGCGGAGCGAAACCTGTCCCAGCGCCACGATGTCCATCACAAATTACACAGAGTACACGGGGAACGAACCCGGACATTCGCGATTACGGAACAGGCAACCAACCGCCTCAGCTATGACAAGGCCTACCATTAACTAAGATTTATTTAATTCACGAACCACAGTGTGAACATTATGCCACTTAAGTCAAAGTAACTCTCATATGCCGAAATTCATAACCATCAAAACACATCACCACGCAAAATTCTTAGCTGGGTTCGAAACCAGAAACACTTACTGTCACATATTCTAATAATGCGTCGTGGCAGAGCTTCTCAGAACACGGAACTTCTTTAAGGTTGGTTGTACTAAAGGAACAGAACCCCGATGGTCTAGCCCTATCGAGGCAGTTTACTGAGCGAACTATCCTTTGGCGTGACGGAAGATGTAAAATAACAATACACTCGTACACTACTTACTGTCACTTTTTACTGCAGCTTACTGAACGTTGTGGGTAATACTCCCTTATCGGGAGGGCAAAGCTTCGAATCTCGGTTCGGAGGTCGGGTATCCTGTATTCATCTATTTTTCCTTAGGTATTTCCAAAAGTACTGGCTAACAGAAATCCACGATCGCTTCCTTCTACGTCCTGCCCCAGTTCATTATTCACAACCTGCCACTCCATGTTGTTGGTCTACAGGTCTAGTTGAAAAAGCGTCGACAAATAATTAAAAAAAGAAGAAATTAATACCACTTTCAGCTGTCTTACCTATATTGTTGCTTTATCCTTTATTCACGTAAACAAATATTAATCACCGAAAGCAGAACTTATTGCACCATGACGTATTTGGTAATTAGTGTGTAACCCTTGGTTCTGCGAATAAAGCTGATCACAGCCTTATATTTGTACATAATCACAAGAATTATACTGCCATTCTGTTGTAGTTTCTAAAAGTAATTGTGTGTACATCCCCCAAGTGCCTTACATTGTATGCGTTTAGGAATCACTCTAGCATGGTTTGTATTCTTCAGTGTTGGCCAACTATGGCACTCTTCCGGATGGATTGACTTTGTAAAAAGCCACACTCAGCTATAACAGTGTCTAACAGGGGTGTCGAGGTTTGTGCAAAATGTTGGGTCTTTACTATTATTTCTTTCTTTGTCCAGCAATCAGATTATGCGCTGAGCATCAATGTCCTACCGCTCCGCTTCAGCGATTTCCCACGACTACATACTATCTGTTATTAGATTCTGTACGCCAAAATGGGGATTTTCTGCTCGACGAGATTTCTTTTTTTTTTATGTGTTTTGTACTCTGTGGAGATAATGTTCTCATTCTGGTCTGCTGCTGCCAGTTTCTACGCCCACTAGATGGTGGTTTTCATTTAGAAAAACCGGAACCTGAGTGTCAAAACTGGAGTAAAGTGTAAAGCAAGTATTGATATAACTCTCTAACAGGCCAAAACTGTTTTGCTTCAGGGATAGTTATTATCTGCTGGCAGCGCTACCGAAAATACGGGGAAGGGGTGAGGCTAATGCATGTAGACAGGGGGGAGGCCTGGGTTCATGGCCAAGGGTACAGGACTTCGTCCAGCTTTCCGCAGTCTTTGTAGTTGCATTTTGTTAACTAGGATCTACCTTAAGTGATCTCCTTCCATGCAAATTATTTTGTCTTGAGAGCAAACAGTTAATGGAATTCTCTACCTGGCAGGTCCGGTTCAAAGGCTTATTTTAAAAGGGCACTATCTTAAAAAATAAACCAGAATCCCTTTAATGCATTCTAAACATCAACACTTGTAGTCGCTGTTTCTCGCACGGGATGAAGGATGCAGATGCAAGCAGAAATACGCATTACATTTTTATGTAAAGCATCCATGACTTTTGCCGAATTTGAACAGAAAGTGAAATAGCTCGACAAACCTTCGTACAATTAGTCAACATTAAACCTAATGAAAACCGGTTCCGCAGTTCTCGAACTGCTGTGTACAGACGGACTGGCGGAAGGAAAGAGCAATTTCAATAGGGGCTCTGTGAGGATATACCGGGACTAAAAAAAAGCCCTATACTGAAGTCACGCTTGTCTGTCCTTCTTTCTAAGATCCACTATCAGCGTCTAAATCGTTACACGAAAACTCTACATGAAGCTGTCGGGCGATTCATATTTTCCGTTACTGATCTGTGATAAAGCCTACTTTACACAACAGGGAACATGGATTTTTCTGTGTATCCCATAAACCGTGCCACACTTCATTGAAATTCGGCATGAAAGACTTTCACCAAAAGTATTCAAATTTTCAGGCATACCAATCCACAATAAAGCCATAAATGGACATTTCCATATATCTTCAGATGCTGTTGGAAGTCGACATACGAAGCATCAAATTTCAGGCACACTGTTCTTTCTCGTCCTTTACAAGTTCGTATTAGACGAGTTCCCCACAAAATAATGCTGCATTCTCACTATCTCCGCCCTAGCTATCATTTATCCCAACACCATAGGAGCTAAATTTCACTTTTCCTTTTTTCGCGTTAATTTTTATGCGATTAGCTTTTTTAAAAAAAGGATGAAATTTGTTTCATAGAAGCAGGGGTTATATTGAACCGAAAGGAATCAACATAATATTTAATCAATATGTTTTAATGTACATTCGAATATTAAATTCCGTAGGAATTCGTGGCTTAGTATGGAGATGACACATACGGAAGAAGTGGGACATGCAGCATCCCATATCGCCTTCATTTATTATGCACTTCCCACAAACAGCATGTAAGAACTGTCAGAACTTGTAGATGGTTATTCAGTAGGTTGGGTAACGGAGACACTGTAAGCCTCATACATGTACTTGGTCGCTCTAAGTGTTATGTGCTCATATGCGTTTACTAGTCAGAACTGTGTGGCAGATCAAAGAAAATCTGAAGAGCACATTATGTTCAAAAGTTAAGCTCTAAATGACGCCATGAACGTGATCACATATCAGTTACGTGGTGGTGGTGGTGGTGGTGGCGGCGGCGGCAGAGGTGGTGGCAGAGGCGGCGGCGGGAGAAGGTGTGCTTTGGTTCCCGATTTTCTTTCAAATCAGCCCACATAGAATTCAACGCGTTCGATACTTTGTATTTTTTTAACAGAATAGTGAGTACTGAAGGACAGGGAGTTGCAGAGTTTTCCAGCACTCTGAGTGTTGGAGAGGCGATTGTTAGGTGGTTGAATGTACGGGACAGTGCCCCCGTAAGAGCTCGCAGCTGCTAGGGTGTTGCATAGTCGATACCGGCCTCCCTACTTTCCAGTCTGTTTTCAGAAACATTATTCTGAAGTGTATGTTTTCTTGCAGTAATGATACAAACAGTTCAAAGATCTACAGATGTCTTGTAGCAGAAAACACTCCTCGTCTATTCTACGCACAACCTGCTAACGTAACAATATTTATATCGTATATGCTAGAATTTAATGCGTACACCGACTCTGAGAGATTAAGGCAATTTAAACACAAGTTGTACAGAATTCGTACACTAAGCATCCATCGATTTAATCAACATTTCTGGAAACCTTTCGCTCTAATAGAGACTATTTTACGTCTCAACGTGAACTACAACTTGTCGGGAGACGACGATGGTGCGGAGAGTGCGCATCATAGTTCGGAATATTTCGTACTTAAAAGTCTCACAATTGACGGCGAAAATTAGGAGGCTACAGTTAAGACACCAACCAACCTACGCATTTAATGAAATACAATCAGAAGCAAGTATAAAACTCCTACATGTTTCGGCACTGGGGTGCCATCATCAGGGAGTTATTGAGACAAAGGAGTACAAGGCCGACGGCTAATCTAAGTACTGTGTCTCCCTTCTGAAAACGATTTAAAAAAATCTAAAATATACGAAGTCAATAATAATGAAATTACAATGTTGTAGATTTAAAATTTTTAAAGCGAGCCGTTCCACACCGCCTGACATGACACACTTCACACGATCTATCAGGACGAGAGATCTGCGGATCATATAACATCGAGACACATGTTTGTATGCATGCTCCATACTGAGCGTAAACAACTGGAAACTTATACCTCGAACGGCCCGCTTTAAAATTTTAAATTTACAACACTACAATTTTATGATTATTAACTTCGTGTATTTTAGAAGGGAGACACAATACCTAGATTAGCTGTTGGCCTTGTACACCTTTGTTCTGAATAACTCCCTGATGATGGCACTCCGGTGCCGAAACTTGTAGCTGTGTTATACTTGCTTCTGAATGTATTTTATTAAGTGCATGGGTTCGTTGGTGTATTAATTATAACAATATGCAAGGTATGAATAACATAAAATTAGTAGGCTACAGACTGTACACGGAACAATATGGCCGTCACTACGTAGTCTGACTTACGGTAAACGCCACTACATAAACCATAAATAAATAAGCAGAATTAACGGGAATAAGTCGAAGGAATTGCCTGAAACCTTACATTAATTTCTACGCCAATCTAACGATCTAGGTTAAGAACCACTGCTTCAGAGACTGGCGGTACGGTACGTGATTTGAGACAGGCCTAACTATGACGTCTAGGGATCCCTGAACAGTAGGCCTAACTCCACTGCTTTGCTTTGAATATTGGCGTACGCTTTTATAAGACCACACGATATTATTGCAGGTTTGAGTGGCAAACTGCCATCATATCCCCTGCTAAATGCATCATGTGGCGACCAAACAGCGGCTAGCCTGGGCGTCACCTCACCGTAATAACACTGTTTGCTATCGCCTCGGGGAAGCACGAGGCCCCGATTACAGGGTCACAATACATGGATTAACGCCCCATTTCGAGGCGTTAAGCTGCATCCGGTAGGCACACGGCGTTTATACATATATAACCTTAATAGCTCGTACATCAATAGCTAAAGGCGTGGACAGGGGAACGATTTATAGACAGTCCTCTGCTGAGGGAGTAATTAATAGAAGTGACGAGAAGCAGTCGACTGCATATTACAACACATGGAGCAATGTCCCTGTCCACACTAGGGCGTTACTAATGAACCGGCCTGAACTTCACGTTGACATCATCATCATCATCATCTTCTTCCGTAGTAGTAGTAGTAGTAGTAGTAGTAGTAGTAGTAGTAGTAGTAGAAGCAGTAATCACGATATGTTGGTCTGTAACAGTGACTGCACGGATGACGAGAGTTTCACTCACAGAAGGGGAAGGAAGTATTATTCTCTTCGCACAATGTCGAGACCGGCTGCAGGTATGGGCACACATTCCTACCCAGTCGGTATAAGGCCAGAGCGCGAAGCTGATTACTCACGTGGTTCTTCACCTTCACCCTCTCAGAAGCCCTTACAGGGTGGGGCTTAAGCACAATATTAACTTAAAATCGTAATTTTATAGCCAGCAAATAAGACCTACATATAGTAACTGCTGGGTCATTTCTTGGTCACTTAACAGAATGTTCAGTCTACGCAGTCGACTTTAACCTTTTAAACCCTAGCGGTAACTTTACGTACGGCAAGGTTAACATTCATAAATTCTACGTGGTGCCCACATTGCGTTTATGTGTTTTGTACGGATCTCAGAACAAACAGCAACTTTTGCCTTATAAAACATTAAGAGATTGGTTTTTATAACCGAAGTGGAGAGTGTTTACAGCGCGGTACGCACTGAGTCCTTATATAGAACAGATACGCTTCGTCTTTAAAGGGTTAATCCCTACCCGTTTACCGCAGATCAGGTACTAATATTGTTTGTACAGACGCTTACATATTCAAAAAAATAATCTGCTTATATTACTTATACTTTATCTTAGTTCGGCTAAATCTGGGCAACTAAAGTACTTTAGCTGTTGTTTCTCAGTATTCAGTACAGTACTGTAACTCCTTGTTGAACGTTGGGGTTACAGTACTACAAATCGTAAAGCAGAGCGAAACAACGCAAAACATGGCACGTTTTACCAAAAGAATTAATTAAAATACCCGAGACTCTTGCCGTTGAAGACCCCTCTAGTTGTCAGCGAAAACAATGTTCATTCCAGACCGGGCAATGTGATACGAGGACAGCCCTTATGTATGATTTGTTCTTCTTACTGTTAACTTGGATATACCGTATAATAAAATTGAACTGCATTGTTTCATTTTTGTTTTCAGCGTTGCTTGTGTCTTGTTTTGTTATTCGGTCCATTTAATTGGAGAACAAACTATTTACAGTAAGCAGTAACTTCGGTCCAATAACATTAATGCGCGGCCACAAGTCGCACTATGTTATCACTTTGGATAAGTTGTCCTCACATGATTATAAATATCCCCTACTAACATAAAACCATAAAATAAACATAAAACACAGTCTATGCCTATTCAAAAACTTAAAAACTTGGTTCTTTGTCTCCGTTCGTTCAATAAACAATAAACACACCATGCATATTCGGGGTGGGAAATTGTAAGCAGTTCGGGCTTCCCAGTGCTACCTTCCATGTGAATATTATTCTTGACTAACATAAGGCCCGGTGAAACTTCAGTAGGAAACTCTTGTGGTTTTCAACACAAGACTTAACCACACTGCACTTGTTTCGCTGTCATACATACTTACATCCTCATACTCATGAGGGACACTTCAAAATCACGATTTTACTCAAACGTACTAGCAAATTTAAAAAAGGACGACTAACTTCTTTTTTACTAAGACACCAAACTTGATGGAACAATACGCATCAAGCAGTGTTACTATCTCCCGTCAAAGATATATCCTGCACTACCGACTAAAGCGTAACTGACGCTTCCGTTCATTGGTACTGTCTTCTGTCCCTATCTGCGGCTCCTAACATTTGTAATTGGAAATGCACATAACCTGAAAATACCAAGGGTTAACATTTTATACATACGAGTAACTTATAAATAATTTGGACTCTATTTTGGACTCTATTTTAGTCTGATGGAAACGTGTAGATGGGGTCTACAATGTAAATATTTCAGAGATCCTTACTGCCTCCATTTTAGAAAAGTCACTTTGCCTAAACGTCGGCAATACAAACCCCATCTACTCCGTGATATCGCCCCAGACAGGATCTGAGTTACCACCGATCCACCATGACAGCCTCAAATCATGTAAGGACTATTCTTGCTCGCGAGTTTCCTTGTAAATAACGAAAACCAAAAGACCAGTTTAAATGAAGTTAAAATATTATCAAATGCATCTTTCTCCTTTTCATGACTCAAGCACACTTGCTTGAACTGCAGATCATTCTTCTTGCCACACTATGTGTACATTTTATTTGTTGCCCTCCAGAGGCATATGAAACTTAAAGTTGTTATTAATGTTACTGCTTTATTCGCGCACAAAGAATAATGAGAATATGTTACATTCGCTTTGTACTTGCATCTGAATGGTTATGTTCATAACAATGGCTTTGTGACCAGTCAGCCCAATTTGCGTTTCTCTACTTCGCATGCTATATAAATGACAAAGCTCTTACGCTTATTGCATCTCTTTTGTTTGTTTTACAAGGTCCAATGGACTGTTCAAACAGAATGGAGAAGCGACAGCAGCGCTCCGCTCGTGATATGGAATTTACAATGACTTGTTCTCATTACGGTCATCTTATTTGTTGAAGGCTCCCGTATTTACACAGGATTCAAAACAAACTCAGACATACCGTGTTTCAGTTACGGGCACTGTGATGGATGCTTTCTACATTACGACGCTTTATCATTTACAAAGAATCATTTAAGCACTGAACGCGATGACAATGATTTATATATTATTATTAATGATCTTAAGATTACTTAACAATGCTGTATAAACTGCAGAATGTTTAAAGTGTTCTGAGATGACGATGGTAAACAGTGAATAGGTACGGATTTGGGAGGAGATCGTGACTGATTTGAAGGTAGTCCCTACCACCAATGCTTTCGCACATGACGGAGGAAAACGACGACAAAACTGTCAGGATATACGGCATGCAGGTCGAGATTCGAAGACGCTACATTACAAACACCAGTCTAGAATACACCGCTGCACCTGCGTGGTACTAACTAAACAATTCCAAGGAGCAGTGTCCCTAAAAAGCTAACAGTTACTCATGTAGCAATAAATTCCCCGCATTTTATGAAATCCCAACATCCGTCACCGCGCTCAGAACAGCCAGCTACTTGTCCGTATCCTCAGCCACATCAAACCAGTCCATGCCCCATTCTATTCTTGAAGATCCAGTTTAGTATTATCCTACTAACTATGCCTAGGTCTTCCAAGTAGTCCTGTCCTAAGGTTTCTCCACCAAAACTCTGTATGCACCTCTCCTTTCCCCCGTACGTGCTACACACCCGCCAATCTCATTCCTCCTGATTTGATCACTCGAACAATATTTGGCCGGAAGTACAAATTACGAAGCTCTTCATTATGTATTCTACTTCGCTCCCCTGCTACTTCGTCCCTCTTAGGCCCAAATATCTTCCACAGCATAATATTCTCAAACACCCTCCGCCTATATTCCTCTCCCAATGTGACAAACCAAACATCACACTCATATAAAACAACAGGCAAAATTATAGGTTCATATACATCTATTTTGCATGGAATGGTAGTAGGCATTCCCTGAGCTCAGTCTGATATTAATTTCTTCATGAACGGCGTTCTGCTTCGTTAGGGTTGTCGCTTTGAAACAGGCCATGGACCCCTCGCAAGACAGGCCATAGAATGAATGAATGAATGAATGAATGAATGAATCAGGGTTGTTCCCAAATATTTGAACTTCGCCCCACTTACAAAGGACTTATTACCTACCATTATGCTGTAATTTTGTCCCGCACTCTGTTCGCCAGACATGAACACATACTTAGTTTTCTCAGCGTTTACTTCTAAGCAGTATCGTTACCAGCGACTAATACAGCTTCTGTGTTTTTATTTATAGTATGAATGGCTTAACCCAACACTTTAACATAAGAAAATATTTACGTACGACATAATGGAAAGGAAGGAGAAAGAGTCGTGGCCTAGTTCAAAGTACTACAGCAGAATTCGCTACGAAGCACGAACGGAAGTTGCGAAAACCCCACAGAGGGGAGCCGGCGTTTCAAACGAGACAAGAACTAAATTGGCCTTCCTCGTTACAGGCCTATGTTTTCGGCACAGAAGCACGCAATCTTAGACGGCAAAGAAATTAATATTCTGAGCTCCAAATTATTTTATCTACAACTGTTTGGAAATGAATGTAAATAGAATGTACCTTGCTACCGTAACTGCCGCAGTTCGATGGCAGCTAGTTATGACGCTTTCTATACCCAGTCAAGAACATGCGACTTATCTCAGGTTATTCCGGGAAAAAATTGAGATAGACTGTCAACTGTTGGTCATTGCCGGTATCGGGCTACAGAATGGTCTAGTTACGCCGTGCTACAGTACAACGAGTTGGTTTATTAAGTTACTGCACTGCTTTTGACGCTGACTAGTATGAACACTGTTACGTCGCGAAACGTAAAATAATAATGACATACGACGATACTTTTGAAATCACAGGTTATAATTAAACTTTATGTAGTCTAATTCTCTTTAAGTTTTTTATACTTATGGCGATAATTAACTACACTTGTTAATCCTTATATTGAAATGAAAAAAGAAAATTCTGTAGCGGTGAAGTTAAACCAGAATGTTATGTTTAGTCGTCACCAGTCCACACTCAGAATAATCTCGTCACCAGTCCACACTCAGAATAATCTCGTCACCAGTCCACACTCAGAATAATCTTTCATCGAACGCCTAACAAGCAACTGTATTTTCCTTTCCCAGAGACTAATTATGAATAATCACTCCTCGAAAGACACAAATGACTGACACATCTGTTCGTCGGATTCAGAACCCAGAATGACCTCGCCTACGCCCATCCGACGCTATAAACGCGTCTCTCAGTGTTGGTGGGCTTTACATTTTGAATCGGTTATGCTGATTGGCTACTCGCCTTTGAGCTAAGAACCCTGAATTCGCGGGAGGTAGTTGAACCGAAAGTGACTGACTTCTTTACCAACAGAGCTGTCACGTGACTCCACATGCCTTGGCGGAATGTTAACATGTTCGTGATATTATTTCGCCGACAAAAGAAAACTATATTCTCTCTTATAATGCTGAAGTCGCGCACACCACCGTCAACCAGGCGACAGCAAGACTACTTTATATGTTCCATGTTCCGTGCATTGATCAGATGCATACAGTTTTTAAAAAGACCGTCAAATGCACTTGAACAAGAATACAGCCACAATTATAACGTCCGACACATTGACTGTATTCTTATCCTTGCCACCCTGATGGAGGTCACATGTGCGGCCGAAATATGTCGGTGGCCACTACATAATAAACTTACATTCGGACACTCAAGTGCATTTGTTGGTGTTTTAAGAATTTTATGTAGCCAGACTACTGTTCATTTTTTAAGCACGAAATAATTTCACACGTTGCTAATGATTTCGCATAATCAAGCGTAGCTTATTCAAACAAAAACAATAATTACACCTCCTTTGTTATTGCCGTAAACTGAATTCAACGCCGAAGTTTCCATTTCATCTTCTATCCTTGAAAGCCTGTCCGAGAAACGAACTACGGTCCACGGTCTGTCACACTAGTCTGTATAGCCTAAATCTACTTATGTCTTTTTTATGGAAAACATATAGGTAAGGCAGACAAGAAGAAATATTTTACAAAGGGCAAATAAATAACTGCCCAATGTTGCAATTATGATCTCGAATGAACTACGTTTACACACTGAAAACCGCTCCAGGAAGGCCAATCTGCTTGACTGTGCCGATTATGAAATTAAAAATATCGAAAATGAAACCTAATCAATAAAGCTAATATCTTCGTCACAAAACGCACCATAATAAAAGAATTTTACTCCAGAATCCAGGATCTATTGGCAAAGAACGCCGGAAGGCAATTCCACCCGTCGAAAACATTCGCAGTATTACGAAAGCCACATATTAGAAATGAGCCGACTTCCAGCAGGAAGCAAGAGTCAATATTTTGCAAACGAGGGGAAACTCATTTCACGGAAAGAACGAGGTGGTTTCTCTCGGGAACGCGACGTGGAGTAGTGGAGACAGCAAGGTGAAGTGTTCTCTGCTGAGCCGGGAAGCACGACGGGAGGAGATTGATGGAGATGAAATACATACTCACTTATATTACGAGGAAGAAACCATCTTACCGAGGAGACACAGATTGTGGAAAATGATGAGACTCATCTTGAAACGAACCCTAGATACACTTTTACAACAATTCTGATTGCTCCTATGTATTATTTGAACCCCGAGTATACAACTGATGAATGACAATTCTCAGAAGTAATGCTATCTTACCATACGCTTCGCAGAAGTAACAGCACCATTTCTACACAATACTGGTACAGAAAATTTTACCCAGAAAACAGAACTGCAAGACGTTCAGAGTGTACTGAAAACGTAACGTTATTTAATGACGCTGTTTCGAAAGGAATACGTTCATTAAATGTACGAACAAATGGTGGTGGATGGCGAATTGGGAACAACGTGGAAGGAAACTGTCGTGTCCCCTTCCAATGTGTCTCAACAATTTCACGACGACAGCGAGGAAAAACAGAAAAGAAGTTCAGTCAAGATAGCTGAAATCCGGCCGGTAATCGAATACGGTGCATTTGGAACATAGAATACACCGCGGCACATTAGGTTTCACTCTGATCATATGTAGCGCGATTTAATGCCATACCGCCAGCAGATATGTGAACACCATTTCTCCATTCAAGGCTCACAAGTCAAGTGACAGTGGTTCATCAGTTATCGTCACCGCACCATAATATTTCCTGCAGTCTTCATATTACAATATTCTATTTCTTGACAAAAATTACATAAATAAATGTTGCATATTTTCTAAACAGCTATTGTTATGCAAACCTGAAGTCCATGCAAAACACAGCGGCAGTTGTTCTTAACTTTAAATTCGCAGTCTCCACGCTACCAGTGTTTGAAAGAGGCAATTACAACGATACCTCCAATGACATAGGTCCGACGTTCATACCGAGATTCAAAAAAAGTAGTCCCTGTGCATGCCGTGAAGGTACATGGGAGAGTGCAGGTATAAGATCATCCCATTCTAGACCTCGAAGGATTGGAAGAGGCGGACTAAAGCCGTGGCTCCCGCTAAGTCCACGCCACTCACCACTGGATTTTTTCTGCGCCGATTTAAAAAAAATCTTGTTTACGCAGAAAGAATCTGCGGTTTACGTTATAGGCTACATGACAGAGAATTAACACACGTGTAGCGCCATCTCTAGCCTGTATCTCCTCATAAAGGTTACTAGGTCTCGAAACTAGGTCCATGATCTTCGATGGCCCCGTGTTTTTGACTACTTTCCTTCCTCCAGCACAGAAAGCAGGCTTATTAGATTGCCATACTTTCTGTGCACATGACTGTGTTCCGCTGAAATTTATTAACCAGTTTCCACCTCTTCATAAAACCAGGTACACACATTACGCCATCTGAGTCGCTCTGTCTTCTTAATTTCCAGAATTTCGGTAACGAGAGGTAGAGAATGAGGGAACATTTGGTGAGGTTAGGAATTTGTGTCGGTAATACAGCTTCAAAAAATTTGATTTTTGTCACGATATTTATTTATTTATTTTTGAATATGAACTAGAAACACGCCGCCCTTGTGAACTTTTCCTTTAGCATTCGGTTTGACGGTGACAACTAATAAAAATGACGCTGGCATGTGTAATATGGTACGAAGACATCTCAACAACGTAACATTTGAAAGTCAGCATTTACAGAGAAGAAGACGTAGAAATTCGATATTATGTCAAACTTAAAATGGACAGAATATATACTTTACAATGTGTAATAAGTCGGGTTCTGAAGGTTGTGATGATGTTACATTGTCCTTAGGTTTCTGGACTCTACCCATCGGTACAACAGATATGGAACCGGTTGTGTATCTCGGCTTCAGAAAACTTATGACTTTAAGTGTTCCATTTTGAATACCAGACGATGGACAAACCTCACACACGCGGTAATCCTACGTGCATCGAGTTCTTCGCAAAATTCAGTAAAATAATTAGGCTGTACATATGTGTATGGTTACATGTTTATGCAACAGGAAACCGGAATGTCTGGTTTCTGCTCGAACTCCTTGTTACACGCAGTATTTACTGTCTACGTGATACTTTTTAACCCTAGCGGTTACATTACGTACCATCACATTTAACTTTCAACAAAGCTACATGGTGCTCATACTGTGTTTATGTGTTTTGTACGGATCCCAGAACTTTTGCCTGCAACTTTTGCCTTACACAACATCAACTGATTGGTTTTTTATAACCCAGGTGGGGAGTGTTTACTGCGCGGCACGCACTGAGTCCTTATATATATAAAACAGATTACGGGTTCGTATTTAAAGGGTTACACACAATGAAACTGGTAGATCTTGTAGTAAACAGGCAAAACTGCGAACTAAAATTACGTTACAGTGGTAACATTAAATATTACAATATGATCTCGAAAGTAATGGAATTTTCTGCTGCACAGACAGCGAACCAACCGTGGCCTAACAGAGACATTCATTTTCCTGCGCTCTGCTTAGAAAAGATTCTGTATAACTCAGTAGTTTCATTCCATTACAAGAAACAACGAATTCACATCTACACTGAAAAAAAATCATCCTGATGCGAAAACACGCGATAAAAATATAAAATGGGTTAAACTGACCTGCCCGAAAGAGGAAAGACATACCCACGAAGACTGGCAGTTTGTGGGCACAATTTATGATACGCCGAGTATTACAGAAGATTCTAACATGCGTGACTTAGATCGCCTTATCCATAGGTGACATTTTTTAATGGGACTGAAAACAGGCTATTAAAAGACCTACTGAAACGCTGTGTGTCGATGATGAATATTAGGGGTGTAGCGAGTTCTCCATTTGGGAGAAGATGCCAAGTGAGTTAAGATCTCCACAAACTCTATACAGAAGACCTGCACGAAAGAGGAGAGAGCGAATTCACTTGATCTATGCATAAAGAGTGAGGAAGGAAGATTTAATCTGCATCACCCGCAACCAACAGCAGTAGAAGCGCTGTCTCTTTTCATTTCCTTCAATGGTACTCCATTCTATTGCCTCATTTAGAATTTATGGGAAAACTTGTGTGCTCAAGCTGCTTGCATACAGTCTACCATCAACATTATTGACTTTTACTTCTCTGACTTTAGCCTTGTTTCCTAAAAGTCTTGCAGAACAGGCACGCCTGTCTGTGGCCCCACAAAACTATCCAGATCAGATGAGATGCATCGATGACAAAACTCAATCCGAAGGTAGTCTCTACGTCACATTTAATCAGTCTAGTCGGTAGTCCTAAAAAGGCGATTAAGCGCTATATTAAAAATTATCGAAAGCATTAAAAGAACATTAAACTTTATTTTCATTAATATTCGCAAGAATTATGTGTGACAATGACACAACGAGTAACAGGTTTGCTTCCAATTACAGAATGATTACTAATGAACCGTGTTCACAAACACCTAACAACCCCGATCAAATTGTATGCGTATAAAAATAATCCACACAGGCCTATAATCACCCAGCGCAAGGATAAGACCACATGACAGAGCGAGGAATGCGAATGCAAATCGGTTTTGAATAAACAACATGTGAGGGTTCGAAGCGAATTTATCTGGCTCAGAACAGGGTCGCGCTTATAGGCATACCGTAAAGAACATTTGGGGTTCATAAAAGCCAGGGAACCTCTTGACCAGTTCAGAGACAACTTTTTATCGGCTTCTTAAGAGCGCCTCTGCTGAATGGAGTGTGTTGCTGGGCGCAGTCTCTTATGCATGCGGCCGACTTCATAACTGAATCAATTATTAGAGACACATTTTTGAGTTACAGTGTCTTAATATGGCGAGCGTTCAAACTGATACAGAAATTATATGGGAAATCAACTGAAAGAAAGAAGACGAAGTGAGACCCAGCCGAGGCTACTTTTTCAGTTGTTGTCAGTGTCATTCGAGGAGTGCACATATTTTATGTTGAAATGTTTTAGATCAAGGCAAACTACTCTAACTAACACGGGCGACTAAATTATAAAAGTTGTTCATCTTCGAAATTCAAAAGTTCAGATCCACTGTACAAGAGTTTCTGCAGGGACTGTATGTACAGAATATTACACACAGAGAACGAAGTACTGTAAGCGCTTTCCCAGAGCACTTGTAAGGTGAAGATTTGCTCTCAGGATTAGGCCTACACTGTCCAACAGGCAACTGTTACCTCAACCATTTTCTACGAGAAACAGGATTTTACCCACCACTGAATACAGTCAGCATAGAACGCTTGCGGCGAACGTCAAATTTCCAGCATTCACCTGCTTAAATACACGTAATGTATGTAACAGGTATACAAAAATATCGTTCGGATGATAAAGCACAGGAAGATAAGACCGGCGGGGCACGTAGCACGTGTGGGGATACAAGCAATGCGTACATACTTTTATTTTGACAATATGAAGGCCGGAGTCCACGTGGCAGGCCTAGGTGCAAAAGGAAGAATAGTAATATTAACACGAGTCTCAAACACGTGTTTGGATGTGAACCGCAATCAAACAGCTCGGGACAGAGGAATACGATAACCAACCATCGGTTTCCGCAAAAGGCGGAAATTTGGTTTTGTAGGCGACTATTGGCTTCCTTACGACTCAGCTATAAGGAAACGGTTAATAACATCGATCACTAACAATACACACACACACACACACACACACACACACACACACACACACACACACACACACACACACACACACACACACACGGTCTTCTACGCGCGTAGCCGAATGACAGTAATGACCCCAACGACTGACAGCTGCAAAAGAAACAGAAGATATTCCAAAACACAAGATTCTCTGGGCATAAAGCCTCCTGTAATGTAACGGGAGTCAGAACACTGGCAAGCAGATCTATTTTCTTTCGGCCTACATCAATCTTCAAGGCTCCTGGAATCTTGGAGGCAGGAAGCCGGTCCGCAAAGTCCGTAACTACCAATGGAAATGGCCTAGGATCCCACACGACTTGATTCTCTCTGACACTTTAACACAGGCCTCCTTCCACGCGCAAGCTACACGGCAAAACAAATTTTGACTGGAGTGGGATTCGATCATATAATCATCTACGCACGATATGACCATGAGGATTCACAGCTAAATTGCACTGTATTGTTACAGTGTAAAATTACATTACCTCACTATAATTTCTTTTGTGGCGCAACAGCCGAATTCGGACCTAGGCCGCCTCATTATTGAGGTTTCTAGATCATAAAAAAGCAGACACACACACCCGGTAGGACTCCTCTGAACGAGTGATCAGCTCGTCCCAGAGGCCGCTACCTACACACTACACAACAAACACAAGAGACAAACAACGATGCCATCAGCAGGATTCGAACCAACGATCCCAGCAATCAAGCGGCTGCAAACCTACGCCTTACAAGCAAGGCCACCTGTATCATCCACTATAATATTAAGGATACAGAATTTATGTGATGGTGGTCTGTGCAATACAAAAGTAGACTTCACGAATTCTGCCTGGAACCCTTCGTTTTCATTTGCATTGCCGAATGCCTGTAGGACTATTTAATACACATATTACGGTGCTGTGTGGGCGTAATGCCTCGACCAACAGACAAACAGCAGATAAAGTTGAGAAAAACCACACAGCGCGGGTGGAAAATTGTTGAAAGAGCTTAAAGAACTGGCTCTGTCAGCCTCACAACTTCCGTATGTCCCAGAACATCTTTAAACACAATATCCCACGTGTGCGTGGTCTCAAGAAGCCAGTTAGTCCTGTTTAGTTTCCGAGGAAAGTTGAAGATTTATGCTATAAAATTAATAACAGAACTCATCTAAATCACCAGTCTACATAAGGCGTCCAATTCTATCAAAGCAGATACGCTAAGAAGAATTCAAAGACGTATGTCTCTTCTTCAAACATGCCTTGAGATATGAGGTAAGCATACTGGAAAATAAAAAAAAAACAGTAAAATAATATCAGTGTTCGATTAGTGTCCTACAATACCAGTAACTTTTACATTATCACGATGTTTACTCTTCAGAAAAATTATACTGTCATGCAATAAAACAGAACAGACATGACAGCTGTAACTGAAGCAAGGACGTGCTCATTCCTTATTTTCCTTCAGTTCATTTCAAGAACCAAAAAAAAACGGGGGGTGGGAAGCAGGGGTAGAATTAGAGAGTACTACAGAAATATCGACAGAATATGGGTGTATAAAAAGGAGAATGTTAACAAGGATATAGGGGATATTTCCCCTTCTGTATATGGAGTTGTGCTCAGCTATTATATTCATCCCTCCGCCCCTTGAATTTTTACTCAGCTCCATCCATCTCCCTCTTATTATAAAACCTTATTCTGATCCGATCTCAAAGTTTTAGTCCAGCCATAAAATATGTATGCACATTGTAGAAATGTCGTGATTTTTACACATTCTCGCTCATGGTTTTAATATTCAGGTGGCATATGCTCTTGGGTTTCTGGCCATGTTGCGAAACAGATAAATCTGAAATGTATACTAATGGTTTGGATAAGTGCTAGAACACATAAGCTGAAAGACACGTAGCCACCCTTTAGAACGAAGTGGTAAACACACAGCTCAAACGCAATCTTGCAATCTGGCAATAAATATGTGTCAGTGCAGTAGCGCGTGCTGAATGCAATATCGGAAGATGTAGTGCAAATAAGAAATATTCTCTCCACAGGCTCAGCAGGAATCTTCAATTCAGGCGGGACTTTCGGTATAATCGCGAATGCTTACCGTAAAGAACGAAAGAAATGACGCGTTGGTACACACTTCTAATCGTTCAACACCAAACCTTTACAAGACTATAAAACAGTCAATCACTGTTTTTACAACAAGGAGCGTACAGGTGACAAAGCAGCAGGACCAAACACGTTTCTGTTCTGAATCCGGCCATGCAGCGTCTTCCAGAAATGTAAAAAATAAGCAGGCCTATTATGCTTATTTGTTCAGCCGCCAATTCTCATATCACTGCCAGGTTGATACAAACTTCATGCTAAGTAGACGCGGCTAAAATTAAATTCGACCGCTTTCAACATAACGTGTAATTTCTTTCTTCGGGGGTTGGTCGTTTAACTCTGGAAGCTTTAATTACGTATTAGATACAGACTATGACAGCCCAAGAACAAGAGCTTTCAGAACAAATCCCCGACGTCATGTTTAACCAACACTCTTTGAACAATTCTGAGAAGAATCGTATGGACAAGTACGACCTCCATTTCAAACGTTCATTTGAGGAAATATTAAATAAAAAATTAAACGACAGCTGACACGCAAAGGCATGCGTGTGGCTACAAATACATTACGGGCGCCATCGCACGCTTTTCTATTCCTGTGTACTTAAACGTTAACATGCCGAAGTCCGTAGGTGATTAACGAGCATTATTCAGGGTGCACATGCTTGATACCGATACAGTGGACGAAATTTCATCAAATGAACTGAGAGCAGCACGGGGTGTGTCTCGCACAGTGGCTCCTTAACGACATACAGTTGGCTGTTTTATGGCTGTGTGGCTCTTACACTTCACTTCACTTATAAAATGCTTACAGCCGAACGCCAGTCCTATAACTGCGTCCCGACAATAATGTTACAAAACGCCGGAAAAACAGTACGGATCCGACTTCAAGAGAGCCACCACATTGCCCATTTCATAAGCGGTTCGTCACTTAAAAAACACTAAATAGGAATTATGATTTCAGGACTACAGTAATCCCCGACTTACGCCGTCTCGTGTTACGTCGTGCCGCCCTTCCATCCTTTGCCCCACACCCAATAAGGAGGCATATCCAGCAAGCCTGCAACTCGTGCGTACGATGCTGCGAATGTCTTTGTGTTGCTGGAGTTCTGCGACCGAGAGCTTCAAAGATCGCACAATACCAATAGACGTTTTTACTAATGGCACGAGAGTAAAACGTATGATGTTCGTAACAAATCCGTCTACCAGTTCACAACACAGCACGGAAACACACGCATCGAAATGACACCAAAACTCTATTTCCTCTTCCATAATGAAAACAAGCTAAAAATAAAAAGCTGTGGATTACGCAGTTACCTTCTATCGTACAACTATCTAGGCTGATTAAAGTCCTCGACATGGAAAAGAACGGAAACTTTAGGCACATGGGAAGAGGTTACATCATGTTCACTGATCGTTTCTCAGACATTAATATTTACAGTTCTACAGATATCCTGAGGTAAACCGTCGGCGAAGTCAAGAAGCCTAGTCATATACAACTACTAGGAATGCCAAAACACTGATACAAAACATTACTTTC
Source organism: Coptotermes formosanus (assembly GCA_013340265.1). NCBI lineage: Eukaryota > Metazoa > Arthropoda > Insecta > Blattodea > Rhinotermitidae > Coptotermes > Coptotermes formosanus. The sequence continues at coordinate 6,910,489 of BLKM01001619.1, read as the reverse complement.
TGAACAGAGGGAACTATTAAATCACAATATCAAATATACAACACAATTTGTTGATTTTCCATGAATTCCAGAATAGATGTACTACATAATAAGCTTCTTAGAGAGAGGCAGATACTAGCTTGAAGCTGCTATGATCGTGCATCAACAAAAGGATTTCACATGACTGTACCCACAGCCTTATTAGGAGGGAAGTTCATGTTTTGAAATGTCTGAATGTTCTTTTTTCTGAAACCAAATACAGTATTTAAAAAGTGGGTAATGATGACCACAGGGCAAGCGGCTACAATAACGCCATGAAAGAAATAATGCTTGATATATTTCTCCCCCCGATAAGTCACCGTGTGTACGGCAGAGGCAGTTAGCGCAAGGGTCTTTAAACATTTACATTACAGAGGGCTCAGTACAAAACTAACTTCGGGAGCAGTCGGTTGTAATAACGTCCACTCAAGTCGCCAAAATGCAGGGACACATTTTTACAACAGCTGTCAAATTTTGACTTTCTGTTCTTTGAATTTAAGATACAAATCCGTCGGCGGCTGGTTACCTCTATAAGGCACCTTTCCAGCATACAACAACGCAACTGGATGCTGTGCCTTGCCGTTGTTGCTGTAGAGCCATCGTATTGCAGTGGCGCTAGCCGGTCTCTAACCGTTGCTAGACACAACTGCTCTAACACCGCACGGTCTGGTAACCACCGAAGGTGTTACCAGACCGTGCTACAAGAGCATAACGACGGTACCTAATCGCGGGATCGAACCGCTAAACTACCGGGTAGCGTGCCGCCACCACCGAATATAATGAGCGGACCCCATTCGGTAGAATCTTACCCAAATCACTATTACCGCCGGCTGCCTTAGGCCCGGGTTTGGAAGGGGAGGTGTCGGGAATCTTCCTGAAATAACACTCGCCGAAAAACAGTACAATATGTTACAAATAAAGTCACCATAACCGGGGTTAACGTTTGTTCTACACACTGATTCTGTAGTTAGTCTAATTCACTGACCTACGCTCCCTGGCCCTTGGAAAACACACGTGTTTCGAAATTCCGTTACTGTGCAGTATTCACAACAATTTGGCCTGTCTTATTTCTGTTAAACTGTCACACGAAAACAGAAGAACCATACGCCAAAGTAATGGCGGTGGCCATATCTGAGAAGTTACATACGTCGACTGATATAACCTCCCCTAGCAGCGGCTTCTGAAGTTCTCCAGGCTGGCACAGTCTCCCTTAGCAACAGCTTTTGAAGTACCAAATTATAATTTCCTGGAGGTTTTAAATAGAAACCTGCTGTGTCCTTGGTTTTACTTCCATATTACAATAACGCTTCGTGACACTTTTGCGTTGCACGAGTAAGGCTGCAGAAGACGGTGTTTCACAACTGGGTCTCTTATAGTTATAATTACAGTACTGAGCTAAATGGGTTGCTAAGTAGTGATATTACATGAAATTCCTGTAATAATAGAGGTAGGTTGGCAACTTGAGGTTCGTGGTCCGCATCTCGTAAAGCATCGCATAACAGACTATTCTATACTAAGTGGTAATAAATCTCGTGTGATCGTACAGCTGGATGTAATAATGCCAAGGAACAATAAAAACATCCACGCTTTATAAGACAAATAATACTGTCCACCAATTTTTATGGCATAAAATGCATGAATTTAGAAACGACACCAACGAATTTTTAAACACTCCAGGCTTGTGAATCGATATAATACACATGGGACTTGAGGGAAATGGACAGTAGAGCAGCCCACAAGTGACTGAGTCGGTTCGAAAAGGGGAAAAGACAGCCATGTGGCAATCATTGCTGCTGGAAACTCATTCGAAAAGTCTTGGAACAAATACAATTTTAAGTGAGGAGGAGGAAACTGTACTTCAGTTCTGTACTTCCAGCAACATTAAGCATCAGTTTTGTGGCAGTAAAGCTGCACGAAGATGGTTCAAAGGCTACATTGCACGCCGCCCTCAGCCATTCAGCCATGGCAGCTTCATGCAGTTTAATACAGTGTGTGACAATTGCACTAATTATGACAGTTAAGGGCTCGGGACAATGTATATTGACATTCTTGATTGCGATGATGATAATGATGATGATGATGATGACGATGATGATGATAAACTATTTTCGACTTCTGTAGTCGACGATTTTTTTATGATCACAGCACACTTTTCGAAGCTGGCGTCATTATATCCCATAAGGATATAATGACGCCACTCATCATTTTGCAAAATTATATATATTTTAACAATCTCTGGAACTAAATAAATGTTTCGTAATTATATACACAGAACTGATTAAAGACAAGGGATTACTATATATATATTGATATTTGTAAAAGTATACTGTACATTTGAAAATGAATACCTAAAAAAGTAGTGGCGTTATTGTAGCTGTTTACCCTAATATTTACTTTTATCGATGAACGCAGATAATAAAACTATAATCTCGCCTAACTGATTTTATATATATCCAAATCATAGCTCCCGAAGCTGCATCCTAGACATGATGTTCAATGTACGCCTGCTGTACGCTAAGTTCAGCAAAGCTTACAAATTTAATTGTCGCGTGTATTTGCCTGACAGGCACTTACGTGAGTTTTAATTACCGTGTAGAATACACATGCACCCCGTTTAGGTTTGACGCACCAGCAATACAAATCTACAACTGTGTGTGAATGGGAGCGTGCGCCCTACATGACGTACTCGAGTGTTTATTCACATACCGTGTACATAATTATAGGCCCGCACGTACAGTTGTGAGGACGAAAGGGGATAGATAGAGGCACTCTCTGTCCTATTTGACTGCAGCTCCACGCTTACACTATTGAAATTAAAAAATATGCCATTTAATAACAATCTTACTTTGTTACGTGGTATCCTGCCAAATTTCTTTTATTCGTCTGCAGCTCTGAATCTGATTGCAATTGAAGATGAAGATTTCCTGGGATGTGACGCTGTGTCGTTGACTTAGTGGTTCCCAACGGTTCGAACGAACGTAATGCCTTTACCTTCATGAATCAAGCAGCTCAAGAACCATGAACTCGACACAGCATCACATCCCGGAACACCTGAATCCTCAGCTACGCCGCTGTAAGAAGCTCAACTCTCAAACAAATTGCAAGACTGAAAGAAGCAGAAAAATATGGAGGCGCAGTACCTTCCTCGAACAGTTAAGTTCCTCAGCCAGTTAAGAATTCAGATTATGGTCTTTTGGACTGTAACGCCTTGTTGATTTACCGGTCCACACAGACGTTTCGGAGGAACATGTTACATCATCTACACGGTCGATGTTAGTAGGGTACCAAAAAAATAGGTTACAGGTATATAGGCAGGTTGCAAGGAAGGCCCACAGGTAAGGACAAAGAGAGACAACCAGGTCCGGGCCAGGAACTTGAGGATACAAAAAAGCCACCCTAAGGGCCACAATACCGGCGCAACACAAGGTAGGCCTATATGAAAGGGTGAGAAGAAAGGAAGAGCCCTTGTTTTTGCTTTTACCTATTCGTCCGGACCGGATTCTATCTCTTCGTCCATTCCCGAGGACCTTCATTGCAATTAGTCTATATAATGGAGAATACTACTGAACTGCTTCATCCGTTATGGTGTACTTACTTGTTAGGTATACTCTAGTAAACAAACATCACAGCACACAGCAAGTTATGTACATCACTTGTTTATTGTAAATATGTCACGGTTAGGGGATACATTCCAAGCACCACACACCTAAAACTACTTACCATTGCAGTCAAAAGGTTTAAGCACTTCGGAAGCCAAATGCAGCACCCCCCCCCCCCCAGGGGACCAAACATCCACAAGAATTTCAATAAAAATCAACTTCACACTCTCATCCTCTCCAAAAGAAGACGGTGAGTGAATGGATTTACGCTCTGACGGAGAGACAATAAAGAAACGAGTTCCCGTAAAACAAAGTATTCATAAGGGACATGTACCTAATGTAGGTCCAAGACAAAAAACCGAAATTTAACTGGCACATGGCCGCATTTTCACGAACTTAATTAGAAAATTTAATTAATATTTAAGACACAACCTTCACGTTTAGTTTTAGAATAGCAATAAATATCACAACAGAATAAACACTAACAACTATTACTAAAGACAGGATTAGTATCGGATATATTTCAATCTGATTTAATGATCTGATAAACAATAAGTGTAAAACCACTGTACACTTTAGCAGTGTACTTGACTGATGACGGTTACAACCGAAACATACCGGAAATACAACAGACAAGTGACATACCTACGTAATGTCATGTGCACTCTGATGCCTATTTAAAATACCAGCATACTATATTCGTATCCGACAATAACGGACAGACAAGCACTCTCGTCATAGAGGGCATACCAAGACCGAATGGCAGTAGTATTCAATAAATAAATAAATAAATAAATAAATAAATAAATAAATAAACCTAATTAATCCCACGAGGGTAAGGGCGTCCTGGTGGAACCAGGGAGAGCTAGGGTGTTTTATCATTAGGTGAACTATTCGCGGAGCTGTCGCTTTTACGGATGATGTGTGAGTTTCCTCCACTCACGTCGGTTTTTGGCTGTTCGTGACCACTGTCCTCCTGCTACTCTCTTGACCGTGTCTGCCCATCGGGCCTTAGGTCGCCTCGTTCTTTTGCCTATTCTTATGTCCCACATTGATGTAGCCTGTGCCCAACTGTGATGGTCCATTCTCGCCACATGGCCTCCCCATTTCCACTTCAGACCGTGAGCCACCGTCACGATGTCCTTCGTGTTGGTTCTCTGCCTTACTTCGGCATTCGTCACGTTGTCGCTCCATACAACTTGCAGTATTCTCACTTGTACCGTGCCAAACGTGAGAAATGTAGGAAACATGTAGAAAATAATTTAACTGAAAAATGGCAAAGAAGGAAATATAAGAGTTGGGTATAAGGCACAATATGAATTTCTGACTTGTAATTTACAATTGGCATATACTAAGGATTTGTGTTTACAGACTGCAGATTCATCTGAGTTCTCCGTTTTCTTTTTAAATCTAAAAATAGGCGTGATAAACGGAATCATGTCTGCGACGGAACACGTTCAAGTACTTCTGGATTCCATAATATTCGTAAATAGATTTCCCTGCCAAAATTTCTATGGCCAAAATGCGTTCTCTTTATGAATGGAGACTTTACGGGCACATAATAGTCATATTTATGAAAACACCGTAAGATAAAAGCTTTACTACTATACCTCCTGCACACTCGTTTATGTATCCGTATGTAAACACACACACTCTGTAATTAACCTCCAATTATTACTCTTGTGAAAATGGTGAAACGTGCGGCGTAGGGTAGAAGTAGCGAGCGTTATTACAAGAAGCCTACTTGCGGGACTGTCAAGTGTTCTCACAGCAGCTGCAGCGTGTGTTGTCTACCTCCACCACAAGAGCTGCTTTACAAGATATGTCCTTCTTCACTTGCCTGCTTGCTTTGGGGACAGACACCACTCCTGACAAGTTTTGAAATAACCAGTGAAGATTCAGAAGGCAATGAAATGCTGTCACTTCATACTCAGACCATAAACCTCAAGTCGTATACATCTAGCCATTATTAGTAGAAAATCCGTTCTTTCGGAGACTTCATACGTACTGCTAGATAGGCCTGTCACGTTTTAGTGCAACTCGAAAATTCTGATTTTCCAGTTTCAAAAAACAAAAGTCAAAGACTGATGATGCGCTGATAAGAAGATGTGGATGTAGGCCTACAACTTACACAGCAACTACAGAGAAACGGAGGAACAGAACAGAGTGATGGAGTTACACAAGTTTATCACTCGTCCAAACTTGTGGCGATGCTGAAGCTAATTATGGAATATGTGAGACATATGGCATACACTGACAGCAAAAGAAAACAAAGTCTGCTTAGGAAACAATAGTGTAGAAGGCAAAATAATATCACCCTGCACCGTAAGAGTATAATTTTGAATTACAGTCACGCAAATCTACAGGAAGTTTCAAAAAGGACCGTCCATGATGGTTTTCTGGGTTCTTAACACAATGTAGGATAAATTCGTTCCAACATTTTGGAAGCATGTATTTTTATTTTTCATGACGTAAAAAGCCAAAAGACAATCATGTACGAAGCATCCGCCATCGAAACCGGAATTGTAGGGTTACTGCAGTTTAAATACACTGCAAAATCTCTGCTTACGTGGAAAAATGAAAATTTATATCTGAAAGGACTACTAGATGATCTTCCGCAATACTGTATCTCACCTCCAGTGACTGGCATTCGAACGACGTGGATGTAATACGACACTCACTCGAAGCTGTTCTTACACCTTCTTTTTAATAATAAGTTTATTTGAGACGTAAAAATTCTACAGTCAGGTGACAGTACCACAGACGTCGGAAAACTTACATCAAATCAGATATTTATTACATTTAAAAAATCCAAGAAAGTAAGAATTTTGTGTTTACTTCCCCTTAATTCCAGTACCGGAATTCCTAAAATAGCAACAGTAACTACAAGGTTCACGTATGTGCATACCTCGGACAGAAAATGCCTCTACAGCACACCTAATAAGATTGTTAAAATAAAAAAAAAAAATTAAAAAAACAAATATTATATCCGTCGAACACAACTTATGTTTTAGTGGCAGAAGCCCAGCTATATGTATGCATGTCGGCTTTCAATAAGCTATCATCCCGCTGTGTGTAAGGAAGCTGAAAAATGAAACTGCACAGCTGCAATCGATAGTCGCACAGGTTTGAGATCTCAAGTCTAGTTACATATGTTTATGATATCAACTATAAAAATCCGCCAAATGTGGCGTGTTCGGTCATGAAATTCTCATACGTAACTGTCGAATTCTTAGGCCTACCGAAAACTCTGTAATAATGGAAGTCGGAAGTTATAATTTAAATTCAGTAATTTCATAAAAAATACGATCAGATTAGCAATGTAACAAAACTTACGTAAATACTCACATATATACTACATACAAAGGCCTTGTGCTTGTATCTTTTATACTTTTTAGACTGTTACATACTTAACTTGTAGAACTGATATTATATGTGTAACAGCATTAACATCTCAACCCTGAATGACTACCGACCGCAGTCGTAAAATTTTATCTTTCTACTTTCCTATACACAGCCTGACGATGGCTTATTGAAAGCCGAAACGTGTACATGTAGCTGGGTTTATACCACTGAAACGTAAGTTGTGTTCGACGGAAATAGCAGTTCGTCTTATTGCCTTAATGCCTGCAACACAACGGTGTGGATCACTTTAAAACTAATAAATGGTTATTTTCAGCAACCACCCAGAATTACAAAGTACTAAGGCCAACTTTTATAACAAGACAAGGACACGAATGACAGAAAGCAGTGAAAAAGTAAATGAAAGTAACACACAAAGATGAGAAGATGTTAAATATTCAACGCTGAAACTTGCACAACGGAAGCCCAGCTGTGCTCTAGTTATGACATTTTAGTGCCTGATCATTAAGGCGCGCCAGGGCGACGGCACATTTCCCGCAGCAGCGCCAGTCAGTACTGCGCTATTGTTTTAAGCCGCCGCGGTCACAATTAAATGCCGACGACGCAGCGTCGTTAGTCACGTCCAGAAGTCGCCACCATGCCAGCTGGGACTTGAGCACGTCCACCCCACCCACAGAAATTCATTAGCACTGACAAAATCAATATTTTTCAGTCTGTCTGAAGCTTCCGCAGAAAGAATGGGGAGGAAATTTGATTCGTTCTGAAGTCACTGATCATGATGGCCGTGTGATCTGCTGAACCCAAGGTCTTGGAACGCTCAAACACTAGGATCGCTCGACAGATTTTAGGCGTTTCCATTTTTTGCTTTCTTGTGTTCACGTGGGTGACGTAACATTGTCTGATACAAAAGGCAGCCCTGCCGTTTTCTTAAAAATGATTTAGAAGCCCTTTATAACAGAAAATGCCCTGGCCTGAACGGAGTCGTACCACCGTTCCAAAGTTCTGTCGCATTCTACATTCATTTTGTTTCCTATGTGTTCTGTCGTTAGCTCAGTATGAGGAATGTCGAGGGAAAATTACAGCCTGCGCTTACCGCAGAACGTGTAGTGTATGCCTTGCCTGTTATGTACGGAATAAAGAAATGTCGAGTTCTGAAAACATAGCAGCTCGTAGGGCCGTTAATAAACAAACCGAGGTTCGCAAAACCCGTCGGAAGTACACCGAGTAATAACTTCTCTTTAGTAGGGTCTAAAGGTGAACTACTAAAAACACTAAATTAGTGTTTTTAATATTGTCAGTAAAAAGAGAGATCTACACGTGAGCTACATATCAACCGTTTTTATAAACATTTTATAACAAAATACTGTCATTCTGATTGTGTAATTTTAGCTTTTAAACGTATCCCTCAGGACGATCCCAACAGGGATCGAAACATGTTGGAACAAAGTATTGTAACGTAAGAAAATAATGAATAATAACAGTCAATTAGTTGGTATGAATTTGTACTTAATTAATAATTATGCACGGTAGGAATAATATAAAATGCGTTTCAAAACATCGTGTGGTTTTAAAGAAGATATATGTAACAACTTCATCAAGCAAGGCATGGAAATTCTGTACGGATTTTCGTTATTCGTCCTCCAGAATCACGAAACATGTCAAGATTTCCATAATTTTTTCACTCTTCCAGGACCTCTTGAAATCGCCTGTGGTTAGGTCCCAAGCACTAGGCGTGCAATTTGATTCGGAAACAGCTTTATAATTTGTCAAATGCTAAAACCGAGATAACAGTACTTTTTTATCGTCGAACTTCTAGGCGTAGAGTGGATAACATCTTGCTCCACAGCTACCTATATATCCCGCTCTGCAGTGCTCAGCCCAGTGATATATTCCCCGTATTTCCTACAGACCGTGACTCCCCTCCTTAAATACCAGTGTGTTTGTCGCTTAAGACAGTCTGTTAAACTCCTGCACTCACTGCCACCTGCAATACCAACAAAATTACACAAAAACTTAACTTACCAAGGGAAACATAAACAACACAGGACAAGGTTTCTTTAACATGGACAGAATAAATATGACTTTAGCCCATATTTTTGCCACACACGGTGTCCGTTCGTTTATTCCTCCTTCACTACTGCAAACTCAGTTCAACAGACTAGGCCGATATCCATAATTTACTGAAGTTTCATAACACTGTACAACAAATTTTGACGTATTTCTTGCTTAGGAGACGGAATGTGTTTTCCTTTATAGATTTTGGGACGCCGAACATGAAAATGGTCATGGAAAGGCTTGACTGACTACAGTTTCCAAGAAAGATTAACGAACTTACGTTATACATGCCTTAAACACACATCCGTGAAACAGTGCATGCTGACTGTCTCGCCTTGATTAGTTGTGCTGTCTGTTCACCTGCTGTTTGTACACAGGCCCGGGAGAAGCTCCTGTTACTGTCCAGCAACAGTTCGCCGACATCAATGAACTCCATGTGCACTGGTATGTCGTCTGCAACGCTGAAATATCAAGGATGGAAACATTCGCTGTGCTCATCGCTCAATGGCCCACAGTTTTCCGGAAAAATATCCTGGTGATAATGCAGAAAAATGATTTTAAGGACATATTGCTGCCTAATTTCTGATAGGACAATAGGTCTTCCACAAGTTTATTGTAGTTGTCAGTCTTCTTATTTCCCATAAAGATGGTTGCTAAAAGCCAGACATCATTCCACTCCATCTTCTCGTTACAACTGAGAATTCGGTCCAACTGCTTGTCTCTGAAAAGCTTGCGGATCTGTTGACCGATGAAGACACCGTCTTTGACTTGTGCTGCATTGATTCCTGGTAATTTCTCAGCGAGGTTCCTAAACGCTGGCCCTGTCTGGCCCATACCCTTGACGAAGTTGTTCATTAGTCCCAGTTTTCATGTGCATTGAAGGCAGCAAATTGTTGCTGGATTCTAACGGCGGTAGGTGCTGCAGACACTTTGTTCACCGTTCCAGTGATTGTCGGGAAGGCCAGTCCCTCTTTTTGTAATGGGAAGTCTTTCCGCGACTGCCCCATTATACTATAAACAGCAAAACTTTGTGTAGCCCTGCTGCTGTCCTAGAAATATAGCAACAACTTTCAAGTCCCACAAAGCTGCCATTGCAGTTTATGCAATCTAGAAGCAGCCTCATGCTGTCACATGATTCCTTCTTATTGACTGCATATTGAAACGTAATTGACAGCAACACTTTCCCATTATTGAGGAGAACGGTTTTTAAATTTAACTTCAATGAGTCTATAGACAGTCGCTACTCCTCAGGGCTGTCACCAGACCATGAACATCGTTACAGCCGACAAGGTTAACTTCCATCCGTTCTTTACACCATGGGTAGGGCAAAAGGCATTGATCGCCTTTTGCAACTCAATCAGCTTCGAAGGTTTACTGCATTAGAACTGCTGCAGCATACCACGTAAGTGCGGGGCCCAGCCCTTGCCCTGGTCACCATTCTGGCAGCCAAAGGTAGGCTTTCCTGATGATCGGGGTTATGGCAAACTTCTTTGATTAAAAAAAAGACACCTCTCCACCAACATACCAGAAATTATCTGCATCGTTCGCGCAGTTTTACTGCATGCTTGTTGAGGTTCGGCCAAGAAACGACTGTACGAAATACTTAGGGCATTTATAAAGACTTTACGGTGCGAAAAAGACTTTTGAGCAGAACAAATGTGTACGATGCAATTCCCTGGCATGCACTGAAATGCAATAAGTTGGTTGTTTCAATACTTGGGTGCTCACTGCATCATCCACTTCGACCGCTGCACTGCTTTACCCTTCTGATGAAGAGAAAGTAGGCAAACGCAATACCTGGGTGCTTATTGATTGTGCCATCGACTTCACGCCAAGGTTTGCCAGATAGTTACGCAAAGCCGTTCAGCGCCAAAAGCAGTGCAAAGTGTATAAATTGGGACCCATCCCAGGTCTTGGAAAGTAAAGCCAATTAATTTTAATTGTCATATTCGCGCCCAGCGCTATAAAATTAGTAAAGATTTTCTATTTTAACCTCCGAAACATTTTGACTGTTGACCAGTGTAATCAAGTTGATCCTGAGAACCCGCGATCTTTGACCACCCGAACAAACCGGTCCTGGAATCATATTCCGTTTTACAGCTTGGCTTATACAGGTCTTGGAAAATCTCTGCGATGGAGGAAAATAAGGTTAGAATAAAACTGTAAACCAAAAATGCATTTACACAATGCAATTCAATAACTCCTTACACTTGGTACTAATAGAAAGGAATTAACAGAAGGCTAGAAAAAACTGCATGAGAAGCTTCATGATTTATGTTCCTTACCAGATACTTTTCGGGTGATCAAACTAAGGAGGATCAGATAAGCGGGGCACATGGCGCGTACGGAGGGGAGAGAAGAAATACATACAGCGTTCTGCTGGGGAAACATGAAGGAAAGAGGTCACTTTGAGAACCTTGGAGTAGATACGAGGATAATATTAATATAGACGTTGAATAAATAGGATGGGAGGGCGCGGAGTGTACTCACCTGGCTTAAGACAAGGACAAATGGCGGTGTCTGTTGAACATGCAAATGATCCTTCGAGTTCCATTAAATGCGAGGGAATTTTTGACTATCCGAAGAACTATCAGCTTTTGAAGGGGTTCGCTTAGGGATTTACAAAACGTACAATATTTTCAAAATAACGCAACCGACGCACTGAATGCAACAAACATTCACACGAAGGACAGACAAATATTATTGTATTGCAGGAGCAATATCAGGGGTGATTTTTACACCCAGAAAGACTGACTATTTCTTTTTTTTTTAAGACTTTGTTAATCCGACAACCACAAGAAATTACTACACACAATGTGCGGACAAAATGCCAAGTTGATGAGTGATAAAGGACGTGATACACTGCACTAAACAGAGGTAAGCAGCGCTGGTTTAATACGCCACCTAAAAGATGGTACAGTCTTGCTGGAAAATAAATACACTCCCAAGTGGTTGCATCTTTGGCTAGCTTCAATAGCAAAAAAAAAATATATATATATATAAAATGCTTAAAACAACCGTTCCTGGCCTGTGGCACATTCTCAACGTTGTTCCGTCAATTAAACATATATTCTACATATCGAGCAAAGAGACGTGGCAACATACAAGAGGCGGTTATCAAGTTGGCGTTTGTTATTAGGTCAACAAAATCTGCGCCCTTAAAACTTCGGTACTAATGTAAGTCGTAAGAAAGGAAGACAGGCTGGGAAGTGTGTGAATTGCTTGCTAATGGAATCAAAAGGCGGGTTTTCATATTAAAGGGGCTGGACCTTCGGATTCTAATACAAGACAGTTACAGACGCATGGTGCCCGTAGTGAAACCTGGATGAAACGGAAAGCGGATTCTAAACCATTTTCCGACCGCGATCGACTGTGCTCTACAAGCGAGATGAAAGGAAGAAACTTTAAAAATATGACACATAAAATTAACTTAAGGAAAGAAACACTTTTGGAAACATAGGCGTTGATGAAGGCATAATATTACAACACAGGCAATGCATGTACAAACGTAATATTGAGCTGCGTTCGCGTAACCACCGTTGCCGTACAAAAGCAATAAGTGTCACATATTCTGAATGTGTGTCTGTAGCCTTCGTTATCCAGCATGTAGTGCGCATGCACCATATTATATCGTTACCTGTGACCTGTCCGGTTCTACCACATTTTCCGACATTATCTCATAAACGGTACCATATTTGGAAAAAAGTTATTGATTATAAACTGTCCGTTTTGATTTTCTCTACAACTTTTATCTGCACGATTTCTCACTTTAAGAAGAGATATTACCACAAATGTACTTAAGTCTTCAGGTAAAGCACCCGTTATTCTTGTCAGATTCTAATCAAACTTGAAATCTGTCGACAGATTTTCGAAAAACACTCAAATACCAAATTTCATGAAAATTCGTCCAGCAGGACCTCGGTTGTTCTACAAGGACGGAGAGACAGACACACAGACGGACTGACAGGCGTGACGCAACTAATGGTCGCTTTTCGCAATTTTTCGAACGAGCCTAAAAACGGATTTTATAGAAATGAGATGGAAGGATATGTACTGCATTGAACAGGATCAACAGAGCTGTGAAACTTCAGTGTAACTAGCAAATCATATGATTTTAAAATTAATCGTTTCCGGCTATTACTAGCCACCAGATGTTTTGCAAAATTAGATGCAATCGACTGTAAAGCCATTAGCTAAACCAGCTCTTAGCAAAACTAGAATCTATTTTATGTTAGCAGAATGCACTTAAAGGGGTAGATTCAATTATTCTCGAATGATCATGATAGGGTGACAGATGAGAATGATGGCTGGCAGAGTGGACAAACCCCTTCAGGTCTTCTGTCGAACTCAGTCAAACACTGGGGAAATTACATTCCCGTCCAATTTCCGGGCGAGCCCGACAAAATTAAAATTAAAAACAAAGAATCGTACATAACTACGCGGTTAAATGTCAAGTTCCAACAAATGGGCGCGGAAAAGGTCTTTATAGATCCCAGTGCGAAAATCGGAGTAACACTTTCCAGTTCAAGACCGAAGATTTTAAAATTCGAATCAGATTAATTCGATGATATGGTCGTCATATGCCAAAGTAAATTGATCTCAAAGATTAAGAGACGAGATTTTACTACCATTCGCTACTTTTTACTGAAAGATTCAAGAGTTGATATTACCGTACTCAAAAATTAGTATTGGATCTGGCTGTCACGACGTTGAGCATTGAAAGGCATCACCTAATCACGATACCACCAGACGACTCACCGTTTAATCATAATACCACCAGGTAAACAATATAATCACGATACCACTAGATTCTCCATTGTCTTACCAGGATAACACAGGTCTTCCACAACTGCATTACGACACCACCTGATCCCCAACCGTTTAATCACACCACCAATAATCACAATTTAATCACGATTCTACCCGATCCCCCACCGTTTAATCATACCATCAGATCTCGACCCGTTTAAACACACCACCAGATAAACACCATTTAATCATGATTCCACTAGATTCCCCATCTTTTAATCACCCTACCCTTTGACCAGGGTACTAAGAGATCCCCCCATCGTTGTCACCATACCACACCTTGAATCATTTAATCACGACACAACCAGATATACACCATGTAATCTCGATATCACCCCACATCCCCTACCGCTTAATCACGATCGTACGAGATACACCACCGTTTTATTAGCCCAGTACTTTGTATGCAACAGTGAAACGCTTGCGTTAGCACTTCAGCGAAGTTTATATTTAGGTGGAAGTACGTACTTCCAGTTCGCCAGGCTTTTCTTAGTACTTCTGTAAAAATGTAGAGAAATTAAGTTCAGGAAGTAGAGTCCTTCTTCAGGAATTACTGAGGCAATCAAACCGTCACGAAATTCTCCGCTCTTTATGGGGTCCCAACATTCATCTTTGCGTTCACAAGAGCCACTGAGTAGTCTTCATACTGTGGAAGATGACTCCAGTCCACATTCTCGTAATTTTATTTCTTTAAAATCCATTTTAATATCATCCTGCCATCTAAGTCTACGATCCTGCACGCGTATCTTCTCTTCAGATTTCCTAACAAAAATATGTATGAATGTCTTATCTCTCGTGCTACGTAACCACCAATCACATAGTCCCTGACTTGAGATCACCCTTACAATGTTCAGTGAAGAATAGCTACAGATTACGGTGCTGCTAATACGCCATTCTCTTCAGCCTACTGTCAGTTCCTCTGTCTTATGTCAAACTATACCCCTCAGACCCTGTTCTCAAATACCGTAAGTCCATACTCCTCCTGACTCTTACAAACTAAAGGTTTTACGGACTTCTTGCAGATGCTACGAAACCTTAATACTAAGCTAGATGGAATGAGTACCAATCATAAGTCAAGTCGAATTGGCCCTCCAAGTACAACCACATCTTTAATAAACCCTTCAGCATCGAAACACGACCGTCGTATAAACATCTCAAAACTTGATAGGATCCAGTGATAGCCTGTAGCAGTAGAAACAAGAAGGATGGATGACATGTTATTTTCCTCTCCTCCTCATGGCATAACTAGCAAGCTATTTCGATCAAGGGAAGAGTTTTAAAAACAACATAGTCACTGTCACTCTTTTGTAAAGGTTATGTTTATCCTTTCCAGCGAAAGATGCAATATTCATGAGTTTATTCAATGTGCCCACGCCTAAGCAGCACTTCGGACATGTTTAGTGTTTATTGTCAGGTTGGCTTAAGATATGTCCGTGAAGGTGAAGGAAACGTTCCATGGTACCATTTAATAAAACCAACACCTAAGCATTGTCCACATTAGCAGGCCTATCTACGTCCTCCTCATACAGCCACAGTACTTCAGCCCATGAAAATGCATCTTATGGTGAATCTACTGTCTATAGCCTCTTGCAGAAGGGAAAATAACGAAACTTTACGTAAGATGTCATATTTTGTCTTATGAGCGTACACGGTGTGGCAAAACTGCAAAATATATTAGTTTGTGTACATAAACCAAAAGTGATCTATGGGGTAGGGCAGGAAACAAAAATTCGGCCATCCTCTCCCTCCTTTAAGACTGACGTTTATCTAAATTATACACACTCATTCATTTCCTGCCTCTAAAAGAACACAATTCGTGTGTGTACGACGAGAGCGGACACGGTACCGTGCCAGCTTTCGTCGTACAAACACGCTGCCCCGAAACACTGTGTATTAAAGTTCCATATTCTATGTATCTGATCTACATACAGCACCCTACACTTTACTTCTCGATTCTTCTACATGACGTACAACATATCGGAACTAACAACTTGTAAATTAGTTATTTAATGTTTTATACAAGCTCATTTGATGTACAGATTCCCTGATGATGATCCCACCGGGATCGAAACATTTAGGAGTTTTAATGTTTTAATGCAATACAAGTGCGTCAACACAAAGATTGTGCACTTGTTGGTGAATTATTATAAATTAATGTACTAGTTCTAAGGGCTGTGAGGAAGCGCTGAAAGAATAGCAAACACCCTACAAACAATCCGAAATTTACTTTAATTCCTGTAATGCAATTAATTTAACAAAAACTGAAACCTGAATACCAGTAAACAGATGAGTAGTGTGCAGTCCTTGAAGATGTACGGATCCGTAACGTTATTCATACCTTTGTGGTAACAAACAATAATACAGAATAAGACCGTCAATCACAACTAAGAATGTTTGTTATATACAGAGGAATGTGGTTACATGTTTCGGCCAGAATAGGCCATCGTCAGATAATACAGAATAACAAAAAATACTACGAAGAATTAATGCCAATTCAAAGATCTTATAGCTGCATTAATCTACCTTAGTACCTTTTTGGTATTCTGTATTGCCTGGCGATGGCCTATTCAGGCATAAACATGTAACCAAATTTCTGTATATATAACATAAACTTTTAGTTGTGCTTGAAGGTCTTATTCTCTATTAATATCCGTTCAAGGTATATAAAGAACTCCATTACACTGACGATTGCCCCATGGACATTGAAAATGCTTTCAATGACATGGTCGTTGTTATTAAAGGGTCACTCCAAACGCATTTACTTGCAATATTTACGGATACGATATACATCAAAATAAAGTTTATACATTAACAAATAAGGGTTTCAAACAAACCGATTTCCAAATTAGGGACTCCATATTCGCAACTGAAGTGTCTATAACGTTTGATCGTTAATAGAGGTATACATCTGCAATCCATTAACTGAATTCAATTTAATAAATTAAACAGACAGAAAAACGCTTTCGGAGCGAATACTTTTCTATGCGTCAATACAAAAACTACAGTCCCTTTGGTATGTCCTCATACCATCACCCTAGCTTGCTTGGTACATATGACTGTTTCACGTTGGCAAATAAATTTACAATTTTTAAGTATCTACAAGATACATATGTGTTGTTTTAACGGGCCCACTCGAGCTGGCCAAGTTTATTTATCTACTGTAGCGGGCGACAGGAACGTCTCCATTGAGAATGCCAATGAGGAAGCAGTTAACACAGCAAAATCTCTCTTTACAGAACGATTACAAACGCCGAAAAGCCTAAAAATGCTCAATACATATCACTTTACAAGATCAAAAATTAGGCAAAAGTAAACGCCAATTTTCCCCTGTGCCTAGACGACACTACGGCACAGACAGGGCTCAGTCTGTAATAAAACCTAATTAAAACACCTTACTCCTCCTAAATTTGGTAGATTAAACGGTATCTGTCTATAACAAATTCTCTCTTATATTGATGAGAGGCACCATCTAAAATTCTAGCCACAGAAGTCTCAATCAGCAGAGCACTTAGAATTTAATTCCGAGGAAGCTTCGAAATAAGTACAAACTTCGTTGTCGTAACATTTTCGAGACGCAGAAATGGGAACCGGGAAGATTTTATTGGAGCTAATACGTACTGTAAACCAGATCGTCCGGTGCAAGCTTGTGGGTTGACTTAGCGTGGCCCTCTGATACTAAAAATTTTACTAAGTAAGGTTCTTCAGGTTTTTCCGCACATGGAGTGCCAAATTGCAGGATGTTATTCTACGAGTCACTTTGAGCATAAAATGCTACATCACCATATTCTCGATTATCAACCATAACACCGCTAAGAGTATTTTAATGTACGTACACGGCTGTAGCCGCAAATTTTACAATACGTATGTTTTATCACATTATACAAATGAAAAGAAAATTATGTGTCGGCACCATAAAAGAAATGTATCCATCATTTCTTAACCTACCGTAGAAAATGTGTCCGGTAATACCACAAAACAAAGGCAGAAATTAAGTCTTACCCCACTAAATGTACAACATCAAAGGACAATTATGCGTCAGATATTACCACAAAAGAAAGACATCAATTTTCAGTTATGTTACTTAGTTACTTTGGTTTTCTTAGGTATGTTAGACACGGAAGAAAAAAACCGGTCTTCATTAGACAATAACAAATAAAGTTAATTTTCAGTTATATAACATTGTTTACAGTTCAAAATTACCTGCACCGTTCTGTGTACATAATTCTGTGAGTCTCAGCAGAGAACTACGAGGAAGTAGTGTTTGTCAGAGCTGGGAGTAAGTAAAAAGCTGGTCCATAAGAATGGATACCGTACAGTAACGTACAGTATCGCTCAATATCTTGAAATATTACAATTCCCGCAAGTGATGTAAAGGTTGATAATCGGGTATATGTTGATAGAACCCTTTTTTAACTCAGAATAACTCCTACGATAGCATACTGAACTTTGACACACCTTAAACGGAATACCCCGAATAAGAAAGCTGCCCAGTTACAGAATTATTACACACATAAAGGACATCGTACCAAAGATTCCAAGCTTCAGAGTGTAAGAATCTGTACATATTTTTATCACTTCCGTATATTTTACATGGTCTTACAGCATAAAACTATCATGATGTGCGGCCCGCAAACTTTAGACCTTGTGTCCGTGTGATCCACGATGTTTAAGATGCAGAGACGTCGAAACGCAATGTAATTCAAAATGACGCGACAGCCCATTTGATAAACAGTAAATCAGGGGAATAACGGTGCGCTGCTGTTGAGTTCTCTTCTTCTACGTGTGCTTCGAGGCTTTGGCCTATAGGGAACAGCCAGATACTACGAAAATTCCAGTGCCAATGACAAGAACACCACTCTCTGTTTTAAGGCACACTCATTTAATTTTCAGTGAATAATAGTTTATTCGGCACAGATCCAGCGACTTTTTAAACCACGTGTCAAATGTTAAATTGATGACAGGTACAGACAAGTGCTGAAGGTGCCAATTCCGTAACCAACACTGATTACGGAGGCCACAAAACAAGTTTCAACATAAAGGTTAAGTGAGTCTTTCAAGTGGATGCTAACCATTACAATTCTGCGTGTGTTTACTACCCTCTGCAATGTGCGAATGTATAAAGGGCTACGTATGTGACAAGCACACTAAGCCTGGAACGAGAGCTTATATGGCTTTCTAGCTATGAAGTCACATAAGCCTGATTTCCTGAAAGGATATCAACGTTTATTTCTAAATGCAGGTGTGCCACAGCCAATTTCTTGGACCTTGCCTATCGTACTTTCTCAACACGCGGCGTTTCAGAAACTGGTCTAGTGATTTGAAGTTGAAAACGTCCCTTGCCTGAAAATGGAAATAGGAAGTTTTTGACACGCCGCATTGTAGACGAACCAAAATCATGTACAAATGGCAATGAAAAAAAAAAAACTAAAAAAAACTAAAAACAAATTCAAGCGTTTGCGGTAAGTATAACTAAACACTACCGAGCAGGGTAGTTCTTAAACACTATCTTCCAAGTTCTTTATTCTCATTAGGGTTTCTGACCAAAATTTTGATGGAATTTCTTATGTTCCTTATACGTGCTGCACGTCCGATCATCTCACCCTCCTTCATTTAATCACTCCAGTAACATGAAGTGATAATACGAATCACAAAGCTCCTCATTACGTAGTATCCGGACTCCAAGTTAATCCTGATCCTTAGCTCCAAATATTCTCCTCAGGACCTTGTTATCAGACACACTCAAATAACTGTCGGACACTAGACCTTCACCGGGCCACTGAAAACTGTTCAACCAATTAAGAAAACAAGTGACAGGGACCTCGAAATTGGTCACGATTACTTAAAAGCTTCATTACGAAGCAGACACTGTTAACTCCACGGCCAGGCCCCAAGTTGGACCACCCTTTGTCGACGGTCTTCGCTTATTCAAACATCTGCGGGCAGCTTCACAGCTGCAGACCGCAATGTGACGATGCACCGACAAGGAACTCCGATACGGGCTACGTCCCTATGTTGGACACATTCGGTTTCACCCAGCATCCCATTCAATGAGTACTAGTGTTCTATCTTGGGAATAAAGTAGCCGGGGAGCAATGTCGACCACACACCTCCACCTAGCACCCAGGTTAAGAATAAGTGGAGATACACCGCTACTCCCCCATACGCCTTCATGAAATGGACACGGACAACTACATTTTTATGAGTAGGCTATATTTATCTAACAGAAAACATGAGTAACTTCTGGGCTAAGAGCGTATACACCAAAAGCGTTTTAACGTGACTAATCAACTAAGGACGCCTTACACACACGAGTCACTGTATAAGGCGTCACTATATAAGGCATTTCTTCCTTTTAAACTGTTGAACCCGTTTTCAGATTTTGACAAAACTTTGTAAGGTAAGTTACATCGTGGAAAAAAAATATACGTACGTGTTATACACGGCTTTGGGCTACACGACTCGCTGGTTAAGGCACTTTACTGCAACGTCTAAATAACGGTGAGTGAATGCACAAAAAAGAGACGGGACAGTTGGATGGCTAGATGGATATCGAGATTATATTACACAAGCAGAAGTTACTGTTCCTCGCCCGGGAGATTACGGCAGCCTTCCTCGCCTTTCACAACACAGAGCAGCTAAAAACTTACAGAAGCAAAAACACTCACATAAAATAATTAAAGGATACTCATGTAATTTAAATACTGTTAAGATGATGCAGTCCTGGCTGTCGCACACACTAGGGGGTAAATCAAATATCTTAAAGTGCTCCCATTAAATCCGAGGATGCAAACACGAATCAGAAAAAAAAACAATACACTTACACGTCCTATTCTGTCAGCAGACAGCTTAGATCAGTGTGTCATCTGAAATCCACAGGTCGGTAAGTCCCGTTCTAGTCTACGGCAAGCTCACGAGCGAAATACATTTCTAATCACAAAACAGACATCAAGTTACAACGTTAATTTGGACTCTAAAGCTCTGGAGACTTTTAAACTCGGACAAATACACAGGCGCAACACGATTCGAACACAAAGACAGGAAGTCGACATTGGCAGCACGCACTGTAGGCTATAGGCGTAAATTCATGATCCATCGGTAAAGCAACGAGAGCTGGAAATTTGCTCCTGTGCTGTAGCATTATTTTGCCAGACGAATGACAATATACAGAGGAAGCCTACCTTCAGCTACAATAAACACTGATATTAAATGGGAAGGAGAAATATAACCCACACTGGCGAGACGAAACGAAAATTCAATGGACTGAAAACAGAGAGGTGTACAGAAAATGTATCAGAGCAACCCCCCGTCCCCCCCCCCCCCGTCCCTCAGAAATGGAATGAGAAAATAACAAACAGCAAGAAAGGGAAACAAAAAAGGAGAAAAAGAACGAAGCTTAAAAACGGCTGCTTTTGGAGTCTTATATGCAACATCCATCAACTCTCACTGTACAGCAGTCAAGTCAAGATTTGAAGTACTTCCCGGAGAACAATGCCCATCCACTTCAAGTAGATGCATACTACCTTACCAAGCTCCCAGCCATCTCGAGAGATCAAACAGAGACTAGCCACCCTCCGAGTATTACAAGTGACGTGAAATTCTTAGCAAGAGGGAGAGGATGGGTGAAAAATCACGAATTGCATACTTCCTGCTATCCCCTTCCAACAGACGTGAAGCGGTAAACGGGATAAGAAAACAGAACAGCATGAAATGGTTACCTCGTTGGAATATTTGCATCACAAAAAACTAAACATTTTAGACATCTTTAAACAGAATTAATTCGGTAGTTAATGCTATGAACATCGACTACATCATTCAAACTAAATTTAAATGACAAAACGTACAACAAAGGAGGCTCACAGATTATTTCAGGACACCACAAAATAACAGTTATCGTCATTATCATCAGCACCACCACCACCAATACCACTACCACTACCACCACCACCACCACCACCACCACCACCACCACCACCACCACCATGACGAGCATCACCACCGCTACCGCCGGCAACGCCAATGCCCCCGTCCCCACCACTAGCGTCGTCGTCGAAGTCATTCTCGTTAACTTCTAGGCGCAGGCGTAGGACACGCACCAATCTGAGCAACAGCCTATCATCGGTCCAACAAGATGAAATAATAAGCATACACCACATCCTCATTTATAAATTAACAAAGTCTAGTGTTGCAAATTGGGAAAATTCGACGTTTTGTTTTCGGTGTAGTGCATTTTCAACACAACAAAAACACAGAACGCCGCGCGCGAATGTCCCTCACATAAGCCAGCCACCGCCTCTGTACTCCCGTTGTTTCTTAAGCAGGTCTGCTACCTTCAGAACATTAGCAACTGTAATTAAGTTCTAAGTCTATCTTTTAATTATTGCTCTCCATTCTGAACTCTAAGAGCTCAACATGTGTGTTTCAATTAGTGCAATATTCATTTCAAATTAATTTCTGCCATTACAATAAATAACTTCAGAGAGAGCGTACCGGACAGGGCTACTCGTTTTTCTTTACTATGTCTCTGCACATGTTGTGGCGAAGCATGGCATTCATTCTGCAATACACCTGGGCATTCCACATAAGACCCTCCCTTTTTAGGCAAAGTACTACCCATGAATATTTTGGATGCTATCAAACATGCGAGTGAAGTACGTAAAATTAACCGAAATATTTTCATCCTTCACCTAACATGAGAGGACACTGCATGGAATGCTTTAGTGTTTTTCACAATGCCTGGATTTCATACTTTCATTCTGAAGTATGGGGTCTGCATTATGCTCTGCATGGGCAATGAAGAATCTGTGACTTATGCTGATGGGACACTAATTGTCGTTTAACAAATTTTCGCTCAACCAACGAAAGACACAACACGGTTCCCTTCGAAAAAGGAGGAGACGCTCCTTGTGCTATCTTGACTAGTCTGTGACATTCCACACGTGCATCATGACCCATCCATTAATATTTTAATTCGTTTCCCTTGCAATGCTGTATAAACCTTACTTGAAGTTTGAAGAGCTATACGTTTGGTGTGCGTCTGCCTCTAGCAGGAATGCACAATTTCATGAGAAAACGGACCAAATTACCAGCGGGGAAAATAAAACTGAATGCACTGTGAAGAACACAATATGAAGAGGAAAAACAAGTAGCAGTATTTTGTTACACAACCACAAATGTCTTGCACATAAAATACTACACTCTTAATTTCTAGCAGGTCAGTCCACTTCGCATCATCACAACCGTTTAAGACATGCTTTTAATACTGTCCTCTCACAAGCAGTGGTTTCCATCCGCATTTCTCGTTTCCCCCTATGAAATACAAGCTCCTAACAATGCAAGATGAAGAGTAAATGTAAGTTCCATGTTAGGTAATTGTATCAACTGTTTTACATCACTTTTTTTCTATTAAATCCTAATGTTCTCCCCAGTAGGCCTACTTGCTTTCTCCCACACAATATAATACTTCCGATTACCGAAACGGGCAAGAGAATTTCTCTTCCCTATAGCATCCATACCAGCTCTGGAGCCACCCAGCTTCCCACTCAGTGGGTTGCACGTGTCCTTTCCCCAGGGCAAAGAACCCGCGGCATGAAGCTGGCCACCCCATCTAGTGCCGAGGTTAAGAACGAGTGGAACTACACCTCCACTCCCCCAAATGCTTTACGGCGTGCAAAGGAAAAACGGATTGACATTCCGTCACAGCAAAACCTTCATACCCACACAAAGTAACTGAGCAGTTGCATGACGCGTATAGGCCCTACAGTTTCCAACTGCAGAGCCACGACGTTTAGTCCGGACAATGGAACTCGTTTTACATCTTACCAACGAAAACAAAAGATGGTATCCTTCAGAGTCAATGCCGTGAGAATTTCACATCTAACATCTCACCACGAGTTGACATGATACGTTTTACGAAGAACACCCATGACAGTATCTCAAAGCAGGCCACAATGGCTTGCTTCTATATTCTGTCTACAGATAATTTAAAATCATACTGTCTACAAGCAGATCGGTATAATGGTAACACACATATGCACTGCAGGATCACTTAGTTCGAATCTTGGCCGGGCTACCTGCTACACCGACGTCTTAGTGATTTTACTCAATACGTATTTCGTGATAGTACAGTCACACACAACACCACAATAAAATCAATCAGGCGACAATTTCCGGCATATTTCAAGCCCTTATCAGGCCTTGGAATAAGCCGAAAGTTGTCACCTGGTTATATTGTGGTGCTGTGTGTGACTGTACCATCATGAAATAAGCACTGACTAAGAAAACAACAGAGATTAATCAATCGCCTTGAGATCTTACTCAAGCTTCCTACGTGAAGGATGACACGGTATGTACAAACAGACCAAGAGCACGACCTTCGTATTTTTACCGACTCATTATTCGTAATTTTCACATCTTAATCGACGTTATACGAGGTTTAACCTACATGAGACCTGAAGAGGCAACCTTAAGTAACACAGGGATCAAGTATGTTAAATTCGATGCAGTCGATATAGTGCCAAGAACACATGTAAACACAAACATGTGTTTTCAGGCTTCTTTTCATGGTCGTGGGTCATCAGGTGAATTCACTTGGTTCGGATGTATATACTTGGGCCCAGATTTCTATTGAATGAAGTGAATGGTTTTTGGGGAGCCAGATTTTTTGGTTTACCAGTCAAATTTCTATACAACCCTGCTTCAGGAGCACAGCGAGGGTGTTTGTCAAGCTAGAAGGATGGAGGTAATAAGGCGTATATAATGATAAAGGTCTTGTGATAACACACAATAGAAACTCCCCAGGAGGAACTTCAACCTGCTTTCTACCTGGATGTTGAAGGACTTACATAATACAATATTAATAAGAAGAAATTTTCCACTTAGTGAGGCAAGCTGCCGTATTAAGGAAACAAGATATAGACCTACAACTGAAAATTCGGAAACCGACTGATGTAACCAACATAAAATCCCGACGTAAAATTCTGCAGAATATTCAATGCTGCAGATATTCATAAGATACGATCAATAAGTGATTTACTGAGTTATTTACATCTTTTATACCCTTCCGCCAGCGGGAGGCCATGGCTCATAAACATGATACAAACGTGCATGCCCGACCTTGGTTTGTTAGGCCCAAAATAAATAATAAACAAAGGAGTTCGGAGCAGATGTCAGTCACAAAGCCTACTAACCTACTGCACATATTTCTAACATAGCCCATACACGTACGAAGTTTCATTTTATGTTTGCGATGAAGTTATTACTTAGGTACAGATTCTGTATACTTTAAATTTGTCGGACGTAACATCAAAGATGCATATCATGAGTTTCCAAGTTTTATTTTCATACACGATTTCACGGTCCTAAAGTAAGCGGCGTTAACGCCACTCTCATGTCGAAAATTCGCGCGTCCACATTGTTGTTGATATGGACTGTAGGAGACTGAAAAGGAGGGAGTTTAGGCATCCCCACATGACAAAATTCATAACAATTTTGTCGCAGTTGGTAAACTACTTAAAAGTCGAAATGGAGGACACACATCCAGCACTATTTTCGTTTTTCGAACGAACGTGTACCAAAAACATGGTTACCTACACACACCCCTTAGCCAGTTAAATCCACTTCACACCCGCACACCTCACTTTAACATTATCCTCCCACATTGGTCTTCAAAGCGGCTGATTTCCAAGATATGTTTGTACCAATAATGCCTTGAGAAAACAGATCGTTACTTAGTGCCGGATACTTTGCGCAGATGCGTTGAAAACATGAAACATTTCGTAAAAAATACACACAAACGAACAGAAACCTACAGAATTCTGAATAACAGCCGTCTAATTTTATCCGGTTCATTATGTGTGTTCGACTGTTATGTTCGCCGCATCATACGCTACGTAACTGTCCCATTCAAGTCCATGTTAGCAGAATAATTAATATCGGTCGGGGGGATACACGAATGGCAGTCCCCCGGATGTTACGGCAATCGGAACCGCGCAGTTTTCCAAGCTTGGTCCACATTATTTCTACTTATCTGTTAGCAGTATGCCTCAACAGAGCAGTCTATTTATCCACACGGAAAGATGATATAGTCCTACAATGGTTATGAAGGTAAAGGTGCGCCTGTGCAAGGCATTGAGGTGCATGAGGGAGTAAAGGTATAGCTCCGATCGTTCTTAACATCGGTGCTAAATGAGAGTGGTAAGCTTTACGCCCCGGCCGATTTACGCCCTGGGAAAGAGTCCCCGACACCCATTGAACATGGAGTATTTAGACGGTCTATACGCTTTCGCAAACAGTAAAACTTCTTGCCCCTGCCGGAAATAAAACCACTAATCCTCCTGCAGGCAGCCTTGTTACAATACAGGTTACGCTACCTTAGTGATATGTCTATAGGCAGACAAATTAAAACAAAGAACGGAGCGAGAAGATGTGTTTCTGACCACCATATCGAGGGTCTGTTTAGCGAAAATTTCAAATTAAGAAATTTCGGTGGCGTATGTATGGGAACATAAGATAATTTTCAACTTCAAATTCATTCTTTACATCTGGTTGCTTTGAAGTGTTGTATTTTATACAGTTACAATTATTATATTACATTTCCACCTCTTCCAGATAAAGAAAAAAGCAAGCTGAGTTTGGAGGCAAGGATAAAAGGTACAACCCGGATGGTGTACCTAGATTACATGAAGTACGAAGTGGGTGGACTCTTATGTGATAGAAAAATGGAAGTGGAACGGTTACGTGGGTTGGTGTTTTAAAAGTAATTTAGTTACTTGAATGAATGGGAATATACGAACTCATTTATGACATAAGATTTTATTTTATATGACAAATTTAGGAAAAGGAAACATACTAAATTAGGGGAGACAGGGTTCAGCTGGCACATTTTTCACTTCTTAATTTTTACAATTTTCGTAGAAACTATACAGAAAAGAAAATGGCACTGGTGGCAAGTGTCATTCTTAGACTGTGCAAGAAAATATAATGAAGAAGTTATGCCAATAACTAATCCAAGAAAAATGAACTTTTTCTAATCTCTGCACGTGTGCCAACTAGCCCCATATATGGGTCAGGCTGGCACACATCGTGGGGTCGGTTGGCACATAGTACAGCCTGATTTATTATTATTATTTTCAAAAATATTCTGGGGCAGCATAAATGACGCTAAAATATTTTGCTGCAAACGACATATTGAAACTGATTTATAATCGGTACAAAACTAAGGATAAACATTCCAAATTACAGAGGAAAATGAAACTCAATACAGACATATATGTCCATAAAGCTTCAGAAATCTTCATCTGATACATCCGACTTGCAGTTGGGGCAAATATACCCCCAGAAAACGCCAGCTGTGATTTTTCATGGGCCCACATTTGGCACTGGGTACAATGAACCCACATTCCCCCCGCTACACGCTTTGAGTATCTGTCCATGCAAACCAAACAAAATGCTTCCCCATCATTTTCATCTGAGCAGTCTTCTGAATTTTCCTAACTATTTTCTTCTTCTTTCAATCTCTTGCAGCCTTATTAAAAAGGCGCCGCTTGCTCCCCTTCTGGTGTCACTTGTGTCAATTTCTGTTTATCTTGCAAGGATGTTTTCACCGGCGTATCAGTCAGGATTGCTATACTTCTTTTCTTTCTAGTAGCGTTTGCTGTTCCTTTCCTGTCTGCAGTTTTAGGAAAAGGATGGACAAGCTCAGAAGTCAAGGACGTGCTTGAGGAAGAATCTGCTTCGGCAGGTCTTCTTCTGGAAGGACGGGGCTCGGGAGAATGAATTCTTGAATGGTCTGGTCCTGGAGACTCCTCATGTTTAATGTTCCCGTTACTGTAATTCGATGCTGCAGTGCCTGCAGCTGGACCTGGTCTATCACGTAGGGGGACAGAAATTCCTCATCAGGAAAGACATCTCTGTTGCAGGGAAAAATTCCAGTGGCCAGAAATCCAGCCTTGATATTTGCAGTAGTAGCTGCAGAGTTGAGAGACATGTTGACAATTCCAGGTAAATCATAAATGGTCATCCTTTGTCCTTGGTGGTTTGTGATCCATGCGTCACATGCACGATTGACGTAGGTTTTTAGTGGCCCAAAGACACTTCTATCAAGCGGCTGCAGCTTGCGACTACAATGAGGTGGGAGGGAGAGAACTGTCACGCAGTTTTGCTTGCAGTAATCGAGTGCTGCGAGTGACAAATACGAATCATGATTGTCCAACGGACGAACTACTGGCCGTTCTTTTGAAGGTTTCACGTCGGAAACAAAATGTTTTACAAACTTCAAAAATTGTTCCGCCTGCATCCATCCAGTAGGATTAGCATCACCTTCACTACCTGCAGGAGCACCATTCAAGAAGTGGGCACGAAAGTTCACCCTGGGGAAAACGAAGAACGGCGGCACTGTGTTTCCTCTCGCTGAAACGGCCAGGGCTGAAGTTAATAATTTTCCATGTTCAGCGGATACCAGTTTTCCTATTTGTTTGAAACCACGGCACGCAGTAACTATATCCGGTGTCTGCACGGTTGTTACACCCGTTTCGTCCATGTTCCGTATGTCGCCCGGCCCAACCCGCAGGCGATCAAGTACGTTTTTCAAATTATCAAAAAAGTATTAACATTGGTCTTGTTAAAACCTGAAGCTCTAGTGGTGCTTGTTGCCTCACGTTTGCGCATTGAAAGGGTCTTACGCCTTTTCAAGAACTTCGTAAACCATTCTGAGCCTGGCATTTTCTTATCCTTCCAGCGTTGAGGGAACTTTATATTTAATGCCACTGCGTACTCTAAAGCAAACTTTCTCACCTCCCTTGCAGACAAGTCATAGTAGATGTATGATACCCTTTTCAAATAATTCTCTAAGTTTTCTTCCTCAGCATCACTGAACACCTGCGCAGAAATTACATTGTATCCTGTTTCTAAAAATTAATAAGACATGCGATAAAAGGTGTGGGAACATTTAATTTTATGTAACGAATCATTTACCAAAAAAAAGTACGAGACACTTTTGGTTTATTTCCCTGGTCACGTACGGGAAGACCGCGTAAATTGGACCACTTCTTTAATTGGCACAAAGCTACAGAAGTTGACATACAGTAATGGTCTCAAATCTAGAGACAAAAAGTCGAAGCTTGTCGTTCTGAGTAAAGGAAGAAATGTAGCAGTGATCAGGAAGCTTGGCTCCTTGTGGCACGCTTGATTGCGCTGTATAAGTCCTTCATCTTATTTTTCACGTCTATTTCTACGTGTGTGAATTCAATTCTGTTTGGCTTAGGTAAGTTCCATCTATAGATGAGCAAATGCAACTTCTTTCGGATAAAACTGGCGGTTGAACATATGATATTGTGCCGTCCAGTCTTTCAGTGTCTTTGGTGAAAAGAAAACTGGCGTGTTGTTCAAATTGGAACGGCAGTAATTTCCAGTACTGGACCAGGTTGTATTTTATTGTATTCTATCGTAAATGCGGTGAAACATGAGTTATGGACATTACCGTAGCAGATGGTTCCTGAAGTCTTTGAGATCAAAAACGTTCCAATCAACATGGGTTCTATTCTCAATGGTTATGGTGCTACAGTATGGGCTTTTATTAATTCTCATAAACTCACTCCTGTGAACCACGCGTACTCCATGCGACCGTCAACACATTTGTTCTTACCTACGAAGGCGGGTGATGTGTAGAAATTCCAGGCTTATCTCTTGCGCTTGAAGGCAATTCTTGCAACTCGACTCTGGCCAGCAGCTGACTGCAGCCAGCAATGCGCGGTATTCACAACCCAAGGTCGAGGTGGCGATGAGGGTGGGATTTTCGAAAACCTGCTTTAAGCACAGGTCGGTATAAATTAAAGGTAACGTCATGAAGTTACATTTATATTGGCGTTCAATTTATCAGGTAATGTGTTTGTTTATTATTTTAGTCCACATCCTTTCAATAATCCTTACCTTTTGTTCTAAGTTTCAAGCGGTCATAACTCCGTAATCGTTCAAAATCGGACAATTGCTTGTATGAACTTTTTTGATCACAAGGACCTCAGAAACCATCTCCTACAGTAATGTCATAACCCATGAATCACTCCGTATTTTGTGCACTGTGGAATATTGCTTTCATGACAGTCCAATTTAGGAATATGTATTCTTAAATTGGACCCATGCTGACTTTTAAGAATAATTTATTTTTGTTAAATTTTCCTTCAACATTCGAGTCAAAACGCTTTTGTTCTTAGGGTGTCCAATATAGGAGCTCTTCCTCTATACCTCACAGTAAAAACTAACCTGAATTCACCTGGCGAGTTTTCACGTATCTAATACTGAACGCTGGATCTGTGAAATTCCCCTTATATCATTCTCAGAAGCTCTGCTGCAATATGTCGTTAGAGATCGAAACGGGATTCCAGAATCCCTTGCTACATTCTAATCGACCTGTTTTCTTTTCTGACCGCCCTAACGGCTCGAAGAACTGTATCTGGGGCAATAGTTGCCCTTTCAGTTTTCCTTTTGTACGTTATTCGCATAATTATGTTTCCTAAAACAAATTTGAAATGACAGAAGTAGTAAGAAGCGTAAAGAAAGCTGCATTGTTGATTGCGGGGTAAGCTGGAACAGTGAGCAAACTTGCCCCATAGCAAGTATGCCGTCCAGACCCAACAGCAACTTTCAGTTTTGAGGTTAGTTTCCTCAGAGACTAAATGCACAAGGAACACTGTTATTTATCAGTCCTATTGCCACATATATACTACGTAACTGCATACCTTTGGTGCAGATAAAACCCTAGCAGCTTTCTCAATAATACGTATTTAACAAACTGTAGTAAAATTACTCGGCGCGGTGCAAAACGCACACAACCGAATTTTGTTTCCGATTAAGCTCGCAGCAGATTGCCAACTAACTTGCCTCCAATGAAAGATGACACTCGTCATTCTGCCTCAAAGGTGCCGCGCTCTTACAAAGGAAAGGCGATATATTAACGTTGTTCCAGCCTTCCCGTGTAGCCAACTAACCCGGTCTCCCCTATAGTTATATGCAGCATGGAAAGGTTCCAATTTTTCCATATTTTTATGTACGCACGTAGGTAACAGGAAAGCAGAAAATATGCGCTATAGCTGAACTAGTAAGTTAAGACTGGTTAACTGAGAAAGAAGGACGGCAGATGAATTTGCTGAATTTTAAAACGATACAGATGAAGTAACAGGCCTAAATGAACAGCACGAATCTACGGATCTCATGAGGAAAACTAATAGAACGAAGTAGAAAGAAACAACGAAAGTGGATGAAAGTTGATACAGAAGATGAGTAATTTAGTGATCATGTTAAAAAGTGAAAATCCCTGATTTAAAAGACTTGGCGGGACGGTTGAATATTAATCAACACGGGCGGTATAAAGAGGAACTGTTTATTACAAAAATGCTGTTTGTAAAGGAGGTGTAAAGGCGTGGTACTGCAAAAAACCCACTCTTCAACTGACGCAGCCTTCTGTATAATTTGATTCAGCAAATATTTTATTTGATATGAAGCAATGTCCGCACAATACAAATCCTTAGACATAGGAGAGTTTTATTTAAAAACACTCTCAATTGCTAAGACTATACTCTATCGGTCGCAGGCATTGGTGGAATGATACTGACAAGGAAGCGAAAGTACTCGGAGGAAACCTGTACTAAGGTCACTTAGTCAATCACAAATTCTACGTGTAATCAACTGGAATCGAACCCAGGCCTCACCCGTGACAAGCCTATGGCGAAATGCGTGAGTCATGGCACGGCGCAACTGCTTAGAAATCAGTGCCCATGCAAGTGTTAATATTTTCTTGAATCACCCTGTATATTAAGCATCCATACTGCATACGGAAAAACTAGCTGACATAGAATCAAAGCGGGAGCGAAAGCACAGGAGTTTAAAATTCGACGTCTAGAGAAATGAACTCGCGCAGCTGGCACAATGCAGCCATTAGGCAGATACAGATAGGCCTAAGTAATATGAGATATCAGAGTGCTCGCCTGATTCAAGCTGGTACATTAATGAGTCTTGAAAGTTACAGAGCCTGATTCAAGTTGGTCCTTTAATGGTTCCTTCAAGTTATGCGGGCATCTCACTCTGCTAAATAACAGCCGAGAACAAGGACTGCCGGGCAGAACTCATACAGCCTACGTTCCTACAGTACGAAAACTTCCAGTTTTATAAAAATTGTAGGCCTGCTGTTAATTTCATATGTCAGTAGTCTCATACAGCTTTATAACACAACGGTAAAATGCAATTTCATTTACGGTTTAGCATGATGAGTTTGTGAGTCAGTACAAGTACGTATGTTCCTTGCAAAAGCAAATGCGTAACACGGCCTACAGAGTACAGAGCGCTGTTACCATCATCAGCAATCATTTGGAATCTGTCACACAAAGACTGAAAACGAACGCTTTCATCTCCAAAATACACATATTTTCCGAGTAATTAAAATTGATTCCACACACTGTATTGTTTATTTTAAGAAGCTGTTAGTATCTCAGACCATATAGCGTCGATGCAGGATGAATGACAAGTAATGAACTGGAGCTTTCAAAGAAAGCACCCTGGTCTAATAAGGCACAACCCCCGAAGTTGCCTGGGGAAACAGAGGGAAGCCAAAAAGTGTCCAGATATCCGGCAACCCCGCTGAGATTCGGGCAGTCAACCTCCTTAATACAAGTCCAGAGATACCACTATACCATCATGCCTCCACGATGTGCCGCATTTCTTGTAATTATCTCGTAAATGGCAAGTCTTTCGGGCAAATGTTCGTTACACAAAAATGTATTCTGAACTGATCTACACTTTCTTCCTGGGACCGACTTCAACCCACATTCAGCCAGATATCATCACACATTAACGTACGTCTTCATGTCAGATATCCGTCTTTTTTATCAGATTTTAACCAAAACTGTATCTGGCTACATATTTTAGCAAAAATCTTTCCCCAGCATAAAACGCCAAGAAAATCCGTCCAGTGGGATCGGAAATGTTCCATGCGCACAGACACGAGGAAGGTAAACGTCGCTTTTCACATTGGCTTTTCGAGACAATCTAGAGCTGCATATTATTCTACAAACCCGATAAATCTTTTCAGGACAAGACGCAGTGGTCTATATAAATATGCAGTGCGTACTGAGCAGTAAACACTCCATCTCGGTTATAAAATAGCAATCAGTTAATGTCGCATAGGCACAAGTCACTGTTTGTTCTGAGATCCATACAAAACACATAAATGCACTCGTCCGCACAATGTAAAATTGCTGAATCTTAACCCTGGTAGTACAGAAAGTAACCGCTAGGCTTTAAAGGGTTAAGTTGGCCCCTTGTCACGGCATGGCGTGTCAAGCTGCAGAGTGAGGAGGCGATCTCTAGATACAGAGTCTAGCTGTGAACGTACTTAAAAACAAATCCCGAGACGACAGAGGGTTTCCCCCACTTTGAAGAAGAACGTGAAGTCAACATCATCACTCCGCAAAGGAAAAGAAGAAGAAGAAGAAGAAAAAGCACAAAGATCCTTTGGGACGACTTGAAATACTGAAAATGGAAACGTTCATGTTACAGCAGACTGCCCGACTAAACTAACTCACTCACTGACACACTCACTCACTCACTCACTCACTCACTCTATGGACCAGAATCCTTCTTGCGAATCTAACCAAGACTGCGGTTTATTCCAAACCAGGTAATTTTCAGGATCCACTGTAATTATTACAAACAACTTATCAAAAACAGTCCTGACATAAGTTTTTCCATATACTGAACCAGCTGTAACGCCCAATACTACGAATTTATAATCGCAGAATATTCCATTGTTTATGCATTTATAATGCAACTGCAAAGCCAGCAATAATTCTTAATGTTACATGTGCATGATTTCTGTAATGATGGCCAAGCACAGGTCGAAACATTTCGGAAATAACACTGGAAACAAATGCAGGAAGATCTACAACAGTAGGTCTCCAAACCGTGCCCCGCCGGATGTATTGTACAGCCCGCGGCCACACTTGTAAGCTATGTATCCTGCTGTTCAGATAACTTTACACCTGAGCTCCCTAACACTGCACACAGCTGTAGTCGGCACGGACGGGCCGCTGCTTCGCTCACATCGGCATGGCCAGGCGATGTTATACATGTTTCAGAAACATGTCTTCTGTTGGGAGTAGGAGTATACTGTCTACCTTCGTCGTAACGCTCGGTTACCCTGCTAATAATGTCCCTCTTTGCTACGAATTACTTTGTTACAAATGTCTGACAGTCCACTTCGCTCCATTGCTTAAACGAAACAGCAGAGTCATGCGAGTTACCAGACGATGTTTTTGCAACAGACAGAAAAAAGTTGGAGCTGCGTGAGCTGTGCTTCCCCCCTGACCAGCTTGCCTCTTCACGCCCACGCTACCAGAGATCAAGTTATCTGACGAGGACAGTATATACTATGAAAATTACACAGTACGCCTAATTTAGACGGTTCGGTATACCACTCATTGTTATTTTTCCACATGCAGCCCACGGAACAGCCCAAAATAACGGGTGTGTCCCTTTGCCATGTAAAGGTTTGACGCCCATTGTCTAATACAACCCTCTGGGTGTTCCGAGATGGTGTTATTACTGTTGTTGTTGTTGTTTCGCAAATTTTAATCGTTATATTCTTACACAGTAAATGCGAAGGCATAATATGCTGGACCGAACGGTAGCACACATTCCCCGAATCCGTTCTGCTCTTAATATCTTCAATCTTGCAATTTTGATTCGTTAGTGTCGTTCCCAAATACCTTAATTTTGCCACATTTTCAGACGCTGTGTTAGCTATCATTAGGTTGTGAAGCAGTCCTGCATTCATTCACATGATATAAAAAACACAGTAGGTTTCTCAGCATTTTCTTCCAGACCAACCTCCTTACTGGCGAGGATTACAATTGCATTTTGCGGCGGGCTTGCAAAATTGCGAATCTGAAGAACACTTCATAATCTATATTTTTTCCATTTTAAGCAGCCACCTCACCCTCGAAGGCACTAGACTAGGACACTTGCTGCATGTATTTTAGTCTACACAACATCATTAACACCATGAAAATTCCACAAATGCTGCTTCAACATACCTAAAATACTCTTGGAATGTGCAAGTAGGCCGAACTTCTTACCCTTTATGAAGTCAGTTTTAAGATACTATCATTCTTAAATTCATTTACGCTTCTATACATGTCCCTAATAGCCAGCAATTAGTACTAAAACACACCCAAGTTTAGTTAACGAATGCATTCGCCATAGATATCGCCTCGTTCAAACTAACTTATGCTGCTCCTATAAGGTACCGGTACATCGGCTATAAATGGTGGCAAATGAATACCTTCAATTTTACTGCCTACTGGGTCCTGAGCATCTTCAATGTGGTTCTCGGAAAGTCTTGAGAACCTTAATGACCACAGTAATCCCAAGTCTGAAGTGCTTTCAAGAGGAAGATTTCATTAACATTAATCAGAAATAAGATGTCTACTGGAAGTTGCACGCATTCTTGAGGCGAATGTGGTTTACAAAAAATGCGCAAGATGTTCAACAAGCAGCTTACTATGTGCGCAAGACGTTAAAAAGCAGTTTACTGTAAAGTTGCAGAAATAATATTAAGTCTGCACTAATTCATTTTAGGCGCATCTTGTTTTATTGTGTTGTGTGCGCAAGCCTGATTAAATGGAGCCTCATAATGATCATTAATGCGCTTCGCATTCAGCAACATACAGAGCGCACAGCTAAACTTCGCAAATACAATAGCAAACACAAACTGGATGATCACAGTTCGATTCCCGCCAGAGGTAGATTTTTCTCTTCGCAACTGTATCTAGACTGGCTTTACAGTCCACTCGGCCTTGTACTTAGTTCGTGTCAAGGGGTTCTTCCCACCAGGGTAAAGTTGCCGGATCAAGAAACCGACCATCATTTCCATCTAGCGCTCGGGTTTCCACCAGACACTTCATGGAGTTGTGCTTAATTATGCACAGGGACTAAGCCACCTTATACCAAGTCAAAAGCAATGGAATGTATCACTTAATGTTTGATTACTGAGCTACACATTTTATTAATAGCCCTAACAACCACCTCAAGCTGCCCCTTACTTCATGAAAGACACAAACGTCTGACGACATCAGAGGAAATTCAGCCCAACCTCACCCAAACTTTTTGTATCACGCTTCGTTCTAAACATCCCGGCTCCTTTCTTTGCCCGACCTCGCTGCTGCATTATTGCGCGAGTTTCTCAAGTGGTCTTCCTCCATGACACAGCGGGGAGCCTTGGCCACGCAACTTAACCTTACTGATTCCTCCCTCAATGATGAATAAAAGACTGGAAGGGACTCCCTCATGCCGCACTATGTTTGGGGTTTACACGTGGTGAGACACGGTTTTCATTCACATAATATTTCATAGCTCTTTTATATAATGCAATTCTTGGAATGTACTACTGTGTATGTAGAACACATCGCCTATGAACGCCGTCTGCATGACTGCGTTTTCAGAGCCTATACGCACTTCCAATTGTGACATTTTACAACAGTAAGCAGCAGGCAGCTACACTGCATATACGGGATATACCTATTTACTTCCCATGCGCAGTGAATTGCGGTTATCGAGTCGGCTATATTGAACAAGCAGTCAGGGACAACCGACAAGAGGTAGCCATTCAACTTTAGGGGTTAAACGGGACAGCAACCTCTTGCCGTTAAAAACAGTGTTGAAAAGTGTTACACAAAAGCCTCGAACTTGGACACATTACTTGAACGGTCTAAATGTATCTAAATCATACGGTATTAACAGCAGGTGCTTATAAACAGGATACGGTATTAGCAGCGGGTGCTTATAAACAAAGTGATAAATTTAAACAACCAGCGATCAACAAGGTAAATAATATGTTACGCGAACAATTCCTCCTACATGCACCGGCCAGGCTTAGCCATCAGGGAGAACGTGTACAATATAGTAGGAACACTGAGGTGTGTTATATAGATTTCGGCAGTACATTAAAGTAAGATTAAGTAGGCCTCGACTCTGTAAAAGGTCAGCCAACTTCAAGCAATAGTTTGTAACGTAAAACTTAAGAAACTTCTACTCTGCATTTTAACATGTTTTCCTTGATTACAGCCCAGCCTTGCACAACACGTAGGAGAAATATTAAACTTACGTCTGTTCTCCGTAACATATTGTATAACGCGTTGGTCTTTACTGTAGAGTTACATATAGAATAATGCAGCAATTTAAGACAGTGGGGAAATCATGAGATTCCACATAAGACAGGGAATTTCTTGGTCCGTTGAAAGAATATTATCTTCTCAAGAAGGATTCTGACGGACGAAGATTCTTACGCGTTTTCCGGACAAAGTGCACAAATTGACACATTCACGAAACGCCATACTGCACATGGTATCTACCTGCACGCCTGTTCTTAGAAACCGAAGGGCGTTGATTACATTCGGCGCTGGTAAAACTAAGTTAAATTTTGACAGCAAATTTAATTTAATCAGCCCAAGACAGACACAACCCATAATTCACATAAACTCAAATCGCCTAAGAACTCTCGTCATACAAAAAATGATACATGATGTAACACTTGGGCTAGACATCGTTAAGCTCGAAAGTCTTAATGTAAAAAGTTGTACAATACGGTTAATATTTAATCACCCAAGGTTACAAGAACTAGACTGTGCACTCCATACGATGATGCACAATTTTATCAACTCCGCAGCAGACACATATTGTGTCTAAATGAACACACAAAAGGGTATGCAAAAACGCAAATAACGCGTTCGGATAATTTGTGTAGACCTCCGGAATTGGAGTACGTTTGACCACATTAATTAGTAACTCTACGAAGCAGCATTCTTACTGAGAAGCTAACAGGTCCCCAGCCACTCCAGAAACTCCGCGCATTTTATAAAACCCGAGGGTTTAGTGCAGTGTTTACAACAGCTGCCACTGGCCCCTACTCTCAACCAGAGTAATCCAGTCTGTGCATCCTATCCTATTTCTTTATAATCCACTTTAATAATATCCACCCATCTACACTTACGTTTTCCAAGCACATCCTCTTCCTTCAGGGTTTCACGCTATGTGTCTTCTCTCTCACGTGTGCCAAATGCTCCGCCTATCTCATCCACCTTGATTTGATCACCCTAAGTCGTCCACACAAGAAAATCAAAACAAAGGACGATCTTATCGAAAGGATCGAAGACAGAGCGCCAAAGGAGATTCTGACCATTTCCGCACTTGTCATCAACAGAGCACTGGTCTCTCTCCTATAAGGGATTTCCTTGCCGGACACCAAACAGATGCCGTACGCTTCGCGTAACAACTTGATTAACCTGACCACCAGATCAACAGTTCACTACCGACTCACCACCCCATCACCCTCGAGAACTATTCTATTATCTGGTAGTGGACAAAAAGCGGATAGCTGAAGACCGTCCCCATGCAAAATGACGATTGCTGTTAAGGAACACGCAAGTTCAGCACCGTCGTCACTACAGACAGTAATTGGACCACATCTAACCCACTTAACATGTCCACATCCTGTTAATTTTCATATTTTACTTCCATCAAAAGCGGCCAGAACTTTTTAAGTCCCATACCGAAAGGGACTTAACTGTTCATCTGTCCTCATATTTCCAATCACTCATAATTACCTTCTATGCGTTCCTGTGTCGATTTCCTTTGCCTTCTATTTATTACAACTACTTACGCCAGATATGTAGGCCTACTGACCAGACAAACCGATATGTCTGCCTAATTGCAAGATAAACATGGTTGAATTTTAGCAATTTTCCGAGACGTGTGTAGATCCCGCGTCAAAGCGTGGATGAAGACTGGAACACCAGTATTCAGTCGCAGCACACTGGACAAGGCAGGACACTAGCGTTCCTTGGAGATCAGATATGGTAGTTTTGAATCTTGGCATCGGTATACGTTTCTCTTGCCTGTGTGTTGTATTCGCGCAAATACTGATTAAAAACTATAAAGTTGTATTTTGTAACTACGTACGTGTGTATGTTTCAAAAGTTATTTGTGCTGCACTGGTGAGGCCAGAAGCGCGAGTGAAGCAGATGAATCTGTTGCTTCTTCCGTGATTTGTTTAATGGCATTTTGAGTTGAAGGATGCGCATTGGAATGTGACTGTAGACAAACAACTTCATTTGCAAAAACATACACGATATAAAGGCGTTGTTTCTTGAAGAGTATCACTTATACAAACTACAAATTAGTACGTTAGTCCCTAAATGGCATGTTTAATATGGTGTCCAGAATCTCTGAACTTCACGGATCACACTCGTCTTTGCATGGACTCAATTGGGGATCGAAAGCGGCACTGTACACTAACTTCATCACGGATTTAATCTGTATTTACTTCTGACCTAAAATACACTTGAGGACTGTAAATTTGCACGCAAGAGACACTTGGTCAGTGTTGCATATATTTTATGGCCACTCTGCTTACAGCTGATAAGTCCTTTTCTTCTTTTTTGTTTGAAAGTGAAGCGATCTGTTACACCTCAGAGTACAGAATGGCGTATTCGAACACCGCGTCGTGTCTGACATATGAAGTTCGGACCATTCCTTCTTCACGCTTGTCAGTATGGATCACCACGACAGATCTATTCGCTGCGCGTCATCACGCTCTTTTTGGGGGTGGGGGGATTAAATGCGAGCGCAATGGGTGGACGGTATGGTGTCTCAAAGCGGGCGAAAAAGGCATATCTACAGACATATGAGATGTACGGGCAAGTTGGAAACGCCAAGGAAATGGCTTATGGCGCACCTGCAGCGCAGCTGAAAACGCTGCGTTAGTTGCCGAAACCCAAAGGAACCCTTTCATCAGTACAAGGGAGCTTAAGGCTGCTACTAATAATTCTGGGCACAAAATTAAGCTTATTTCGAAACTTATACAAACTGGTTCAGAGCACAAGCTGCGGTGAACGACCCGCTTACCGATGAACACACACTATACCGCCCAGCATTTGCTGAGAGCAATGTACGTCGCCACTGGGATGGTCACATTCTGATGGATCTACAACTGGAAATCCAAAAATGTGTCGACATCCACAGCCAGCAATCGTGTGCCTATTCAATGCTGGGGGTGATCGCCCATGAAGGGGTTGAAATGCTCCACTGTATAGAAGGGCACCTAAACGGGTTTCGAAGAAAAAATGGCGCCCTCTGTAAGACTGCCTTATCCAAATGGAGTAATCCAGTTCCAACAACACCACTCCTCCATTCAGGATTCCAGTGTAGTTCAAGAATGACAACGGCTGCAGGCCGATGTCGAGCTCATTTCCTAGACACGAAGAGCCACCCTATCGAAAATATGTGGAGTGAGAAGCAGAAAACTATGCAGTAAACCTGGTCCATCGACGTTCTACAATATATTCATGGTCTATGGACCTTTGTGCAAGATGCTTGGAAGTAAGTTGCTTTCTCTCGGCATTATGTTCGATCCCCAATCGGGTCCATGCAAAGACGAGTGTGATCGGTGAAGCTCAGAGATTCTGGACACCATATTAAACATGCCATTTAGGGACTAACGTACTAATTTGTAGTTTGTATAAGTGATACTCTTCAAGAAACAACGCCTTTATATCGTGTATGTTTTTGCAAATGAAGTTGTTTGTCTACAGTCACATCCCAACGCGCATCCTTCAACTCAAAATGCCATTAAACAAATCACGGAAGAAGCAACAGATTCATCTGCTTCACTCGCGCTTCTGGCCTCACCAGTGCAGCACAAATAACTTCTGAAACATACACACGTATGTAGTTACAAAATACAGCTTTATAGTTTTTAATCAGTATTTGCGCGAATAAAACACACAGGCAAGAGAAACGTATACCGATGCCAAGATTCAAAACTACCATATCTGATCTCCAGGAACGCTAGTGTCCTGCCTTGTCCAGTATGCTGCGACTGAATACTGGTGTTCATTCTTCATCCACGCTTTGACGTGGAGTCTACACACGTCTCGGAAAATTGCTAAAATTCAACAATGTTTATCTTGCAATTAGGCAGACATATCGGTTTGTCTGGTCAGTAGGCCTACATATCTGGCGTAAGCAGCTGTAATAAATGGAAGGCAGAGGAAATCCACACACGAAAAAATAATGGGAAATCATGAATAACTGGAATTATGATAGCATATATAAACTTACCTAGCTTTCGGTATGCGACTTACAAAATTCTATGCGCTTGATTTTTGTTTTTCTGAGTGTACTTCCCATTTATCCCCTGCGTTACGTCTACTATGTCCATTTGGTCGTTTCTTAATTGAATATGAGAATGAACTACGGATGTTCTTGTTATGACACGTCCGGATGCACTACGTGTCTCCTCCATCATTTTTACAATTTTCCTACCTTGCTTAAACAACTGAAGGACGGTATTCATGAGTTTGTAATTCAGAAATTCAAAACAGACTTGCTGACTTCATTTCTTTAACGGCGCTCTCTCAGTAACATTGATGGTATTGAATGGGTAAGAAACTGAATGAAAAACCGGAAATTGTAATAAATTTTTAAGGTACTGCCCCAACATCTGCCTAAAAGGACTGAGAAAAATCACCCACAATCAGGGCTACTGTTGCCCGGGTACAGATTCGAACTTGGGACTTCTCAACCACAGAGTAGGAGTGACAACCACAGAACACTGACGTGTAGTTAACATGAAGGGGTTACATGGACAGTTTGACAAACCCTTCAGGTAGCCTGCATGAGAATGCAGAGACCCCGATATTTTTGCAGTAGGCTACTGACAGTGTTCATAAAATATTATTCACATCTTAGATAACCTTCGACCCGCTGGATACAACTGAAAGTGAATCACACGTGACAGAGAAAAGACGCTATGTTTACTTTCTTCCCCCATTAATTCACGTCTTATTCGTTCAGGAATACGACAACGGGCAAGCTAAACTCTAACACAGCAGTCATCCGGTGGTTGAGGGGCACGTAAAAGGAGAAATTAGCCAAACAGCAGGCGATGACAAGATGTGACGGGCCTACAATGCCCAGGCTCGCCTCCCCTAATTACTGCCGAACAAAGCTCACCATCCCCCGCCTGATGCCTGCAGTAATAGTATAGGGTGAGCTCACACGATCTTTATCGACCAGCAACCTTACGCTTGCGGAATCAATTCTATGCTTCACAGTTGACACGAAAGGAAGAGAAGATAGCGCAAAATAAAACTAGAATTACGCTACAGATGTTTAGTGAGGTATGTCGATTGGCGCCATATTCTTTGACAAAACGTATTATAATTGTTCAATTACACGTCTGACTTACAGCAGCATTTGAAGGCTCTATGGCGGGGTCTCAAGACACCCAGGGAAGGCTAGCTATTATGACGACAATAATGGTGACAATAATGACAGTAACTGCAAGTGTCCAGTGGAGACAGTACGTGTCAGCGGTCTTCTAACTTCAAGTTCCATTACCATCGAGTTACAACAAAGAAGATGGTGACGTGTACAATGACGTGACTTGGTGTCAGTGTATTGAAACTTAGGACCCAACTGCCAGTTAATAACAGGTGTAGTAAAGTTTCCGTGCCCAAACATCACACTATGAAGGAATATACTGAGGGTGGAAATAAGGATTAACACAATGTTAACCAAAGTACTGGGTAAACGTGAGTGGCTAATTCCACGCTGCACCTCCGCTGCCACGTGGAAATCCGGCTGAATGGGTCCTAAACACGGTCCGGGGGGTATGAGAAAAGTGCCTATCCGTGCGGAAAATGCAACTCTTGCCATTCAAGCCACAGCTAGTCGCTTTACAGAGCCATCCCGTCTCAGAGCACAACAACAACAACAACAACAACAACAACAACAACAACAACCGCCGCCGCCGCCACGACGACCACCACCACCACCACCACCACGGCCACCACCACCACCACCACCACCACCGCCGCCACCGCCACCACCACCACCACCACGGCCACCACCACCACCGCCACCACCACCACCACCACCACCACCGCCGCCACCACCACCACCACCACCACCACCACCACCACCACCACCACCACCACCACTGCTAGAGGTAAAGTTCGCCTTAGAAGAGGCCGTGAAGGCCCAGAGCAGGAGTAGAGGTAGGCCTATAGCTCTACTCTTTCCTTAGCCTCGGCGCTAGATGGGGATGGGTAGTCAACGCCACGCCCCGGCCACTTTACTCCCGGAAAAGACAGCCGGGACCCATTGTACAGGAGGCTGGGTGTACTCCAGGGCCGCGGTGGGCGGGTGCGGAAAATCTCACCCCCACTGGGATTCGATCCCCGAAACGTCCGACTCGCAGAGAGTCGCTATACCGACTACGCTACCCCGGCCCACTACTACTACTACTACTACTACTACTACAACACTATTATTATTATTATTAATGCGGAAAACATACACGACTCCGATGGAAAAAAAACAGAAAACGACAGAACTGTAGTGCTTCATGGAAATACGGCGTATGGACAGAAAAACCTCTACGTAATCCACATATTTTATGCGGTATGAACAAACAGCGCACAAAACCGATCGATATTCGTCTACACGTCTGAAAGGCGGCTTAAAATCCTTATCACTTGTCCATCATATTATTAGGGCTTGGGTGTGTCAAGCTAATGGCTGTACCCTGCACGACGCATCTAACTCATAGTAAAACATCCGTCAAGGAGAAACACAGCTTAACAAGGAAATGCTTGGAGCCCGCCCACTTCACGGTGCAGCATCAACACCCAATTATTCCTGGCAATGGCACGTGCTACGCACGCACCAAGGAACGTCCCGCCTGCAATGAACGA
This sequence comes from Coptotermes formosanus, assembly GCA_013340265.1. Lineage (NCBI taxonomy): Eukaryota > Metazoa > Arthropoda > Insecta > Blattodea > Rhinotermitidae > Coptotermes > Coptotermes formosanus. The sequence continues at coordinate 6,866,847 of BLKM01001619.1, read as the reverse complement.
GTCGCCTGTCAGACGTAATTAAAACAGTGGAGAAATGTCAAACCATCGCCGAGACGAGACTGCGTGGCAAATGAAACTACTTGCGCACACAACTCATGGATTGCTGTAAGTTCCTAAGATGACAGTGACAGTGCTTTGCCACTGGCACAACCTGCACCAAAAACGGTCAAAGACTGTTGTTAACTTCCTGAAAACTGTCACAGATTACTTAACTTCCTCAGGACTACAGTAGCACAGCTTTGCCAGTGGTACTACTGGCGCTGAAACTGTCACAGGCTTTTATAACTACATCTGGTACTGCATATTTAAGCATACTGTTGTTTCTGTGTGTGAGCGCGCGCGCGCGCGCGCGTGTGTGTGTACATATGTATACATATATAAAGTCCTATATTACTATACTTTTCGCCCATGTACAACAGCACGGGGATGTTATTTACATCACACACTCTCACAATATGACTGAACTTTAACTGTTAAAATAGGCGATATCTCCTTTGATCTAGAAGGTATTATAACAGGAACGCGAGTCTTTTATCAATGAAATAAGACACAGCAGAGTTGGTACGCTCATGAACTTCGATGTTTGGGATTTCCACACATCGTGACTGGTTCAGACAAATCGGGATAAGACAACGTGGTCGGCGGGTCGGGTTCCCCCATTCTCCCGCTACGGCGCAGAGTACTCTCTGCTCAATCAAGTTCCGCCTTTCATCAAGTAAGGTTGATTCCTTTCGTGATTTGCGGAATGAGACTCTCCTTCGATCATTTAATGCACGGTATGCTTACAAACGTATCTGCATTTTATTAACACGATCGGCAATGTACGTCTAACGTAACACAGTACGGCGTTCGCCTAATGTTACTAGCCCCTCAGCTACCCTAACAGCTTGATACCATCCCATATGAAAAGCGAGCTTTTACAAAAATTTAATATCGTCGGCAACAACAACAACACGTACTTAGGTTTTCACGTAAAGTGCCCGATATTTTTGCCCAGTTTTAACCAAATTTGGATTTTCTCAACACATTTACACAAAAATCCTCAATATCAAAGTTAATGGAAATGCGTTCAGTAGGAACCACGCTGATACATGCGGGCGGATGGACGGACGAACAGACTGACACAATTTTACTAGAAGAGAAAGTTTTTATAGCGATTTAAAATACTTAGGTCTGCATGTAAAATGTCCACAACTTTGCCCAATTGTAACAAGATTTGGATTTTCTAGACATATTTGCATAAAAATCCCCAACATTAAATCTCATGGAAATATGGACTAACAAATATAAAGTTCACCAAAATATGTCCAGCGGGAGCCGCGCTCATACATGTGTACAGACAGACAGGCTAACAGCCTGACACCATTTCACTACAACATAACACTTTTGTAGCGATTTAATGTACTGTCGTAATGTAACGAGGTGGTGGTCGTGGTGGTTGCTGCTGCTGCTGTTATTATTTCATTTTGTGGTATCTGTATGTAATACCTGTGTTTCCTGAATTACCTTGTTTGTAGTAACATAAAAAATTACTTTGCTTTTTTCCTTTGCATGCCAGTTTAATAATTTTTTTCTACCTCCTCCCCACCACAAACGTTATTAAGTGTCCCAGCTTCTGGCTATAACAAGTTGGATCTCTACCCTTGAGACTGTTTTAATAGCAACTGTCCAGTCACACTTGATTCCACAACTGATGCAGAGTGACCTACAAGTTGAAGGCAAGTTTAGTGGAATTCACTGGTTTGACTCCACTATAACGTCCTAATGTCACCGAGCCTTTACCAATTAACTCCCACACAGGGTCTAACCTTGACCCTGAAAGAAAATCTTGAATAAATAATAAAGAATAATGATGAACATTCTTTGTAAATCCTTATGCAAAACACAAACCCACAACACTGACAAGATTCTGAAAAGAAAGGGTAAACATGCACATGAATTATGCAATAAAATAGGTACATGCATGATGTGTGGCAAAACTACAGGCTTACTATTCACGTTTTTTATACATCTAAAGTCAAAATATATACGACCATAATTTGAGCTGTACTTACCACTTCCCCTGTTTGAATGCTGCTGCTGCTGCTGATGTGGGTGGTACTGACTCTGTTGCAGGAAACCAGCAATTCGTGTTAAAGTCTCCAGTTGCTGGCTAAATGTTGGAGGAGGAGTATTACTGTATATGCCTAATCCAGCTCTCACATTTGTGTGGTGCCTGACAATGAAAGAAGTAAACTGTTACAAGCCGAGAGTTAATATTTGAAATGGAATCTTCCAGTCAGCTCAGTACAACATCTGTTTGTGGCCAATGTTCTGGTTATAGTCCTACTCAGGGATGCAAAAACTTAAGCAACTGGTCGTTCAGGTGACTAAATTTTGTAGACTGGTGTGTAATATTTTCAGTATAATTACTGCAGTTCTTCGTTGCACACAAAAATGCACACCAGCTCCCATTCACTGACCAGAAAGTATAAGATAACAGTGAGGTTCACAGGTCACTCCAAAACCATGGATCCTCAGCATCTGATGCGCTTCATGTCACCCTTCTGAAGTCTAGAATTTGGAGGTGGAAAATTTGTGGGGCCCAGGTCTTCTCAATATACCCTACCACTGACCACAGGTGTAAAACCAATTTCTGACATACAAGTATGAGGCTAATAATCAGTGAAATGTAGCTGACACGTGACTGAAATATCAACACCAAATTTTCATAGAACAGTAAATACTGAAACCGTGCTCTTCCTTAGAACATGTTTCTGTTATTCACTTGTAATTATCAATGCCACAGGCCACCCTTACAACACGCACACATGCACGCACACAGTACACCTACACAATGTGTCTGGTAGTTCATGTGTCATACTGACCATGATGCAGAACTGAAACGAAAAAGAAAATGACGAGTAAAACTAAGAATTTTCATTATTAAAGGTCCAAGTCTAATGTAGAAAATATTGAGACAACATCCTACCTCCATCTACTAAAAACTTCCTCTTTCTGTACTTCTGTCATATCATTGCAATGAGTTCAGAAAATCAATAAAAGGGTATTTCAGTTGACAGAACTTTGTTATTAACCTTCAGCATATGGCCTTTTAAGTTTCAAATTACTCTACCATGGTTGGGGCACTTTTCAATTTAAATGACCATTTCTACATCTTTCCTGTTAAGTTGTATTTCATTCATTTTATAAGCTAATAGTTTGAAAAAAAAAGTATACTGTTAAGGTTTTCATCCACCCCTGCTCAAAGTTTAGAAAGAATAATTCTATTTTATGCAGCTTAATGTAGTTCATTATTCTATTCCAGTGCCTTGCACTTAACAATATTTTGTATCTAACATGATGTTTTAATGTACCCTGTGTCATCCTGTTCCACTGCCTTGCACTTACAATATTTTGTGTATCACATACATGTTTTGATGTCCCCTGTGTCACCATCACAGATGATGATGCTGGGTAGTGTCCAAACACATACATTAACCTTTAAAGTACGAGAGATTTAAATCCCAAAGTAGCTGCTGACAGCCAGGGTTCTTTTCAATTCAAATGCCCGTTTTCGCAGCTTCTGATGTTATTCGCTGTACTTCACACATTTTTAAAGATAAAACTTCAAATAAAAAAGTACACACTCACGAATGAATCCCTCTACCTGTTGCGCAAGTTTCAGGAAACTCCACCTATTTTAATGCAGCTTAATTGAAGGACATTTTTTATTTTATTCTGTGCTTTAAGCTACATTTTCTAAACTTATTCTTTTCAAATAGCTTCTGCTGTAAATGGAGACCCTGTGCTATACAATTTGGTGCTGACTGTGCACATCATCGTATTTCCTAGAACACTGTCTAGGTTTCAATCTCATAATGATGTTTAGCTTTCAGAGGTGTTTATCTGGGTGCTGAGGCGAATGAGTTCATATGCAACCACTGGGAGAAGAAAGGAATGCAAGCAGGCATTTATTGATCTGGTTAGTACAATATGGGACCACAGGCAAATGTCCTTCATTCTGCTGTAAGGATTTCTTTGTGACTTTTTTTAACTTTTGGTTCATGCTTACATCTATCTTCAACTCAACAGTTCGGTCCATTCCCTGTCAGAGCAATAACATGCAACAAGCCAGGCAGTGCACACATTTGAATCACGATCAGACAACCAGGCACTGGCTTATACAGTGTAAGAGAATTTGGCGCGTGTGTTCCGCCAAAAACAAAGAACAAAAAAGAGAAATTCAAGTGTCCAGAATGCAATGTAGTGCTGTGTGCTACCCCGTGTTTCGAGGTATATCACACCCAACCTGCATTTCTGAAGACCAACTGACACCAAAATTGAAAAGCAGAACACACAAATGTAAGTAAATATTACAACTGTAATTACTGAATGATATTTTTCAGCAGCATTTTCTTGACGAAATAATGGGGGTGAATGGGGCGTGCATTTTACAGAAGAGGCTTTATGAGGGAACAGAGACTTGTCAGAAAGGCCTGTGTGTGTGTGTGTGTGTGTGTGTGTGTGTGTGTGTGTGTTTGCTTCACTTCACGAATATGAGAAAAAAATAAAACTACTGCCTGAAGATGTATGTCAATAATTCATGCCTGCTGGAAAAATCGTCAGGCTCTTAGTAAGCAAAATTCAACCTCATTAGTGATAATTTTAACTAGAATTAAATTTCACACAATCTTTTATGCACACACAAGCTTTTTTGACCAATATCGTGAAAAAGTGATGTGTAAATTATATATGTGGAAAATTTAAAAAATGACAAGGCACTATGGGACAATGTTCTCCCTTTCTGCCATTCAGATCATTTAAATTTGCGGGCCAGTGGTTTCCCATCTGGCCATAAAGGGTTAAATATAAAATGGTGTAAAAAATTACCTCAGTATCTGTCCAAACACAACTAAATGCCATTTCTTATACAGAACTGCATGTTTCGACCTATCTCAGTTCACCCTCAGGTTCACAGTTGGTCTTTAAACACATTAAGGAAGAAAAATGCATTGTGTAAGCCTGTAGAACACAATTAAAATTATTGAAATTGTTAAAACTGTTATGGCCATAAACAGGACAGAGATTCTACCACAACTGTTACAAACATTATTTAGAGATTTTCCTTCCTTTGTTATTCTGAAGTTGTTACAGACGTGGATTCCATTGATATACTCGGACTGGAGATACAAAATGCAAAATACAAAATGTGCGAGTGCAGCATCAAAAAAAATTCAGAGGATACAGGATGCAAATGGATTTTTCACGTCCTTACTTACCCAAGCATCCTATGCCCTGCTTCACCCAGTGAGGCCCTCTGAGTTGCTGGTGCCATTCCAATCTGAGGTCTCCACTCCCTGTTCTGAGCTGGACTTAAGTCTTGGGGCTTCAGCACTCTTGGTGGATCTCTATGAATTCAGTGACAAATGGAATAATTACTATGCACGCATTAGGCATGTAGGTATGCAACACACCTATACAGGAAAAGGATTCATAGATTAAAGATAACCTCCAATGGCAGTAACAAATCCAGTGGTCTAATCAGGCATGCTGATAGTTAACCTTGTATGGGAGTTGTAAGTCATGGCTATTTCATCCAGAAATATGGTGCAATTGGACAGTTACAAATATACAAAAATACTTCCTAGTATAAGATACTGAGAACTTAGTAACTCTAAAGAAATGTTATTTACGATAAATTTCAATACCTGGCTCCTTTCAGGCGGCGTGCAGGAAAAATGAATGAATCTGCATACTTAGGATCCCGAAATCTGACACTGCAAAGTAAATATATAAATATTTATGGTATATGAATTGAATATACAAATATACTCACAGCAGTAAACACAAATGTAACAGGAACGATGTGCTGAGTACTTCATTTTCAGTGGCTGTTTTTGTATCTTAAGTTCAGCTATGATTATGTCAAATCTAAAGGCCCACAAATCTCAAGATTGTTTTGGACACTTTTGGTTATAACAGCATTGAACCTTTGGATTCTACTACCATGAAGAGAGAGAATAAGACAGTTAGGTAGTTAATAAACGCTTGCACGAAAAAGTATACACGTACAATTACATATTTTCACTGCATCCATCAGGTTCTTTAACAGTACACAGCAGCTCCTTCCAACTTGTGTTGTCCTGTTTTCAATGATATTATTATCCTGCTCTCCTTATTTTATAAGGTAAGCTAGGCTTATGGCACCAGTATGTCCATGAGACCATCCATGTTAATCACCCATCATGACTTTTGAACCAATCATACATGTTTACAAGACTGTGTACGACTATCTTGCCATTATATGCCATTCCACTTTTGTACTTTGCAATTTCCTACCACCAAATGTAAAGCATGCAACTTTGTCACACCAGTGTCTTTGTGCAATATACAGCAAGAACACCTGTACAGGTAACTCTAGTTTTAAGCCAGGGTTACATTCCTGAAAAACATCATGCAAATCAAATACAGAATTCTCTTTAAAACAATGCCTTTCCTGGGGGTTAGGGGACTGACAACCTCAATCCCATATAGCGTCTGACTGTACCACTAATGGACATATGCATGTGTACAGTATGTATATACACATTTCTATACAGTATACATACATTTCTATACAATATATTTATTTATTTCCAATGCAATAAAAATGTAAGAGACTCACATCCACAGTTTTTGGTAAGGTTCATTCGGATAGGATTGTGGTAGTCTTGCTACACAAACTCTTTAGTTCCTGACTTAGCACTTTCTTTAATTCTATCAGCATTATCATGAATTTTATGTACAATACCATGAGCGAGTCTAACATTATGGCATATATCAATAATTTGTTCACCTTTTTCACGTTGCATTATTACATGTAATTTCTCTTCAATACCAATTGTCTTTTGCCAATTTTTCACTTGGATTGCACTCAGTGATGCAGATTTACATTTCTCACTCATACTGGTAAGAAAAGCCAATGGTGTTGAAGAGCAAACTATATGAGGCGCGTGGATATAACACCAACATAATCCACACATGTGACTGATGGTGTGACAGTAATGTCACTTCTTGCTAGCCTCCTACAGAAGAAAACAGTGACCACGGATCATCTAGGCTAAATCGCGTTAAAGCAACAATTATCCTGTAAATTCGAAAAGTGGTGTAAATTTTCAAGTCACGTTGAAGCAAAATCACACAAAACAAAATTGCATAAAACGAAAGTTACCTGTACTTGAAATATGCACACAACATGTGAAATTTTGTAGGGAAACAGATCTTAATCATACTGACACATTTTATACAAAGCATTTCTTAAAAGCTGAACATATAACAGCACAATACTCTCATGCTTACAGCTGGCATACTTAACACTGCCAAAATCTGCACTCATGGAAGTTGTACACAGAAACAGATCACTACATTGAGTAATTAGTAATTTATATTTCTTGTTACCTTCACCATACAGACTGAAGCACCTGAAGGCATAAATGTATTGCTAAATCTGTCCCTGTTCATGCCACATACAGTGGGCCCAAAGGTATACCTCTGCTCATTCATAATCTTGATGCTAGAAGGATGCGGTTGGTACTCTTCATACCCTGGCTGTTTTACCACCAGGAAAGAACCCTGGTACGGACTGAGAAGTAGGCTGGATAGGCCCCAGAGCAAGTCTGGGTGTTTTCAAGAAGAGAAAAAAAAATAACCTCCGTGCCAGCATGCAAACTCTGGAACACTCTGTCCGTAGCCTAGTCTCTGTATCAACTATGCTCTATACATCATAACTTCAACTCAAAATTTCTTACATCAAAAACGCTTAGCAAGTGTTCATGAATAACGATGTTGATGTGACTGCCTATAACACTGCACAAGAAATTTAAGGTTATATCCTGTTATGGAAACGAAAATATGTTTACTTCGTCGAATTTGCAATGTAGAACATCAAACTAGCATTTAAATTATGGGATTGGCTCTGGTTAAAAAAGCAGATTTTGATTATATTGCTGTATAGAAACAGGACACAACTGTGAATTTACATGAATTAATGAGGCGTCTTTTTCCTTATCACTTGTACTGCATTTCCAGAGCATCCCTCTTCACCACCCAGCAGTAATTGGCTAACATGGCAGCACATCATCTGCCCCTGAATCTGGTCTCCATTGCTGAGATTTCCTGGTGAAAACACTCGTGTTTGTCACTTATGGCACTACAGTTAACTGGACAGGAATCCAAGTGTAAATGCAGGAAATGCATCTTGAGTGGCATGTTGCAGTCGAGCTTCTGGTAAGAAGTTGTAAGATCCTCCACGAGTTTCCTGAAGTTGACGGCCTTTACATTCCCTAGAAAACCAGTTGCAACATGTGGAAAGAAATTCCAGCCCGCCTTCTCGTCATCACTTAGAATGATATCAAATTGAGGGTCTCTGATGAGCTGATGTATCTGACGGCCAATGAATACACCCCTCTTAATCTTCTCTGTACTAAACCTTGGGACTTTCTCACACAGTGAGAATGCTGAGCCATTTCTCTCTAATGCCTTCACAAAATTTTTCCTGAAGGCCCAATTTAATAAGTACAGGTGGAAGCAACATTTTACACAGATCTACAAGAGGCTGATGAGCTATGTTCTTTGTTCCAGGTGTATGTGATTTACGTAGAGGCCAGTTCTTCTTGCTGTAATGAACACTTGGCACGAATATCCGATTCACATATGTAACAACAGAATTCTGTGTAACACTTCTGCGTCCCATCAACATGGCAATTACATTCAAATCACTGAAAATGTGCCACTGATATGTCCTGTACGTCACGCAGCTGAGAATGTCCTTCATGTTTTCATATGTTTCATTTTTGAGGATGTCACAGGCAATAGGGATTGAAGGTGGTATGTTTCCTTGTGCAACAACACTCCTTTTAGGCTACGCATGGAAAAGTCTATGAATAGTTGCCATTCTTCCGGATTGAACCTGATGGTCATTGCTGCCATCAAACTCTCAATGTTCTTAAAAGCACTCAGTTCGCCTTATGTTATGAAGAACTGCTCAGAATCTTATTGATGGGAGCTCAATGCTGTCACTTTCACAGTGTCATCCAAAAGATTCCAATGTTGAAGTCTTGAAGACAACAGTTTGCTTTATTCTTTGACAGTTCTAGGTCTCTGAGGTCAGGAACTTCTTTATGCATGATCTTGTGGGGTTTAGCAGAGGTTACATTCATGAAAAATTCTGGATCTCTTGAAGAAGATGGCTGTGGTGTTCCTCGAAGTGTATTCTCCTCTTCCTCATTACAGTCCACGGAAAAACTGTCAGGGGGGTTTGGAATAGGCAGACCTTCACAGTGAGGCACTGGATGAATAGCTGATGGTATATTTGGGTACTCCACTGTCTACTTTTTCTTCTTGGTAATCCCTTTCTGAATAGAAGGCATCATACAAAAGCAGCAGTCTGTGAGGTGATTTGTCAACTCCATCCATATCACGGGCACTGCAAACAGCATGGAACATCCTTTGCAATTCATCCAAGCATTGAGCTTTGATGAACAGGACGTACAGCACATGTGCAGAGGCCAGCGCTTGTCCTGGTTGCCTACTTTACAACCAAAGCACAGGAAGTAGGCTTCTTTAGGACTGGGGTTAAACCACACTTCCTTGAAGCATATGCGACTTCTCCACACATATATAACAGAAGTTATTCACACAGTTCATACAGTTATGGGGCACTTCTAACCTGTCTGAAAAAAAGGCTGAGAGAAAGGTTTATGTCACTGCAAAAACGCACATGTAGAAGACCTAACACAAGTGTTGAGCACCCAAATGGACTCCTGCAACTCCACGGACAGACAAAGAAAGAACAGTTTATGACATTAGTTGATCACATGGTATTGAGAATGTGACCTGGAATGCTGTCACATGCCACCTCGGTGCCAAGCGCTCTACTTGTCCGCTGACAGTAACTTGTTCTTATGAGATCCCTTTTGTACCTTGGAAACCAGAGCCAATTCTCAATTTTTAATGGCATTTTCATGTCAGCTTCCCAAAATTAGCTAAGATTTGGTATTTTTGTTTCCGTAATTTTTTGCATGCTGCACAGTGTAATAAGTCAGTTTTCCCTAGATACTATGCATATTTTATTTTGCCTCCATTAGCCAAGTGAGTACTCTTAAAACAAGCAATAACTGTCATTATCCTCCTAAATAAAACTTATCTATTAAGCTTAATCAGCTTGAGGTTCAGTAGTTGATAAATAATTCTTTATCTTTAAGAAATAAAATTTTAAAAACAGTCTACAGTACTGAACACTGAAGACTTACCAGTACACCCTATTTTGGTTCAGAAATGGAAGTCCGAGTACTGGAGAGGACAAAGACCTGTAACAGGAAGTAGCATGTCTTACCGTATTCAGGGGTATCGCAATTTACAAGTATTACAACACAAATACATTCCTATCTGTCTATCCATCTATCCCTCCCTCCCTCCACCCACCTACAAAGTAAGCTGTTTAACAGTATTCTATGTTGGTCATGTCTCATTCAAGTATGAGCATCTGACATCAACATGCATTCTAATGATCCCGCTGATCTGGGCTCTGACTGTCATATGAGATAAAGAAATCCAACTCTAAGGCATCTACACCCAAATATCCCACATTATGCCATAACATATCTATATTCATCACCTTATTATTATCAAACAGAAAGGGCTAACGTAAAATTATAAAAAAAGACACTAAATTTGATCACATATATCTTACAATGCAGCATGACATCATCACATATTTCCACACTCGTTTGCAGTACCTGTATTAAGTTTAAAGACTTATGGCTGTTGCATAGAATGTACCCGACCACGAATGCTGGCAGCCTCAACACGGGGCAGCCTGTGACTTGCCAGAAGAAAAAAAGAAGGGAACTGCAGAGGAGCCAGTTGAGCCTTTATTTTATACATCCTGTTGTGATAATGCATAAACTATATTAAAATAACCTGTCAAATCACAACTAAAATTTATTGTCTACTTACTATTCATTACAACATGTTTTGGCCGACTTGGCCTTCTTCAGGTAAACACAAAAATACACAAAACCCTTGGGAGTTTAATTACAACATTCAATTTTATGAAAATAAGTGATATCTCACTTTTATATAAAGGGTAAAAAGATTCATATGGATTCATGTTTCTGAAATTGTATACATTCGAGTTATCCTAAAGGCATGCAAAAAATGCCCTGAAAGATCTAGTTTTACCTAATTTAAGGTTATTTTATGTTCAAGAATTTTGGTATATAATTTTACTTTCAGAAAATTCCGTACAGTAGTTTCATGGTTTTATGCTTCTAGTTTCTTGACTGTAGACTAGGGAGATATTATTACAGAAAATCTTCAGAGTGAGTTTAGTTTATAGGTTACAAGCTCCTTTTAATGGTGAATTTGGAAAGTGAAATACGGGGAGAGAATGAACGTGACGGTGACAGAGAAATTGTTTGAATAATAACTGACATGTTGTGACTGTGCACACTGAATTGCCCGACTCATGGTTACAGTACTGCTATATACTTGTCAGCATGAATCCCATTTCTTGGAATATATGGAGGGATATGAAGCCACTGTGATGTTCGTGGGTATAATTTTATTCAACCAGACAGTTTGTGTTTATTTCTGGTAATTATTACAAGATCACTGCAAGTGTTTGCAAAATTTGAATAAATCAACTACCACCAAGTAAAACTTGAAGGTCGCCTAAGATGACTGCTGCAATGATGTGGACTGCACTACTCTGCATTTGTTTTTGTATTCTCAGTACAGCCAAAATTTACAGTCCCACAAATTCTGGAATGTTCCTCCTTTGTCACGAAAACAGCCAGCCAGCCAGCAGGCAAGCCTGTCCAAAAATAGCTTTCCAAACAAAAGAACCACTTACCTGCATACAACTAACTGTCACTGTAACAAGAAACAGATTTTATGCCTGTAATTGAAATGAGGTGTGTTAGACCTCCACCCATCCTAATAACATACAAGGCATAGGTGCGGAAAGCATTTAGACATTTGAATTGCTAAACCCCTCGCACATTCCAAATCCTGAATAGTGCATTTTTTATTTAATTTATGTCATTATATAAACTGGCTAATATCCAAACAACCAGTTGATTGTCTCATATTTTTGAAGCACAGTCCGAGACTTGAACTACAGACCCTGGCCAGTTACAATGTGAAGATTCTTATGGTTCTGAAGAATTCTTGAATTCATATCAGTGACTTGACTGTGATCTAGTTTGCAAGATATAAAATCTGAAATCAAACTTGTAACTTCAATTCAGAGAGGGAGATACAGAAATTTTTATAGTTCTTATGCTAAGGACAGGATTACAGGGAGAACTTACACATTATTGTTGAGGATTTATATGAAGGTGGAAGGTATTTGTTTGTTTTATGTAGAAACTGATGGATTGCACAGTACTAAAACATGGTGACTGTTTACTGTGTATGGGTCTTGTTGGAATAAAGCTCTGAAGATGGTGTTTAGTTCCAACAACCAACTTAATGACCAGAATACCTTCTGGGAAAGTGAAGATCTACAAAGATAGAACTGGTGTCTGAATCATATACCCACACCAACCCATCCTGGCCTTGAAATGATGCCGCCTTATTTTGTGCAACTTAAAAAGTTCCTGTGTACTATATTTTATTCTCTCACATGTAACTGGCACTCCAGTTTTTCCCTTCAGGCATATAAACTCAACAATTTCCTGTTGTAATTCCTGGCAATATCCATGCGTGGAACCACTGAACGATTTTTGGGTGGAGTTTGCATTTATCAGCTTCCGCTTTTGTCACCTCCAACTTCATACATTTGCTTCTGCAACACTTAACTTTCTTGCTGCAGTGCAGTTATTAATTTTTTTAAATTCAGTCACCATTAGCTTAAGTCTGGTGTCATAACTTTTCCTGATTCCACTCAGAAAGCATGTCTTTTCTACATGGCCTGAGATTTTAATGGAATAACAATGACGCAGAATGCTCACGAATCAGCTCAACACTAATATTGCTACAGTATGATCTGTCCTCTTTTTCATCTGCAAGTGACAATTTGGCAATGCAGGCCTTGGTTTGGCTTGGCATGGTCTGGTTTGGTGCAGCCCTGTATAATGTGGTCAGGTTTGGCGCTTCATATGCGAATTTAAGACAACCTCACACATTTAAGTACCAAATTCAAGGAGAAAACCCCATCTTGCATTTGAGTAAATATGGTAATGCTGTAATGTGAGTAGTTAATGCTCTGTCTGTGCACGTGTGGGTGTGCATGAATACATGAACATTTGTACATGTGTGTGCACACGCGCACATGTTATTTCAGTACTTGTGCTTTACCTCACCTCCATTGGCCCTAGGGGATGAACCATTAATAAAACTGTTATACTCACCCTCCCACAGTCACGCAGTCTTCTGCAAGAAGAACAGTGCCTTGCATTCCATCAATGCTAACATTAACTTCAGCAGTGGTATCAATTTTGTTTTCATACAAGCCCTTAATGAAGTCATAGCCAGAATTCTTCACTGTCACATACAACCTGTCATCTCCCCGTACATTGCGTTTTTCTATAAAGTACGAAACAGAGAAACAAGTCATGCACAACAAAATATAGTTCACACACAGTGTGTATACATAGAAGTTCCAAGATCTCATTTCACTTTGTTTTAAAAGGTTGATAGCTAAAAGGACAAATGTTCTTGTTTTCTGAGGACAAAGCACGTACAGAACTAAATGATGAAAGGAAAGAAAATATTTTAATTTTGAACAGGTGCAGACAGAAATATATATGGTAAGTACAACAACAGCTTTACATTCTTCTTGGTATCACAGTCAATTCATACTTACTTTCAACAGAAGTTAAGGCTTCATAGTATGGCTCTAAAGCCTTGAATAATCTCTTCTCTTCAACAAATGGCAGAAGAGCTACACCTTGCCATGCGAACTTCTTTCCATTTAAGTCTATTTTAAAATCTTCTGGGTAAAAATCAATGATGGGAGAGTCCTGAAATGAATCAAACAGGCAACATCACTAACAGTGAAACCATCTTAACACATTTTTGGAAAAACTAAAAAAATTAGGATTATTAAGCAGAAAAAGTCTTGAAAAGGTTAGCCAGAAAACACGTTGTTATATTGTAATTCTGTATGGAAACTGACATTCACTTTACTAAAATGTAACTCCATACCAATTACGATCCGACTGACTCATTTCCACCATCAAACCACATTTTAAGCCTTACTCTCTTCAGTGCTAATGACACATTCTTGAAAACCAGATAAAATTCTTTTTATACACACAAATCTTACATGAAGAGCCCACTTTACCAGAACCATTCCATTAAGTACCAAATTCTACCACGCCATATCTTGCTGCTTTTGTCTTTTTCAAACTCAGTTGTTCATTACAGACTGTTTGAGTATTGTAACTCAACTTGATACAGCCACAGTTAAAGCTGACACAGAAATACCAAGTTACCCAGTAATTTTTTCACAAAGAACATTTGAAGTAACATCCACTTTGTCTATAACATTCAGCTTTCTTGAACTGACAGTGGCTTACGTTTTATGCTGGTCTTTGATACAGCTGACATGTTGACCACATATTCAATAATTAATCACTCTACAGAACAAGAACTTTAATCATGCATATACAACATACAGTGAACACAAAATATACATCAATTTTGTAAACAGAATATTTCCAACTATTGAAATTAAAGTAACAAATCCTTCATAATAAACCCCCTGCTGCAACTTATGGCCATAATAAATGCTCCCCATTTGCATACACACACATCATATAGAAATATACTGATATATGTACGTAACAATCATTACAACATCATCTTTCGACTTCTGTGTCTCTAAAAAAAAATAGACTATCAGGAATTATAAATTAATGAGTATACAAAGGCAGTCAAAAGATGCAGCAACATATAACTTTTATTTTCAGACTTCCATTCATTACTTAAGTACAAAGGTTTCTATTTTGTGAGATTCAATTTGTATTGAAGTGTGAAAATTCCTGCACAGCAAATAACACAACAGTCAGTGTATATTAAGTTCAAATATATTAAGCTATATGTTTTGGCTCACCTATAAAAGAACCAACATCAGGCAGTAAAATACAAAATGAAAATTATACGTGTGTTGCACCTTACGTAGTTGTATTATTTGCGTTGACATCTCAATGTGTACAACATAAGATATATATATGATACATGATTAGCCAAAAATTATTGAGTACAAGATAAATTTATATACTGGGGGCCAAAGGGGCAGTATGAGGTCTCAGGGATACATACTATGCTAGTGAGTATGTATTGCTAAAAAGCCTGAGGAATGCCACTTATTCCTGCCAAGTCCTATCCACACATGTCCACACCATGACCCCTGGGTAACGCTTTTGCGTCTAAGTTGTCGAAGGGCAGAAAAGCGAGTTCCCGACACTATAATTGGGACATATTAGCTACGGGAGTATACCCTAACAGAAAACCAAGGCCCTCCAATGCGGCGGAGGTTGGGCGTTAGGCCAGCTCCCTAAGCCCGTAAAAAACTTAACTGCTAAACAGTCTCAACTAAGGAAAGATGGATGGATAAAGGGATGCAGATCTAGGCGAGTTAAATGGAATTTAGCTAACAGAATGAATATTGGAACTTGGAATTTATTGACACTGCTGAAACCAGGCAAGATGCAGGAGCTAGCAGAGCAGATCAAGAGAATTAAGCTTGATGTTGCGATTCAAGAAATCAGGTGGAGTGGCACTGGTTTAATTCAGAGAAAAGACTTCTCTTTCTATTATAGTGGAGCAAATAATAACACTGGCCAGACTGGAACTGGCTTTTTAATACAGAAGAACATGCAAAAATTTATAATCTCATTTATGCCATATAATGAAAGGTTATGTAAATTAAGACTGAAGGGTAAATTTAACAATATCTCACTAATTGGTGTATATGCTCCTACAGAAGACAAAATGGACGAAATAAAGGAACAGTTCTATGAGGATTTGCAAAAGGTGGTGGATAACACACCTAAAAGTCACACAATTATTATTCTAGGTGACTTAAAACGCAAGACTGGGGGAACGAAGATGCCTACAGAGGAGTAAGAGGCCACTATAAATTACATCAAAACACAAGTGGAAATGGCGAACTGCTATGTGAACTTGCAGTCTTAAACAATACAACTATTATGAGTACGCAATTCCAACATAAATTAATTCATAAAGGAACTGGGATATCATCTGATGAGAAGACTGTTAATCAAATAGATCACGTTATGATAAACAGAACAAGAAGAAGCTGATTGAAGATGTAGATCGATGAGGGGGCCGAACGTTGACTCAGATCATTTTCTAGTGAAAAGTACATTTAATCAGAAATTACCTGCAGTATATAAAATTAAGCCAACATTAATAAAAAAGTGAAATAAATTGAATCTGCAAGATCCGGCAAAATTAAAGCAATACAGGAAAATATTACATTAGAAATTGAGTCACATTAATATAAAACAGGGAATAAACGATGACCGGAACAGCATTAAAACAGCAATAACAGAAACCGCAAGTGAGGTATTTCAAATACAAGGAACAACCAACAAGGAATGAATGGTGGGATGATTATTGTAGACAAGCAATTCTAGAGAAAAATAATGCCAGAATTAAAGCGCTGGAGGCCAAAACAAGGGCAAGTCAAGAAGCCTACAGAGAAAAAAGGAGGATGGCAAATAAGATATGTAGAAATAAAAAGAAGTGGCTCAATGATAAAATCATGGGAATAGGGGAAAATCACAAGAAAAATGAAATGAGAAAGTTTTTTGATGGCATTAAAAACACCAGACAACAAGGAATTAATATACCAATATTAGTAAAAGGATCAGATGGCAATATCATCTCTCAAATTGAACAAGTTTTAAAAAGATGGAAAGAATATTTCTGTGAAACTCTTAAGTGATTCACCAGTTGAACAAGTCCTAATAGAAGAAATAACAAATGATAACCAAGAAGTTGATACCCCATCTTACAATGAAATATGTTATATAATTAATAACCTTAAAACAAATAGAGCCGTGGGATCAGACAATATCCCTCCGGAATTAATTAAACAGAGGAAGAACATTAAAAGGACACTGCATAAATTGATCCCAAATATATGGGATAATGAAGAGCTACCAGACCAATGGAATGAAGGAATAATTTATCCAATTTTTAAAAAAGGCGATAGACTAAACTGTGAGAATTACAGACCAATTACATTGCTGAATATTGCATATAAGATATATGCAATTCTGTTAAATAACATATTAGTGAAAATAGTTGGAAAGCAACTAAGTGACGCTCAAATGGGATTCCGGCCTAACAGATCAACCATTGATAACATATTCATAATTAGACAGGTTCTTGAAAAGTGCCATGAATTCAACATAGAATTACACAATATATTTATGGATTATTCAAGAGCATTTGACTCAGTTTACAGAAATAAAATAATAGAATGTCTGCTGAAGTATGGAGTACCCACTAAGCTAATTAGACTGATCTCTCTAACTTTTATTGATACAAAGGCAAAAATTAAAGTAAATAACGGTCTAAGTAATGACTTTAAAGTTGAATTTGGAGTTAGACACAGAGATCCATTATCTGCTACCCTTTTTAGTGTATTTATTGACTCAATCTTAAAACAGTTAGACATCAGAGGTAACATCTCTACCAGACTTAAACGATGTATTGCATATGCTGACGATATTCTGATTACAGCTCGGATTAAACAGGCTGCAGTCAACACATTTGAGAAACTGAAAAATCAGTCCCTGAAAAGTGGTTTAGTAATAAATGAAAATAAAACTAAATATCTTAGGTGTACAAGAGGAAATTACCAAATGGATGATGTGTATACCAACAACATGCGACTGGAACAAATTCATTCTTATAAATACTTAGGATCGATCATAAACAGAGATAACTCTATTGAAGAATAAATAAGAGAAAGAATCATGTCTGATAACAATGCATATTATGCAAACAAATCCATACTCAAGAGTAAATTGGTCTGCAAGAAGTCCGAACTTAAAATATACTGGACCATCATAAGACCTGTAGTCATGTATGGCTGTGAAACCTGGATCTTGAAAGAAGCCATCAAACAAAAACTATTAGTCTTTGAAAGGAAAATATTAAGAGGGATATTTGGACCCACCAAAGAATTAAATGGCACGTGGAGAATCAAAACAAATAGTGAACTCAATAAATTGATTAAAAACCATACTATAATTAATTTTATTAAAGCACAAAGACTAAGTTGCCTTGGACACATTCACCGAATGGATAATGACAGGACAGTCAGAAAAGTTTACGAGTGGAAACCAATATCCACAAGACCACAAGGCAGACCAAAACTCAGATGGGAAAATGATATCAAGAATGATCTAAAAGAAATGAAATTAAATAACTGGAGAATTTGCATCCAGGATAGAAACAAGACTTTCAATATATGAAGTTGTAGCGCATGATGATGATGATGATGATGATGATGAAGATAAATTTATATAACAGCAAACAAAATGTTGAGAATATTTGTAGCTATAATCATAAGAACAGTGGGAATTATAAATTATTAAAACAGTTCTTCCTAAACAGTGATAGGAGTATACAGGCTTGTGTGGCAACAGGGGACTTAGAAAATCTGTCCACACTTATTTAATCCGTAAGGAGCAGGACTAGAAGAATATGATACATAAGTTGAGATCTCAATGCAATAATGCAACAACTAGATGAGGTATAAGATATGCATAATTTTCGTATTGCATTTTACTGCCTCATGATGGCTCTTTATAGGTGAACCGAAACATGCAGCTCAATACACAGGGTGATTCATGACTTGTGGACATTACTGCAGGAGATGATTTCCTAGGTCTTTGTGATCAAAAAAGTTCACACAAACATGTGTCCAATTTTGGATGGTTACGGAGTTATGACCACTTCAAACTTAGAATAGAGGGTAACGTTTATTGACAATAAACGGAACAAAATAATAGACCAGCATAATACATGATACATTTAAAGTATAAATATAATGTTAACTTCGTGAAATTAACTTTAATTTGCACTCATCTGTGCTTAAACCTGGTTTTCGAAAATGCCACCGCTGGCCGCAACACAGGCTGCTGCTCAGTTGTGAACTGCATGAGTTGTTCGTTGCAGCTTCCACTGACTGTTTCTGAAGCATTCTGCTGCATCGAAAATGCGACCAAGCAATGCAGCGTGTGTTCCCACCTTCACACCGTAAACCAGTTCTTTCATCCATCCCCATACACAATAATCCAGTGGGCTTAAGTCTGGAGACCTGGCTGGCCAATTGTGGGGACTGCCACGTCTGATCCATCGCCCAGGGAAATGATAGTTCAGGAAATTTCTAACTTCATGTGAAAAATGAGGAGGAGCTCCATCACGATGGAAGTATATACGATCTCGTTTATTCACAGGCACAACCTCCAAAAATTGGGGCAATTCCTTCTGCAGAAATCGCAGCTATGCCTCTCATGTAAGACAACCTTCCAAGATGAAAGGACCTATTAGCTGATCGTCCAGAACTGCACACCACACATTGACACTAAAACATAGTTGAAAGTTGCTTTCTACAGTGGTGTGGGGATTCTCCCCTGCCCACACATGAGAGTTGTGTGTATTATTGACACTGTCGCGATTGAATCGCCCTTCGTCAGTAAACAGGATGTAACGATGCAACTGGCGACTGCCACTGAACCACTTGCAAAATTCCAGCCTGTGAGCAAACTCACGAGGTCCCAGATGTTGCATTCGCTTTACGTGGTATGGATACATGCCCTCTGCATCCTTCTTCTTCAGCAATGCCTTGATTAACATCACGCTCGGCTGCAATGCGAACGCCGGTAAGTGTACCAGTATCTCGCAATGTCTGGTAAACTCGAGTAAACACCGTTCGGGTTGGTATTTTACAGTTTGGAAAATGTCGCTGATATTCAGCTACGGCATGAACTGAATTACTGTCACAAAAACTGTACACATAAACCGCATCTGCATAATCTGCAACTGAAAATGTAAATGGCATCATGAACATAACAGATGCACCAAGATGTGAATACATACGGGACTAACAGGCACCCTACCGTGTGTCGCTTCTACCGCCCATGCCTTTATGAAACTATCGCCATACTGTTCTAAACATTAGGAGCCGGCACAGTTACTACAATGTAAGTGATAAGGGGTTTTGAACAGGTAGTAGTTGCTAAGTCATTGAGTATACACTGGCCACCCGAATACACACCCACCCCACCTTCCCCGCATTCCTTAAATACCTTCCAAGTGTCAAGATATGGGAACTGGATGGTAGCTGGGTGGGCAAGTCAGGTGGCAAAAATAATGCTTGCAAGGCGAACGATAAGCCACCAAGTTGAGTACATCACCCGCCAGCTGGTTCCATAAGACGCGGTTCACATGAGGGTGTGTACAGGAATTAAAAAATGCCCATAACTCTGTAACCATCCCAAATCGGACACATGTTTATATGAACTTTTTTGATCACCAAGATCTAGGAAATCACCTCCTGCAGTAATGTCCACAAGTCATGAATCACCCTGTATTTCAACCTAATATGTGAAGACTGTTGTGACTGATGATACTCTCCTTAGCTTTACGTATTTATATCACAATGGGATGTCACACTTCAAAGTAAAAAATAACATGCATACACAATTTGTTATACTCACTGGACAACTCATGAGAGAAGCCCATGGTGCTGGAACATGAGAGCTGCTTGCTGCTGGGAACACACCCATCAGCTGCTCCAATGGACGGAACTGAAAGTGTCACCATGGAGTTAAAGCACACGTTAAAGCTACCAAACAGAATAATATTCACAAATGATCAAAGGACAATATCCATAAAGCATGTCTCATACATACTGGTTTAGTTCCTTTCTCAAACTCTGTTATCACCTCAGCAATATTCACAAAATCTGATGCAAATGGAGCATAATGGTATGGAAAGTACCACTTCCATGATGCACATCCCTGTAAAAACAAAATCAAGCAGTCACTTACAAGTTCCATAATCTGTACCCTGCATGATAAATTGCTAGAGATTAAACAGAATGGGGCATTGAGTTAGCTCAGTCAATATAACAATTAGGCTGGATGAAATTTCTCTCCTCTCCAAAGTATCTAGACTGGCTCTGGGGACTATCCAGCCTCCTATTCTATGGATAATGCAAGCTCTTTCCCCAGGGGTAAAGTGGCTAGGCATGAACCTAGCCCTACTGCCAAGGTTGAGAATGTATGGAACTGTATATCCCCACATGCCTTCATGGCATGCATAGGAACACCCCTACCTTGAACTTCAAACAATAGGGCAGACTGTACATAAGCCTTCTGCTGTGGTAACAACAAATACGGAGTTCTACAGATTCAGTCAGTAACACATTTATACTTCAAAGAGTCATCTTAATGGTTTACTTAGATTTTAAAATTGAAAACAATTTCATATATAACCTTGAAATCGCCCATAGAGTGAGTTTTTCACTAAAATAAAAAAACAGTACACTAATACAGTACAGAAGAACTCTTTTTATCAAGGAATCCATAACACATTGTATTTACAAAATCTAGTTATATTTTATTAAAGTTTTTGTATAAACAGGTCTGTATAAAACTGCCATTAACGAAATATTAAGATGTATTCAACTTGGACTGCCTTAACACCAATTATATTCTGTCTCAAAAATACAGAATAAATAGAGCATTCACGAGGATGTTAGATATCTGTTTCTTCAAAACAGACATATCACTTGCTATTACCAGTGCAACTTGTGTTGTGCGTCTTAATTTTGTGGCATTCTTAAACATACACATCATTACTACAATGACTTTCAAAACTCTACAATAATCAATACCAGATCAACAAATTAAAAACTTTAAACACAAGCACAAGATTGAACCAAACAGGAAAAAAGAAAGACACATGGGCAAAGTGGAGCACTTTTACACAAATACAAAAGGAAACCAAATATATTATGCAGATACTGGTCTCCATAAACTCCCATGTTAATTAAGGGAACAGCTGCATGTGATTTTACAGTTCATGTGTGGTGTGTTACAAGTGAAACTATGATTACTGCGCCCCTTTGTTTCCGAGACCATAAACTGACACTGATACAGTGAAACCTTGTTAAGAAAGTTTTGAAAATTCCAAGAAAATCCTACTTCTTAAGTGGGAAATTTCTTAAAAGGGTAATTTTAATGAAATGCGAGAGTTTTGATGCTTTTTTATCTAGACTTCTTAGGCAGGAAATTTTCTTAACCAGGTTTTTCTTAAGCGAGTTTCACTGTACGTAACACACGTTCTCACAGCACTTTTTTGAACACATGTCTGATATGAGAAAACATATGCCTCTTTCCAGCAACATAATGCAACACCTCACACTGCAAACAATTTTCAGCACCTTCTTTGAATACGGTGATTAGAAACATTATCCCAGTTAAAGTTGGAAGATGCTAATGTGAAAAAAACTAAGGTAATCAGAATGGCAAGACAACCATCCCCAGTAGAGATTACGACAGATCAAAAACAACTGGAGAATGTGGAATAATTCAACTATCTAGGTAGCCTGATGCAAGATGTATGTGTGAATTCAAATCCAGGATTGCCATGGCAAAGGTAGCATTCAACAGGAAGAAAACTCTTTCCACCAACAAACTGGACTTAAATTTAAGGAATAAACTAATGAAATGCTACATCTGAAGCACAAAGCTTGGTATGGTGCTGAAACTTGGACACGTCGGAAAACAGTTCAGAAATATACTGAGCTTGGAAATGTGGTACCAGAGACGGCTGCAGAAGATCAGTTGGACTGATGGTGTAAAAAAGGAAGATGTATTACAGTCAATTAAGAAAGTAAGTCCTACATACAGAAAAAAAAAAACTGAATTCTATCTGGATTGGTTGCATCTTGCACAGTAACTGCCTTCTCAAACATGATATTGAAGGAAAGATAGAAGGAATGAGAACATGAAGAAGAAAACATAAGCAGCTACTGGTTGACTTTAAGTGAAAGAGAAAATATCGGAATTTGTAAGAAGAAGCACTAGACTGCACTCTCTGGAGAACTCGCTTTGGAAGAGGCTATGGATGTGATGCAAGACAGACTACACAATGAATGAGAAACTTAACATTTAGTATAACGCATATATTGCTTTCTGTGTACTGATGGTTTATAGGACCCAAAGAGTACAGATTAAGGCAGACAAGTAGCACAGGACACAAGAAACACATACTAAACTTTTATTGGTATATGAGAATTGCCTAAAAATTTTTGTAACAGTTTCTACACTTCCACCAAAATCAACATGAAATGTCTGCAATTTTTTCTGTAGTCAATTTCGAATGTCCCGCTTGCTACTGCACTGCCACAGAACAACAAGTTTTCTCCTTTCATCCTTCGGTTGAATGCCAATGGCATCCAAAAATTTACATTCATACAATGACTTAAAGATTCCATTTTCAGGCATTGCTCCCAGATGTTCTACCATTTCCTTCCATAATTCTCATTCTTGGAGACTAGTAATATCTTCCTTATGTTTATGATACATGGGTCTGTATCCTGCAACCACTATGAGTAAACTCACTTGCTCATTCATGAATGTCAAATACTCACAGATACAAAAGAGCACAGGTATAGCTATTTTAATAGGGCTTCTGTGATAACCCTAAGAGTGTGTTCTTAGATCCAGAGACCTGCTGAAATCAACAGTCTTACATTAACATCCCTCTCTATCCTACAGCCTACATAGCAGAAAAGTAAAGCAGTGCAGTTATTCAAAGATGATTGGTTTGCGTGATCTCAGTGGTCACTTTTTACATCCCACACCAAACAATATATCCCTGGGCTAAGATATAGTCAATGCTTAAAGAATATAACATATGTACTGCAACATTTCGACTCTGTTTACAAAGAAACATTATCACACTCATTGTGTACAGGCAAATTGGTCAACCAAGTGAGGAATCATTGTCCCATTCCTGCCCAGGGCAAGAGATATTGCTTTTCTGAATTATCCAGACCAATGCAGGAGCCACCTGTCCTATCCAATGAGTAGTGGGGGCTCTTCACCAGGGATAAAAAAAGGCCAGGGAATGAGGCTGACAACTCACCTCCATCTACTGCCAGGGTTAAGATTGAGTGGAACTATACCTCCACTGTCCTGTATGTCTTCATGATGTGCAGAAGCAGAACATTACCTATTTTTACTGTGCATATCTAGTTTGAAACCATACATTAAATAAGTTTCATTAAGCACTATTCTTCATCATAATCACCATGTTATCATCATTATGGGAACAGCCCACACAAAAAGGCTACTGAAGCCACGTAAAAATAGAACTTATACCTGATAATAATATTTCAACACCCAACACAGGCCACGAACATACTGAAAAGCCACTCTGTGTCTGAACTCAATGTTCTCCGCAGCCACATCAAATTTGGATTCATAATATCTGTCCTTGAAGCCATCTTCCCATAAGCGAACCTCATCATGGGTTTCTTCTTCATCATCAGAATCCTCATTCATCCCATCAGACTTTCTCTTCTGTCCTCCATTACCCTGAACAACATGACAATCTCAGGTGAAACTTTTATACAGTGTGCTACATAGTTAAGGCATTTTTTTGTAATCTGAAGAAATAAAGAGAAAGATCTGATATTCCACTGGTGCAGATATGCATTGTGGTCATATGGGTTAGCCTACTACAAATATATTAACATTTTAGATGAAGGTCCTCCAACCATCTTCATGGAAGTAATGACAATGCAGGCAGTGCGTTCCCACGAAATGGTGGTACTCACTTAGCAGACCAATTGGTGTAACAACAGAGACACCAATATGAAAACATTAAGTTTAAAGTTTATTTAAAACTGTGCTGTATACTCTGGAAGATTTATTAATTTTAACTTCTGCAATAACAACAGGCTACTTCAGACATAACAGACATGTACACTACTAAATAACATTTATAGCAGGATGGCTAGAAGCAAAATGACTGATACAGCAACTATGGTGATGGAAGAGTGACAGCTTTCAAATGGCAAATAATAATAATGGAAATGTTAAAAGACAAGAAATCCCTGTTACCAAATAACATATGCACGCTGGCAGCACATTGTCAAGAAGGCATTCCAATGTATTACTTGTTATAAGCCATACTTGTAATAACAGACTTTCAGAGTACGTCCATATCACAAAATTCTGTAATTTGAAACCTATTTTTCCAGGGATGCCCTTGCTGTAAGTGGAGATGCATTGCTATGAAGATTTTTCAGTTCACATTTGTAACCAATGTACATTTTTTATGCATAAAAATTAACAGTAGATACTCAAATACAAATTTCAAAACCTACAAAAATTTAAACTTCACTCATCATTAGAGAAATTTTAGTGGAGGTTGAATGATTACAGTAAGCAGCATGACCATCCATCCCCACATGTTACTAACACAAGCACATGCACAAACTAAATTTCTGAACAAGTAATACTTTCTTAAATGAGAACTAGTTTCAGCTGAATGTGTTGATGTTTTTCATTTTGTGTTTAACAAAATTTTAATATATATTCCAGATTTCCATAAAGGTAAATTTACAGTCAAGATTTATAATATCTACAAGGGCAAAATTCTGTAATATATAAGTTAAAGTTTTTACGGTGACTAAACTGAATAAAATGTTCTCAGGCTAGCAGCCATGTCAGATTGCTTATTAGTGAGTTAAGCCAATGTTTTGAGGACCATCTCAACCCTCGTCATCAGGGGACTGACTACGTGCAATTTCACAGGTAGTCAGTGGAGACAGTCCTCGAAACGTTGGCTTCCTCACCATTAAACAATCTGTTGCGGCTGCCAGTCTGACAACATTTCATTCGAAATGATGTAACCCCAACATCTGAGGCACAGGAATGTACTGCACTTCACACACCCAAAAATATGAGTACCCAGAATTTTACCACATGGGATACTGAATGGAAAAGAACCAAAATACGTACAGTACAATATGACCATTTACAGTGACAATCTCTTAAGATGTTTTTGAAAATTCCAAGAAAATCTGACTTCTTAAGCAGGAAATGTCTTAAAAGGTAGAACCAAAAAGTTATCTTTTTTTAAGTATTTTTTTGGTGAACTTATTACATATGTATGCTTAATTTGTATAATCTGCAGCTGTCTTAACACATTCTCACCAATATCTGACCATCTAATCATTTTCTCTGTAACCTCTCATTCACAGTTTTATTTACATCTTTAACTATACTGTCACTGACTTTTCATTCACAAGTTCACATTTCACTCTAGATGTTTAATTTCTCTTGAAATATTTGTCAAGCATGGGGTGTCTTGCTGTTTTTTAAAAAACAGTTGCAGTATACATCTTCAGACTACACAGGCTTTGCACTACGTGCTCTGGGACATCTGGGTTGCTTCACAGAAAATGTTCATATTTTTCCAAGTACTCCATGGCTTCAGAACATGTGGGAACATATGGACAGTCATAAGCCACTGGACCATCCATTTCAAGTTCATCCAGGTTGTCGCATGTGAGCACACACACATATCTAGCATCAGACTGCCATCCCCCCAGCTGGGTGGCTTCCACTTCCACGTGGCTTCTGCATCTCACAGCAGAACTCTGCACCAGCAAAGGTGGAAGCCCAGATGGCATAGGCTAGTGCGCCTAAACTTCTTCAAATGTTATTGGCTGCCTGAGTTCCCTCCCAGATCCCAGCCAGGTGAAGCACAACTCAGCTTCCACATGCCAGGGTTGCCAAATGCAGGCTCATGCAAGTCAAGGAACAGCTACAATACGCTTCTGGTCCACCAGTACAATATTTTGGTTGTCTTGATGGAAGAGGGACAGAGACTAAGTAGTGGGGACTGACTGATAGCAGTTTCTGCATCACGGGAGAAGTATACACCCCCACACCATGAGGCTGCATCATTCTGCTGTGTGAAACTTGAAGAAATGACCTTGGAGATTAACCTATATGAACTGACCACGCCATTTGAACGCTGTATTTTGGAAACAGAACAAATGTAAACTGGGAGAAACTGTTTAAGATTTTGATGCAGAACATGTATTAAATGGGTAAAAAAAACTTGTTTTCTCGCCAAATTTGTTACTTCTTAGGTGGGAAATTTTCTTATGCGGGGACGTATTAAAAGTGCAACATGTAATGTTAATCATCACCACCACCATCACCATCATCGGCACTATAACTTGTACACAGTCTTGGCCTCTTTCAGATGTTTCCTCCATTCTTCGCAATTCATGGCTGTTGCCCAACAACTCCTTATTTCCAGCATCCTTGATCCTTTCCCACATCACCTCTCCACCTGCTGCACAGTCTTCTGACTTTTCTTGGCCCTTCCAGCTGCATATACATCAATCTCCTAGGCACAGAATTTTCCTCCCTTCTTGTAAAATGACCAGCACATCATGGTCTTACAATTCTGATTATTACTGAGAGTCTGGGCTCTTTAAAAAGACCACAGAGTTCTTCATTATACCCACACCTTCACTGTTCATGGTCCTTAAAAGGGCCCTATACTCTTTAAAGAATTTTCCATTCAAATACATCCACAATTTTCTCATTCTTTTCAGATAGTGTCCGGCACTACACACTGCACAAAACTACTGAACGTATCAGCATCTTACATTGTAAAATCTTCATAATTCTAGATATAAAATTAGATTGAAAGTGCTTCTGGAGGCTGAAATAACATCTGTTTACTGTTGCAATTCTATTTCAAACTTCTTCTGTCATATTATTTATCCTTAGTGAGGAATGTACCCAAATAGGTAAAAGTATGTACATTTTCAAAAGTATATGGCTCTATTTCCAAAACAGGTATATCCAGAAATCTTCTCATTTTCATAGCCATATATTTTGTTTTATTCTGACTTATTTTGAGCCCAAGCCTCACAGCTGCACTTTCTAAGGAGTGAAATTCTTCTACCAGATCTCTACGTGTTCCAGCTATTAAAACTAAATCATCTGCGTACGATATTATTTGCACTGATTTTGCAAAAGAATGTCCACTAGTCTGCACACACGAATCTTACAATTGCCTTTTGTAGGACTATGCTGAAAAGGAGATATGCTACAGCATCTCCTTGCCTCAACCCATTAGTTAAATCTAACAGTTCTGAAAAAAGTTCTACAAACACGTACTAGAGGATGTGGTTTTCATTGCTGCTCTCACCATTCTGGTCAACTTCTCTGGTATGCCTAGGTCATTCATCACTTTATACAGCTGTCTTCTGACGACTGAATCATATAGGGCTTTGAAATCAATAAAAAGAGGAAATGTATTTCAATCTTACTTTCTCGCGTATTTTCTAAAGTCTGTCATATGATGAATAGGGCATGGTTGCTGATTCACCTGGTCAGAAATCATACTGCTATGATTCAATTTCTCCTTCAGTGTATGGGAGCAAGTGGGTAAAAATAATATTTGACAGAACTTTATATAGTGTATTTAATAATGATATTCCCCTATAATTCTCACATTCCAAAAGATCACCGTTCTTATGTATTGGGCATATTACACATCTTTTCCACTCATCTAGTATCTTCTCTTGTGCCCATACCTTCGTCATCAGCTCACAAATTTATTTTGTAAGACTTTCTCCATCAAAGTTTATTAATTCAAATGGTATTGTGCCTGTACCAGGAGATTTATTATTCTTCATTTTATGGAGTGTCTTCTGCACTTCCTCCATTGTCAGTTCAGATACTAACTGGCTTTCAGCTGATATAACGTGTACTGGTGAGGGCTCAGATATATGTATCGTAACCTTATTCAGTATACCATCAAAGTGTTCTCTCCAATATCTCAGAACACCTCCTTTACCTGAATTAATCTTCCTTCTTTACTTTTACATACGGTTGTCCTTGGCTTAAAGTTCGGTGTTGCACTATTAACCTCCTGACATAATAATCTCACTGCTTTCTCCCTTCTTGCAGATTCCAGCTCCTTCATTTCCTCATTACAGAATGCCCACTTCTTCCATTGGTGTATTCTTTTTCCAACTCTTTGTAGGTGCCCATACTCTTCCTCATGGGCCCTTGTTGGTTTCTGCTGGATTTGCCCATATATCTCATTTATCTTCCTTGTGACCTCTTGGCATTCTCATCAAACCATATTTTTCTTCTTCCTTGTGGGATTTTTCCAACTACCTCATCTGCCACAGAAACAATGCATATCTTAGGGATTTTCCATCATCATTTAAATCACCAGTATCATTAATCCCAACTGAAGATTGGCCAAGTAACTCACTCGTTCTGCATATTGCTTTGCAGTACTTCCATTCTTTAGGAGGCCCACATTAAATTTGTCCATTTGCAACCCTTTCTCCAGTTTACTTCTGGCAATCCTGGTTCATATTTTGGATCAAATCAGATAATGGTCCTAATCCACATTTGCTCATCCAAATAGTCTCACATCCAGCAGATTTCATCTATGTCTGTCGTCTATCCATATATGGTCTACTTGGTTGATGGTATTTCCATCAGGAGTCCTCCAAGTTCCTTTATGGATCTTTTTATGTATAAACAAAGTTCCACCAACAACAAGATCATGTGCTAAGGCACAATCTACTAAACGTGATCCATCATCATTTGTATCATCATGGAGCCCATGTCTTCCAATATTAGGTCTGCGGATGGAGTCTCTTCCTACTTGTGCGTTCATGTCCCCTACTGACACTTTTATATTGTGTCTTGGACATTCTCTATAGGCCTTAGTGCAAGCCTCATAAAAACCATCTTTTTTTCCCACCATCTGCATCCTCAACAGGAGCATGTGCATTAGTAATGCTATAATTAAAGAATCTTCCAGCTGTTCTTGTTATACACAGCCTATGGTTGATGGATATATATCCAATAATTGAATTTTTCATTCTATTATTCACAAGAAGCCCACACCAAATTCAAGTTTCTTCAGATGTCCACTACATAAAATTATGTGCTTTCCTTCATCCACAATGCCTGTCCACCTCATTTCCTGTAGAGCAAGAACATCCACACTATTTTTATAGTAATTTTTGCCCATTTCATCTATCAGTTTCCTAAGGAATCTGCCTTGATATAATGTCCTGATATTCCAGGAATATAATCCAAATTCTAGTATCCATTTTTGTTTGCCAGACTGTACATATGGTCCTTCCCAATTCTTTCTGAGGCTACCTCTCGGTTTCATAACAATAGCTTTTCACTGTGTAGGTTGTTAGGCATACAACAAACCCTTCCAGGAGGACCGGGATTTGATTTTGGGGTTTACTCCCCTAGGGAGGTTGGCTTTATCATGCCTAAAGAGTCCCCCTACCCTTCGCTGTGGACTGCTACTTTGTCTGCTCCCTGCCCTTCAATCTGTCTGGCATGGGTGTCCCTACCAGGAGCTTAAACTTCTGCCAGCATAACCCTCGAGGTCACAGCAGGACACACAAACCTCTTCATGACGATAAGGTGGCAGTCCTCGAGGAGGGTAATGTTAATCAAATGGGAGAATTTTGGTGCTTTTTTATCCTGACGTCTTAGGCGGGAAAACATCTTAACCAGAGACAACTTAAGCAAATTCCACGGCACCATCATTCTACTGGCATAATCCATCATTTCCAGACTTTTCTTTGCTACAAATAAAGTTATGTATTATATTAAACCTGGGAAACCTTTTACTATTAGAAAATATAATTACAATGCAAGGTGCAATTTAGGGAGTGACAATGTTTACCTCTGGTCTCAGCATAGATTTCAAAGCCTGTGAAGGACCTGTTCCCATCAGTTGCTGCTCCAAATGACTGCTGTGATGCATGCCCTCTTTCCGCATGTGATATGCCTCCTGTCGTGGATTATGCACAGGCTTTACTTCCTTGCCTAAAGGCTACATGGAAAGAAGCAAATTTAATATCATGACACAGATACTAACAGTCAACACTTATACACTAAATGTGGTAATATTACGGTGGGAAGATTGGAGAAGGAGCACACATGCAGTAATATTATGTTTTCCCATTTTCCATGTCATAATAAAGTTTAAATAATATGACACATTCATCTAACTAGCATGCATCCCCAAATAAGGCATTAACACTTATTTTTTAATATCATGATTTATAGAAAATAAAAAATAAAATTCAAATAAACTTGTCCACTACATTTAGGATGCTGTATCTGTGTAAACACAAAAAATGCTAATAACTGATAATGAAATGAAAGTAATGTCACCTGTCCCTAGTGGCCAGTCAGGAAAGGCTCAAACTTCTGTAGTATTGCAATATTGTTATCTGTACCTCTATAGAAACCTACAATCACAGTAGCAATAATCAACAAATAATGCAGCTGCACTTCTACCATAAAGATGGATGCAACGTGACCTTCTGAAACATTTCATTTGTACCCATCTACCAGATTACACTGTGTAATAACCTGGAAGACCACAGTACTATTCTTTACAGCCATGAAAACTTCAAATCTCATGTAAAAATTGTGGTCATAACTGACAGGAGATATATGGTCGACGTGTACTACTGCAATGCCCTGTATCCATCTGAGTGAGTGTGTCCCCCCACCTTATCACTTAAGGACAGGACAAGATGCACTTCCCAAAAATGTTCACTCTTCAACATGAGATGATAGACAAACCAAGTAATTCCAGGTGCACTCAAAATAGGGTCCAACCATGGGGCCTTATGAATATAATTATCAAATTTTTGGTTTCACAGGATGATATTAGTTTCAGGAGCTAGTCTGTCCTGAATTCAAAGCAGATGTACAATCCAGTACACTGCAATGTCCGGTTAACTTAACATTTATATTTTTTTTGCATGGTGCAACAGCCCCTAATGGCCCAGGGCCTCCTCATTATTGAGGCATCACAATCATACTCAGACATAACACACTCAGTAGTACTCCTGTGGATGAGTGATCTGCCCAACACAGAGACCTCTAAGTGACAACACACAAGACTCACAACAGGCAGACATACATGCCCCTGATGGGATTCAAACCCGAAACCCCAGCATGTGAGTGGCTGCAGACCCACACCTTAGACCAAGCAGCCAATGGGATTGGCAATGTTTATCATATGGCCTTTCAAATTCCAAATTCAACCTACATGACCACGGCACTTTTCAATTAAATGCACACTGCTATATCTTTTCAGGTTATACACTGTATTCCATAAATCTGGTAAGCCAAAAAGGTCAAATTACAAGTACACTGCCAAGAAAGATTCCATTTACCCATGCTCGAAGTTTTGAAACAAGTCTCCTATTAAATATGCATCAATCTATGATCCTTTACAAATTTATTTTTGCCTTAAATTTTAGTTCCCATGAGAACAAAAACAGAAATTTTTATGAGAATATACGAGGTACATTGTACTACTGAGCTGCTGACTATTCAACACTTGGAATATAATAGCATTGTCTATACGTGTCCTCAAAATGCTACGCACTGTTTATATTACAACAGCCCAGAGCTACAAGCATTTCATGTAAAAAAAGGACCAAGGACACATTTTCTTTACTATGATAAATCAAATGAAAATCCTTTATCTGCTCTTTAATTTTTGTCTTGAATTTTTATTATCTGGAATCAATAAAAAATTATTGCAGTGAACAAGTTCTTCCATTATTTCTTAACTGCAAGGATTTGTATGTGATTTTTGTGTATTATAATTTCATGTTTATGTCAGTCTTCCACTCAGTAATTCAGTTTTTCTCCTCTGAGAAGCAAAGTGTCAACACAACATTGGAGGAAGCCCAACTGAGCAGTTAACAGATGGTCAAACGGTACACGCAAAAGAGCAAAAACTGGTTTGTGAAAACATCTACAAGGTATACAATACTAAGTGTGGCTAGTTCAAGGGATGTACATTTTATAAAAGGGTTCAAGGAATAAGGAAAGGCAACTTTCAAGGGCTTCTATACACACCCGTCTCATTTTTGACACTCTGAGAAACAATAAAACAAAAAATGTTGCTTGAGAGCAACTATGGCAAAAATCACAGGGTGTCAGGGAACAAAACTGCCCCTTTGAAGTGCATAATTCATGTGTAAGCCATGGGCAGTCGCTTAAAACTACAGAAGCATTTAGGACAAATAAGGTAAATAACAGTGCTGTTGCTATAAGTATAGAAAATCTTAAGAATATCATGACATAAATGGACAATGCTTTCCCTCTCAGGCATAACGTATTGCATATTAAGGGTCACTATTTTCCATTTTGAGTGTAAAAGGATAACAGATTAGACATGATTTCCTATCCATCGATTTAGAAGAGACTCACTTGAGGCGCGAACTGTCCTTTTGGAACCCAAGCAGGTTGCCATTGATTTATCATTTTTGTACGTCTCTTCTTTGCCCTCTCTCTTTCTTTAAATGCAATTTCATTTTGTTGCCGTTTCTTGAAAATCTCATCTTCTACATCACCAAGGTCAGCCATTATCAGCTGAACACGGTCCAGTTTCACATTTCCACTCTCAGTCAAGAACCCCTGGAACACAAAAACTTCATTCAGCCTTTGTAACTGTAATTCAGGAATCACAGGTTAGTTGGGTATGTGCCTGTAATGTTGTCAACTATGTACCTTTGTAGCAAATACTTTTTACAAACATCAC
Organism: Coptotermes formosanus; assembly: GCA_013340265.1. Lineage (NCBI taxonomy): Eukaryota > Metazoa > Arthropoda > Insecta > Blattodea > Rhinotermitidae > Coptotermes > Coptotermes formosanus. The sequence continues at coordinate 6,833,160 of BLKM01001619.1, read as the reverse complement.
AGTAGCACAGGAGACAATACCTGCTGAAGACCTTTTATATACAATCTACTTTAGAAGGCACAAGATTATAATTTTATTCATTACTGTACATGAGTATCAAAGCTGATCCCTCACTTGAAAGGAAGAACACACATACTGACACAAGGTGTTTGAGAACAAAGTACAAAAGAGAATGCATATTTGGCTTTAAGAAAAAGAAAGGAATAGCAGAAGGGACAAAAGAACATGAGCACCTTTACAATTTGTACTCTTCACCTCATACAGACAAAATAATGATACACAGGAGGATTCTATGGGAACAGAATGAGAATGTATGAGTAAAATTCATCAGGTGCTGGAGAAAGTCTACGATGGGCTTTTGTTAAAATGGTGCTGAACCTTCAAGTTCCATAAAAGTAGGACATTTCTTGACCTGCCGAATAACTATCAACAATTGAAGTGAAGTCCTGCATTACGGGATCTGTCAGTTATAATTCTTCTAGCATACTACATAGAAAATTATATAATTTCGGGAAGTATATTCGAGAGCATGAAGTGTATAAAGAAAGCCTTGCCTGTTCAGTTCCCAAAGACACTATGCAAAACTGTGCCATTCAGTTATTGTTGAAATGGCAAGCACCAAATTTAAATCAAATATTTCATGAACCTGAAATGTAATTTTCTAGAGTCAGATATTTACATTTTATGCCCTTACTACCAGTGCACCTGGCACTAAAAAACCACATCAGCTGTGGAAGGGAATAAATAAATGCTTACATTTGTCAATTACAGAAGTACAAAATTATTTAATCACTTTCATGTTTTACATGCTACCACTGCAGATGGCAGAAGTTAATTCCAGGTATGATAAAGGTCAATGCAAGACTTCTCAAATATATCACAGTTCTATCAGTAGATTACACATCGTTTTACACATGATCTTAAACCTTTCTTCTGTATGCACACACCAAGGTTAAGAGAAATATGTAGGAATGCAAAACAACACTGCATGAATTCTGAACAGCAAATCCACACACATGTGTGATAGAAATTCATGTTCTTTAAGTTTATACCTACATGCACAACTAACATACGTTACAGACATTTAACTCTTCAAATTAGACTGTGACATTTATATGGCAAATTTTAAAACCACCTGAAGTTACAGAGAGTTGTACGTTAGGTATTGAGGAGGGAATATGAGTGCTTAAGCCAGGGTGCTGAGGCAAACAACTCAATCAAAAGCCTCAGAAAGTAACAGAAAATGGGGAAAATTAATACTATAGTGAAGAAATCAAAGAGGGGGAGGTGGGTGAGGCATGTGGTATGCAAGAGTCAAGAAGAGAAATGCAAACAGGATTTTTGTTGTAAAACTTCCACAAAAGTGATCACTTGGAAGACCTAGACACAGACATGATAATAATATTAAAATGGATCACAAACAGAAACAGAATCAAAGGAGTGGGGGAATCTGAACTGGATTCACCTGGCTCAGGACAGGGAAAAGTGGAAGGCTCTTCTGAACACCGTAATGAGCCTCTGGGTTCCACAGAATGCCAGCAGCTTCTTGACTGTCTGAAACCTATTAGCTTCTCAAGAAAGACTTCTATTCCTTCAAATTAGCCATTTGTATGTTTACACCCTTTTAGTGATGTCAGGACTCTTTTCATATGAACTACTGTACCAAACTACTGTCTCCCTCTCGTGCACATGCACACATGTGCAGGCATGCATATGTGTGCATGTGTTTTTAGAGTTAAAGTGTATAATTCTGTCAACTTATAAAATACCTAGGACATTTTAGTTAGTGTTCAACAAAGAGACAAATGAACACGTCATAAAACTAGTTACATACTCCACGCAACAACAAACAGACTCAAGTTAAAAGCTCAGATGAGGGTTCACTCAACCACTTAACTAGCTGTTTCATAGAAAAACTACCCAGATCCCATTTGGGTATATAATGTGGATCCATTCAACACTTGCAACCGCTCATGGGACATTTCTCATTGGCAATATGGTGTGTGGCTTCTCAGCAGATCAAGCTGTACCAGATCACTATCACTTGAATAATAAATCACACAGGTTTTTGTCACTAAATTCACTGTGTATATCTTAAAAGATGTTGATTCTTATGCATAGAAGGTTGCACTGTTCACATATGAAGAAAGAGAAGCACTAAACAAATCCCATCAGATCCGATGAACTGCCTCTGGTCAATACTTACTGCACACACAAAATAAATATGAAGTTTACGTGTGATATCTTTCGAACATAAACATCACTTGCAATATCACTTCACTAACAGTCAGTTACAAGGTAGATGAAGTGTCCATATAAATTACTTATAAATTTAGAGTTATAATTTAGCAGCAAAATCTTAAACAATGGAGTGATATGACTTCACATCCAGCTTGTCTGAAATCCAAAGTGCATGTAAGGTAACATCCCCAAGCTATGCATTGTGTGAACGTCGTGAAATAAACCCTTGCAAATTTAACTGTTACCCTGGTTGGCTACCTACTGATCTCCTCCAAATTTCCATAGGTCTAATTTTGAATGTTTTCAAATCTGAACTCTGACTGGAGCCCCATTCTTGGTTATCAAAGTCCATATATTTCCTAGGGAAAAAACCCCTCTAGGCATCTAACGTTAGCAAGCAATGTGAAGCCACATAGGGCCACCAGTTTTTTTGTCACCAACAGTTACATGTTACCCAGAGGCCAATGTATCATATGTTGCTCTGTGTCCAGCTACAAAATCGCTGCTAAGTTAACAAAATAATGGATTTTTGCCTAGCTCCCTTCACAAACCTGAACTCCCCTAGCTCCCCATTAACTGGCTGTCACATGTATTTCCACACTATTGCCTTTTCCCCACTAGGGCCAAATTAAATTCCTTAATGAATTACCCAAAAAAAGTGTTGCTGCTCCTTACTCTACATATAATCTAGCTTTCTTAGGAATGAACTCTAAGTGTATGGTTATACACTTCAACTAATTACTTTATACAGTACCAACCCAACTTTAGTTACTGCATGGAATGAGAAATTTTTTAATACTTTAACTAGTTATTTCATGGAACAATGATCTGTCAACAATCAGAATCATTCAACACTTTAATTACTTCATAGCAGTAACATCCCAACCTAAGTTAAAGCACAGAAAGATCGCAACACCAGTTACAGCACATAATGATGAACCATTCCACACTTTAAATAGTTACTAAACAGAATAACTAGTTATTTCATAAAATAGCGTCAACTTCAGTTTAAGTATAAAATGACCCAACAACAGTAAAAGCGCACAATACGGAACCATGCCACACCTCAACTACCTATTCCATAAAATAATTTGTTACTTCACAGCATAACATCCTAACCCAAGTTAAAGCACAGATTGAGGAATCATTCAATAATGTAACCAGTAATTTCACACAGTAATGACCAAAATTCATCTATTACCTGAATTAACCTAACTAAGCTACCCTAACCCAATCTAACCCACAGGTTAGTTTAGATGAGGTTAGCTTACATGAGTTAAGGTTACATTATACATGGGCTTGGTTTGTTACTCTATGAAATAAACTACTTCAAGTGAAAAGTGGTCCACTGTTGCTTCTATGCTTTAACTGTGGTCGGGACATTACCGTATCAAATAACTAGTTAAAGTGTGGAAAGGTTCCCCACTGCATGCTATAACTGCTGCTAGATTAGGCTCTACTACTAAGTGAGGTCAAGATGTTATTTCATGAAGTAACTAGTTAAAAGTGTTGAATGATTTCTCATTCTATGCATTAACTGGGGCTGGGACATTATTCTATAACACAGCTAATTATTCCATGGAATAACTTGTTTAAGCATCAAATGGTTCCTCACTATATGCTGTAACTGGTGTCAGATCATCCTATCTTTAACTGAATTGGGGATGTTATTCTCTGAAATAATGAGTCACGGTATGGAACAACTAGGTGAAGCATGGAATGATTCCATAGTCCATGCTGTGACTTGTGTCCGATCATTCAACACTTTAAACTGTGGTCGGGACGTTATTCTGTGAAATAATTAGTTAAAATGTTGACTGGTTCCTCACACCACACTTTCACTGCTGTTGGGTCATTACTCTAAGAAATATGATGAATGGTTCCTCAATGCATGCTTTCACTGCTATTGGGTCATGATTAGCTGTGTGTAGAATTTCCCATTTCTGTTACTGTAGAAGATAACAAGGTATTTCATGAAATAACAGATTTCACATTTTAATGGTAACATACATACTGGGGGTGGGATGAGGTTACCTGCATAATATAAGTATGCATAAGACATTTAAATATACTCACTCCAGTCTTGTAAACAGTCTTCTTGTACAAATTGACAAGTCTATCAATTGCTCCCTCTCTGATTTCTAATGATGGCAAATGTGGCAGAAAATCATTCCCAACAAAGAAACACATAAAAACCCAGTCATCTACTGCTCGTTCAAAATCATATTTGAAAGGAAGGTTGGGCATTTCTAGTTCTCTTTCTAGATATTCCCGAAGAATATTGAGACGGACAAATATGTATTCCACTTCTGCCGCAAAAGGAGGTGCCACTTCATCATTTGTACCAGACAGTTCTTTGGCAACTCCAATGCAGTCCTTCATTTCATGCCCTGCAAGAAATGTGCAGCATAACAGTACAACATTAACTAGAAATGTTTCTAAACTATGATGATAAATGAAAACTGTAATAAATTGACACTTCTTATAATATGTAATTCATTAAACAACAGTCAATGCCATCTGCAAATTCTTACTTTTTCGAGAACAAGGGGGAATATAAGAATCTGAATACAGTACATATATTACATGTATTTTCCAAATGCATTTTCTGCAATTCCATGTATTTTAATGGTCTTATGTCGCTTTATTGACATCCTAATTCACTGCTGCAAAAACTACCCTTCTGTACTGTCAGAAATGTTTTTCCTTGCATATTACTAACATTCACCCACCAACAAACTTTAAAATACAAAAGTCAATCTTAAAGACTTTATACTTCATGTAACATACAAAACTCTTTGAACAATAAGCAATTTTTTAAAATAACAAGACAAAATGTGAGCTTCAAGTGAGTAGCACTGATAGTTACAATTACTGCATTCCAGAACCTGAACAAGCTTACAGCCCCAACCTTAAAATTAATGTGTGTGAACAGTGCTGTCTTGTGGGAGGGACATACGTAGCCTGGTAGAAATTCACTTTATTTTCAGAGGAACCTGCTGCCTCCATCTTCAGTGTATAAGAATACACCATGCACAGCAAAACAGTATGGTATATGAGGAAAAGAAAGATAACCAAGTGTTGTGGCCAAGGTAGCAGAAGACAAGATCTTCAATAGTGAAACAGGGGCTGAGTGTTGGCAGGCACAGTAGGAGAGATGAGAAAGAGTGAAGAACTGGGAGAAAGCAGAACTCACGGTAAATGCAAGAAAGGGGCTTCAATAGAAAGAGATAAACAATAAACAAGCTTCAGTCCTGTTAAGATAGACCAACAAATACACACACACTGTTTACAATTACATATTTTTATCAATGTCACCCCTACATGTTTCAGCAGTCAAGCCACCATCAACAGTGTAAAAATATGCATGGTGTACAATATACAAAATAAGCTTCAGTCTGTTCTCAGTAACATTTTTATTCTAAAAGTTTCATGCAGGAACTGACTTTCAGAGCAGTACTGGCTGTAGAACAGGATGAGTGTATCAATTCAAATAGGCAATAATATTGTTGCTGTTCAGAAGATATGTGACAGGAGCATTAATGTAGATGAGTTGAACTGCATGTCTCATTACTTGTAAACCCTTGTTATCTCATGAAATATAACCTTGGTTCTTTATTTCAGAAGTTATAACACACCTTCCTACATAAAAAATACACTACATGCACACACACAATTTATATGTACCATACAGTTGAACCTGGTTATAATGACATTGGTCTCTATGACACCTTGCCTATACAGCCAGATTTTCTGTGATATGAATTCGTCACTGTTAACCATAACATTACGCTCCTTGGTTACAACGAAACTCATTTATGATGACACAAAATATTCAGTCCCTTTCGTGACATTACAACTGAGTTCGACTGTACAAAATCTACACACACTAACTGATTTATGTTCAGAAGTTAAATAAATTACCTCAGTCCAGTCACTACTGAACCAAGGGTTTACTAAGTACCCAATAACAGAGCCCACACATCTCACAGAAAGCTTTGACACAAATCTGTCACCTAGACGACTTCATACTTGTCAGACCTCACATGATAATACCCCTCCATCTCAAATTTTGGTATGTGCAACATATGCAATTACATTAATTTGTAGTGTCTACCACCCTCACTGTTAACCACTTCCATGGATGGACATTGTGACAACAACTAAATGTAATAAATATCAAATTACTTATGATCAAAATGCAATATAACAAAATAAATTACCTGACTAAGCACATAATTTCAGCCAGGAGAGCCCTCATTAAGAAGCTAACAGTTCCTCAGCAGATCAAGAAACTCCCTGTATTTTGTGGAACCAGGAGCTTCATAACCACTCTTCACAATCCTAAGCCACATAGACCCACTTCACAACCTCCATTCCATTTTATGGCAAATTTTAATATTACCCTCCAACTATGTCTTTGTCTTCCAAATGGGCTCCTTCCTTCCTATTTTCCAACCAAACCCTATATGAATATCTCTTTTCTTCCATGTGTACTACGTATATGACTCAGCTATCTCAATCGCACTGATTTTATTAACCTAATAATATATGGTGAGGAGTAAAAAGCATGAAGCTCATCATTACACAATTTTTCCAGCCTCTTGTTATGCTTCTCTCTCTCTCTCTCTCTCTCTCTGATCTAACTATTTTCCTTAACACTCTGCTGTGAAATGCCCTTAGTCTATGTTCTTCTCTCATTATGAGAGACAAGTTTCACATACACAAAAGCAAGCAAAACAACAGGCACAGTTATAGTTCTGTATATATAATAAGGTAGCTAGGATATGTAATTTTTATGAAGAGACAGAAAGAGTGCATGCATACACACATGTAGATGCACATGCACGTGCAGACATGTGCCCACATACACACCACACCATGCACACAGCGTGCGCGCACACACACACACACACACACACACACGTGGTACATATTAAGTCTATCTGTCAAATGCACATACCGATTTGTCCACAGATGTCACAGGGTTTCGGTTTGTTAGGTTTGAATTCCTCCCGAATAATGGTAAAATTAGGTTCATGTGTTGCAAGTCCCAACATTATCAAATCAGCATCAGCACCACACAGGCAATGCTGGGTATTGGGATCATGGTCTGGTTGTGCTGAAAAATAGAAACATATACATTTACCGGTAATGTAAACCGCAAAATAAAGATGTAAAACACAGAGGTATCAACATCCAAAATGACAAGGCCTCTATAAAAAAATTTCAGTGAATAAATTCAGAATGTACCTTTAGGCAGTTGTTGCAAAAATAGTGTTTTAGTTACATACCTAAATAAATGGTTATACTGCATGCTGAATATGCATAAACAAAGACACCAAGAATGGTAAGATTTAACCCTCTCTTAACCTAAGTGCTCACAAACACTCACAAATGTACCTGGGTCATGGTGCTTGGAAACATCCATACTTACTGTCTCAGCAGACTCTGACAAAGGGTGTCAATACACTTCCTGATGGTTAGATGGATTGCATTATACCCATAATGGTCTCTTCACAGACTCACTACAATTCCCAAATTATCAGTCTTACAGAACTGGTGATATTTATTCCTATAATTAAATATTGCAGTTCTGAGATATTTTACAAACACTCTACCACTGGGGACAACGCTATTTACATTTGCTCATTCCTAATAATCATTTGTAGTCCGGTGCTGCTACAGACAAGCTACTGGTACTTTGACGAAATATATTCTTCAAATTAGAACTTTCATCTACTGAAACACCAAATTTACTACTGAATTTGGTCTTACTATTTACTTACTTCTGTGCACAGCATGAACTTCATCCTTCTTTCTTTCTTACTTACTTTCTTTTCTCTGTCTAACCACAACTAATAACTCAAAGTTTTTTTTTTCAAGTCCACTAACAGGCTGCTAGGGAGGTCTTGGTAGGTGACAAGGATTCCAGTCTTCTAGGATATGAAGCCACGTAGACTGGTACACGTGGATCCTTAGTTGCTGTTGTTTATGTTCAGAACCATCACAAATGGTTGGCCTTTCTTAATTTTTGTGTACTCTGAATAAACTCAGTACCTATATACACATACTTCTACATGCCTAATGACTGAAGCAACTTTGTATGCTGAAGCACCAATACGAAATTTTATTCAACAGTAACACAGTGATGAAAAATTATCTCCTTGACCGCGGGTGAAGAGTCCCTGTAACTGTTGCACATAAGCTCCAAATACTCACCTGTATTACCAATCTGGTGAACCCTCTGAGTAATGAATACTGGTCAACCAAATCACTGCTCAATGACATGAAGTATTTAATGACATGTTCTGGGTGAAAAAGGATCAAAATTACACATAAGATCTTTGAGAGTAATTTTGTTTCCTTTAATAAAATAATAAAACACTAGGTCTTAGATCACTTCAGAGTATTTTGCACCATATTTCCATATGAGAATTACTGTCAATGAGAATTTTTATTCTGTGTTACAATACAATTTGGAAGCCTATATTAACCCTTTAAAGACGAAGCGTATCTGTTTTATATAAGGACTCAGTGTGTACTGCGCTGTAAACACTCTCCACTTCGGTTATAAAAACCAGTCTCTTAATGTTTTATAAGGCAAACGTTGCTGTTTGTTCTGAGATCCGTACAAAACACATAAACGCAATGTGGGCACCACGTAGAATTTTTTAATGTTAAACCGGGTGGTATGTAAAGTTACCGCTAGGCTTTAAAAGGTTAAACAACATGCATGTATATTCATTCTTGAAGCATTAGTCCCTGAGCATGCATATGAAATTTGCCACTCCACTTTCGCCTACTCTTCCTCCTTAAAAGGAAAACATAGGCTTATGAGACCACAATGGTCTCTCTCTCTCTCTCTGTCTCTCTCACGCACGCACGCACGCGCGCACACACACACACAGAGTTTTAAACTTTTGAAACAGCTGACTGATTTTCATAAAACTTGGTACAAATACGATGCCAATAAGGCCAGCCCCAACACCACGCATTTTAATTTTTACAATCTGTAACAACAAGTGGTGGATGCAGGACATGAAATGGTAGGCACTAATGTGAAATTTATGTGTTCTGCTCATAAAAAATGAAACACTTGGCAAAACTTGGCTACAGCAAAACATGTACAGACATTTGTTATATTCTCGCCGAAAACACAATGCTTGCCTGTAGAGCTACTGCCAGTATATGAGAAAAATACAAAGAAATGAGTGCAGATATTTCTATATCAGCCATTACTTTACATGAAAACATGAGCTATAAGATGGGCTTTTCATTAATAAAGGTAAAGCTAAAGTTGTCCCTGTCCACGTCATGAAGTAACATACGAGTATTATATGTACAGCTCCACTTATTTTTCACCTCAGAGCTAGATGGAGTTGAGGGTTCAAATTCGCACCCTGGCTACTTTAACCCAGGCACCCACTGAGTAGGAGGCTGTGTGGGTCCCAGAACCAGTCTGGATGTTTAAGAGATAAGGAAATCTATTCCTTTTACTAGGACTTGAACCCGAAATCATTCAGCCCATTGTCCCATCACTATACTGACTGAACTACCCCAGCTCCCTGAGATTTTCATTAATAATTCTTTTAAGAATTTATATTTTATAAAAGAGAACACACAGAGGCTAATTAAGCAACACTGATGATCAAACCACATACTACAGTAATTTTGATGAAATCCAAAAGAAGTAATGTAAACTTTAAAAGTTCTGCGTCACCTCCCAGATCTATACAGGTAGTTCTTGTTTTATGCCAGGGTTACGTTTCTGAAAAATGTTGCACAAATTGAATACAAAATTCCCATTTAAAACAATGTGTTTCCTGGGGGTTAGGGGACTGACAACCTCATCCTGTACAGTGTATAACTATACCACTAACGGACATACGGACCCGTACAGTATATATGTACTGTATATACAATATATATACATTTCTATATAATATATTTATCTATTTATTCTAATGCAATATATATGTAAGAGACTCACATCCATAGTTTCTCGGTACAGTTCATTCGGATAGGACTGTGGTAGTCTTCCTACAGAAACACTTTAGTTCCTGAGTTAGCGTTTTCTTTAATTCTATCAGCATTATCACTAATTGCATGTACGCCACTACCAGTGAGTCTAACATTACGGCATATATCAACAATTCGTTCACCTTTTTCAAGTTGGCTTATTGCATGTAATTTCTCTTCAATACTGACTGTCTTTCACAAGTTTTCATTTGGATTGCACTATGCAATGCAGATTTGCTTTCTTACTCACACTGGTAAGAAAAGCCAACGCTGTTGAAGAGGAAACTACATGAGCCAAACAGATATAACACCAACGTAATCAAGCCATATGTGTGACTGAAGGTGTGACAGTGACGTCACTTCCTGCTAGCTTCCTACAGAAGATATGCCTGAACACAAATCATCTATGCCAAATCGTGTTAAACTGAAAACTGTTGCGTAAATTCGATAAGCGCCATCATGGATCGCCTGTGACAAATAACGTTAAAAGCGAAAATTACCGCGTATATTCGAAAAGCGGTGAAAATTTTCAAACCACTTTAAAGCGAAATTGCACAAAATGAAATCGCGTAAAATGAGAACTACCTGTACTTTGAATCTCCTCATGTCAAGTGTACATCTTACACACACTGTTTTACCAACATGCTATTACATAAAACCAGAATAAAGAGTCATAAACCCAGCAACCACAACCTTACTTGTTCATCATTTTTCTGTATGTCCTGGACTATCTCCCATCTTATCACTCATTTCCATGGATTTTCCTTGCAACTTGCCCTTTTAACCCACCACATGTATATTTGACTCAATTTGACCCTGACAAAGGAGGTAGCATGTTCCTCTGCAACATTACTGCTGGTACTTTCTAGTTAATAATTCACCAAAATGCATGGTGTAAACAAAGCAATGATTACACAGTGTCATGACCCAGAAGAACATAATCTGTATATTCAATATTAGTGGCATTAGCTGGGTCTCAGAACACCTGCTCATAGGAGTATTACCAATTCCAGAAACATTATGTACATGCAAATGAAACTCAGATTTTACATTTCTGTAGTGGGCATATAAACAGGAATGTAAAATCAAGAACATGTAAGTAAAAAAATGGAAAATCTGTGCAGCTACTGAAATATTATACACTAAAATCATATTGCACTATACTAAAAATGAATACCAGATCAATGTGTTGTATAAAAATGCAATTTAGTTCACACATCTCCCACATGTTCATTAAGTATAATGGATGAAAGGGACAATGGTATCCCAAGAAATATACAACCTTTTTGTCAAGGGGGAAAATATCATCCCGCAGTGGGCACCTAAACTGAATAGTGCTCCAACCACAGTATAAACCTGGCACTTAAAAAAAAACCATATGCTAAAGGTTAAAGTAAGTTGCGCCTTCTCTTTCTGCTAACCCTGTAAGCCTCATTCTCAGCACTGCTGAGGGCAACCTTCTGACATTTTTAAAGCAATCACTCTTCCCGATAATGAACGGTGGTAGTGCTTCAGGTGCACAGGCATTGCAGATTAACGGAACTGTTACCTTCTCCTTGGAATCCTTTCTGCCATAACAAGGATCCCCTCTCAAACTCAGGTGTCTTTGTAGGCAGAGGCATGAAGAACAGGCCAGCCTCATCAGCATTATAAATGTTCTTAGGTTCATAACACTCAGTCATTTTGAGTAACTCTTCCTTTCTCCATTCCTCTCACGCTGAAGAGTTTATACTTTAGCAGTATTCCAATACAGTTTCCTACATGAGACTGCGCTGCTGCTCTGAATCCTGCCATTAGAGGCTTTTAAATCTTCAGTGTCTTAAATTAAATCAATATTTATCCAAACACAAGCAAATTCCATTTATTGTACAAAACTACATGTTTGACCTATCCAAGGTCAACCTCAGGTTCATAACTGGTCTTTACAACACACATGAGGAGGAAATATACATTACGCAAGTCCATAAAACACAATTAAAATTATTAAAAAATTATTAAAATTGTTATTGCTATACACAGGGACAATATGTGTGGATAAAGGTTCTACCACAAACGTCACAAATATTGTTTACAGATTTTACTTCATCTGCTATTCCGAAGTTGTCACTGCATCATCTTCAGTCCAAGTACATTGACGTGGATGCATTCCAAAATTAATTATGTAAGTGGACTTCCACATTTGCTGATCTACAGTTCCACACAGAGTCAGTAACTGGACTATAGGTGGATAGCTTTATGTTGCATAATTAGTACTGCCTATAACATGTATGTAATTATTAGAATTATGTTTTTGTGTGTAACAGAGTAAGTAAAATCTGTAAGCAGTATTTGGAACAGTTGTGGTAGAACCTTTATCCATACATATTGTCCCTCTTTATGAACACAGCAATTTTTAATAATTTTTAAAAATGTTGATAATTTTAATTGTGCTTCTTCCTCAGTATGTTCTAAAGACCAATTCTGAACCTGAGGATGACCTGAGATAGGTCACAACATGTAGTTCTATACAATAAATAGAATGTAGTTGTGTTTGGACAGATATTGATTTAATTTTTGCACTGTTAACAAAACAATGGGATGACATTCATTAAAACATCAGTCTAATTTGGTGGCAGGGTACCAATCAATAGCCCTACTCCATTTCTGGCTCTAGCTTCTTTAAACCACCTGAGTCACAAACTCTCCAGATACTGAAACTGTGTGACTGTTTCAGACACTTCCCTTCACCATTAAACCTGCTGCATTAGGCATAACACTGTTTAGTGTCTTTACTGTTTTTAAAATAATTAAATTTTGCAGTTGGCTCACGACAGGGGCAGGTTATGGGCTTTTAAGATTTGGTTACTGAAGCTCCGGTACCCACGAAACATGTGGTATTTCTTGACTAGCTTTTCAAGAAGGACTTTGTTAGATGGATTTAGTTAGTTACAGTAAAATCTGTGATATCCAGAACCTCCAGGCACAAAGGTTTGCTGGATATCAGAATATTATACTTCATATGCATCTTAGTGAACCTACCAACCTCACGGACAGACCTAACCTTTTACCTTGTCACTTTATATCCTGTCCTGTTTTCTGTGCTGCACTTTCTAGCCCTTTTCACCACTACTTACCTAACAAAGTGCACACATAATGTAGAAAGAAACAGAACAGCAATATATGTGTTTAACTCTTAATCGTCACATTCACAACACTGAATTACATACCCATTTCCGTGTTGCCATCTTCACTGTTCACTTACATAATTTTACCCCATAAATTGCCTTTCTTGAGCAGCCTAAATAATACAATATGAACTTAAACTTTAATGGTTATCATAAAAAATTAACTTTAGTTCTTTGTTTCCCTTCTGCACTTCACATCACCACCTGATGCCATTAATTTCACCACAGATGCTTACACTCCACCTGGCTTCATCACTGCCGCTCCTTGGGATTTGACTGGAGAATCCGTGCGCGACTTAAAGCTTTCTTACACACCTGGCAAATGTTGGCTTGCTTGGTCAATTCTTTTCATTTCTGCAGAAAAGCGGAATGCAAACTATGTAGCTGCATTACTTCCTGTGCTGAGTAATATGATTGGCTTTCAGCAGATTTCAAAAGTGTAGAATACATGTTGACAGCTTTAGCCCAACAAATTTTCTCTATGACAATTTCTTCATCTGAAGACTTGTTCTCAAGAGTTTTACTTCCAGGTTCTGGGTTTATAACAGCATTAATTAAGTCTTCATCAGCTATGGTACGTGACACTTCAATTCCTTTATCTGCATCAATCCACTTTTCCAAATCCACCTGCCTCACTTCACACTTAGGGTTTAAGGGGACCATTTTTTTAAAATTTCAACCATTTCATGAACTGTGTCTTTGTTGTGGACATTAAATCCCGTGAAGTCTTTTCATCTGAAGCACCCTCAGCAAACATTACAGCTGGCCACAGTTTCCTCCAGGCTTGGCACAAAGTTTCTGCCTTCATTGCATTCCATGTATAGGCAACATTGAGAATTGCATCTTTCATAGTACAAGTGCCTTGAAACTCTTTAACTGTACCTTTGTGATTCATAATCTTGTGAAGAAAATCTCATCGATACTAGTACTCCACATTTTGTATGACTTCTTGGTCCACAGGTTGTGTAAGGGGTGTCACATTTGGAGGAAGATAAAGAACAAAAATATCTCCCCATCAGTTTATATTCATTAGACTGTACGTTGCAACTCTTAAGTAGCAACATGCATTCTTATCTTCAGGCATGCCAATCTTGCGGAAATGTTCTTTACTCAGCAAACGAAAGTGTGGAAAAACCAATGCTTAAAGATATCCCTGACAATCCAGGAATTTGACTGCCCTGCGTACTCCACAGGTACATGCTGAATGTTTTTAAGTGCTCACAGACGCTGGTATTTTCCAATAACCAACAATTTCACACGATAAGTGCCAGTGGCATTTGCGCAACATAGCACAGTAAGTTGCCCCTTATTTAACTTAAAACCATCTGCGAATTTTTCGCCACCACCTGCCAGGGTCTTCTTAGGCAAACCATACCAAAATAAACCTATTTCATTGGCATTATGTATCTGCTCAGGTGTTAAATCATGCTGCTGCATTAGTCTCGCAAATGTGTCTATGTATTCCTCTGCTGCTTCCTGATCAGACAATTTAGGTATGTCCACCTTTCTTGTGTTAAGTCTTGAACCCAGCCAGCCAACCAATGGAAAAGCCACACTCCTTTGTAAGCTCCACTTTTGTGTACAACTCTTTAGCCTCTTCTACTACCATTGGTCCGGAAATAGGCACATCCTCAGAAAATTTACTCTTAAACCACTCGTACAGCACTACACCAAACTGCTCTAAATTACGTTTCCACAGAACATGGTGCTGGGTAATGGCCTTGGTCATTTCTGTGGCGGAAGAGAATTTCAGCAGCTAGTCTTTCTCCTTTCGTATATTGTAGATGGTTGAAGATCCGATACCACGATCTTTCATTAAGTTGTTATGGTTTTTGCCATGTTCAAGTCTATTACATATGTCTGTTTTTGTCTTTATAGTTAACACTACTCTTTTCTGCTTTTTACCACCCCGTTCCATGACAAACATGAAATATTCCAGGCACTACACTGTAACAGGCGAAGGCAATAAAGCAATTGATCGTACCACACTACAGAGTCTGACCACCACTCGGAGTAACGTGAACAACATGCGAGCTGGTCGAATTCTCAGAACAAAGGCCGGTGCTGCAGGTTAATGCAAGAGTGAAATATAATGGGGCTCTTTGTTAATTCGCCGGTTAACAGATTTCTGAATAATCCAATACCTGATGTTTCAGATTGGACTGTAGTCAGTCAGTCAGTCGGTCGGTTGGTCGGTCAGTTGGTTGGTTCAATGTTGAAGGCACAATTCCTAATCTTGTAGCCAATGCAATATGTTTCCTTATTAGCATCCATTTCCACTAGAGTGTCCACTTTTCCTTGAATAGGCAAGGTTATCCTGTCTGTTTCTTCATCTTGTCGAAAAACAAACGGCAACCAGAAATTAATGTAAAAGGGTTCGCTACTTTAACATGCACTAGATTCATGAAGCAACAGTGACACAACACCAGTGCTGTGAGTTAATAAGAGTGTAAAATTTGCGGTCACTTATAATGACTCATAACCAGAAAATAAAATAAAATTGAATAAAATAAAATTGTCTGCCAGTTCAATTTGCAGCCAATCTAGCAACACTACCAGCCATTTAACTAGCAAGTGGAACTTGCCATCACTTGTAACAAGCATCAGAAGTCATTCATCACTACACAGGCTTGGGGTTGGTACGAAATGCTGATCCACTATGCTGGTGCTACACTGAAGACACAGACCATTACACATATGAGAATACAAGAAAGGAAATACAGTCAAACCTCAAGGCATCGTTTTTGAAGGGGATGGAAAACAAAAACAATGAATACAGGAAAACGATATTTGCAGGAAACCATTAAAAACTACAGATAAGAAAAATTTAATGACTTCTATTTATTGGCAAATACATGACATAACTCTTCATTAAAACTGCTAATTCTTTGGAAGAAACTCTGTAATTGACAGCTGTTTTGTAGAAACTTTGTGTCTAAGTTCAAAGAATGAACTCTCCAAGCTTAAAACACTATCACGATCACCATCACTGTTGCTGCACACACAAACAAAAGACTGCACTTTCATGAGCGCTTCGGCAAAGTTCGGCACAACTTCCAGTTCGGTATCTTCCCCTTCCTCTTCTGCCCCTTCTACAGCGTGGCTCCAACGTGGCTCTCCCACAGCTCTTCCACTGTATTAACACCGCTGGTCGCCAGGTGACTGTCCACAGAGATGTAGTCGTCAAATTTCTCATTATCCATGCCACTGAACTTTTTCCAGTCGTGCTGAAAAGCATCATCGTCATCTTCTTTCCTCATTATGACGTCACTAACACCTGAGAGTTGTCCACGCCCGTAGCCAGCTTTTCAAAAACAATATTCGATGGTCTGCTGCATTACGCGTAACGCGGCTGTTTGATAAGGGAAATGAGGGGAATGACGGGAGTGGGAGTAGAACACTAAATTCCTGCTGTAGCCCGAAGGAAAAGGATGAAGATACGATCTGCAAGGTGTGGCCGGCAGCGGCGTTAAGAAAGCATGGTGCACGTGCGCACCCTCAGTTTGTTGAACTCATTGAAGGTCATCACACATTCACCCCTCATAAGCTGCTAAATCATTGTTTCAATTTTCCAAAAATGATCAATGTGGGAACCTGTTGCATCAGGACCGTGATTTTTCAACGATCAAGGCGATAAAATGATAGTTCGAGGAACGATGGAGGCGGGAAAAAATAGTGTTATTTATATGGGGTTAATTCTGGGAACAAACAAGACAGACCAAATTTGCGGGAAAACCACGGTAACGGGAACGATGCATCAAGGCTCCACTGTAATAAATTGTAA
This sequence comes from Coptotermes formosanus, assembly GCA_013340265.1. Taxonomy (NCBI): domain Eukaryota; kingdom Metazoa; phylum Arthropoda; class Insecta; order Blattodea; family Rhinotermitidae; genus Coptotermes; species Coptotermes formosanus. Next base: position 6,815,949 of record BLKM01001619.1, on the reverse strand, counting down.
GTAAAAATCAGTCCCCCCTCCTGATTTCCAATTGAAAGTACTGAAAATAACAGCAACAGGCCACCTTATGCTCAAAGCAAATGTGTAACATGAGGACATGGACAGAAAGCACAAATTCATATTCCAAGCAAATACAGTGTTCTTATGAATGATGTCCTGTGACAATTTCAAACACCCACAGAATCAAGGCAAATGTGGATTCAAGGAACGTATAATCCAAGTTTCAGTACGTAACGTATACATCAGAGAATGAACCCAGCCCAATGGAACTGTTAAGACACAAATTTTTAGTGACTTACATGTCTTGCAAGCAGTGAATTGGCTAATCTTGAAGTTGGAAAAATAAGTAGATACTCATGCACAGTTCTTCTTGCTCCCATATCTTATTTACCTCTTTGTCTTCGAATGTAATCCATGATCTTATGTTCCCCTTCTCCAGGCACATTTGCATCTGAAAGAATTACTTTGATTCCTCTCCATGCTGGGTCATTGTTCATTCGATCATGAACATAATAGTGCAAGCAGGACGATAATCGAGCCATGAATGGCGTTCCCTAAGCAACAAGGTAACGAATTAACAAACAACACAATTCAGAGATACATATGGAAAAAAACATGAATCATGTGTCATGAAGCATTACTCAGTAAGTGAAAAGACCAAAATTATTTACACAAATTTGCAGTAACCTTTCACAATGAGAGTTCACTTAATCATCTTATACTTTCACACATACAACAGCAAATCTACAAAGCACTTCTCAAAAAGATTATCCTGTTTTGTAAGTACAACAAATTTGGCCAGAACACTTGTGCATTTAGCAGATATAAATGTACAAAAACAATACAACAATAAATTAAATCTGAGCTGTGGTAATTAGGTGTGGAATATCAAAATCAGCTAAAATGGCAACAAATTTAATACAGTTTGATCAATATTAGTTACATAAAATATGGATACCATGATACAGACAATGGTACCTTCCTCACATAAATACATTATCATTGGAGAATGGTACATGGTTTTGTAAATACAATACTTCAAACATGTTATGTAACGTAAACATAATTTCTGGTAATGCTATGTCAAATAGCATGAAAAAGCAGAGATTAGTTTACCTCTTACTTCCCAATTTTTTTAAAATTATCTGTACTTATTTGGCATCTGGAGAAAATAACTGCTGTACAGCCTAAGCCTTCATAGTCTCTTAGCCTCTGACACATAAAAGCTCAAAATTTTCAGAATATGTTCAAAATCATCCCATGTAGCCTCCTTCAACACAATATCTTCATAATTCAAGTTACAAAGCTCAAATGAATCTTTATATTCAAGCCTGTATGACTATAAAACAGATGTTATATACAGTGAAAATTCTATATATCATTCACAAATGTTGTTTTCTTGCATTCATTTCTTAGAGTCCCAAAACATCACCCATGTTATTAACAATGTATAATTAAATTGGAAGTATCAGAGCTCAAAGTGTCTTTTTCCCGCAGCAGCCATTCTGAATTCTTGCTCCTGACCCACATTACTCCCAGAATGATAAATTCTGAGGAAAAGGAAGTGAAAGTAATGTGATGTTTTTGGAAAGTCCAATAGCAGTAACTTGCCTGTACCAGTAATTACTGATAACTTATAAAATGCTGCCACATGTCAGCCATGTGTGAACAGCTGTGTGTATAATCCATCAAACTGCGAAGTGTAATACCTTCCACAAGGACTGAATATGGCTAACACATTCAAAAGGATGTCTACTTCAGTTCTTATGTATCTATAGACAATGAGCTTGCCACATGTGGCATCTCAAGCATTGATGAAATGTGCAATGATCGTGTGTGGGGGAGGGAGACAAATGTGACTGTGAACCAGTGATGAGTATTGCCAGAGCCCATGCTGCTTAATAAAACTGTTAAATCATTCTTTCATGTGCATAGGAATGACAAGAACGACAACGAGAATGCCTTGAACCTGGAATTGGCGCTATTTCATCTGAAAAGTAAGGTTCAAAACTGAACAGTTGCCAATTACAATTTCTTTTTTTTTTTTGGAAAAAAGTTATCAGCATCAGATATTAACATCACCTTTTACTTGTTTATTATTTTTTTAGGCCTAAGCACAAAAGGTAAAATTTTCATTTTCTCTTTCCTCCTGTTCCTGATACATTTAATGTGTTTGTGCAACTGTCATCTTCCTGTTTTAATGTTTCGCCCGTTTTGTAAAAAGGAGCTAACTGCCTCTCTCAGATAATTTGAGTTATATGCAGCAAATCAATTAATTGTCCTGTACGATATGTAAAACGGTGACAACTGCATCCTCCAGAGCAACCAAGATAACTGGGGGATATCCTATTTCTCAAAGCATCTGTAACATATAAAGCGGAATCATCATCTTGCTTCTCCTGTAAAACTGATGTTTTGCAGTTGTCTCCCTTTTTAAAAATGGGGCAATTTTTTCTCTGTGGTCCGTTGGGAAACAATGGACTGAAGTTTCACTGTATTTTATACACAAACAGAGACACTTGCAATTAAATTTTTTATCTTCAATTTTGCCCCCTTTCCATCCTCCATTCCAAAAAAAAATACCAGGTGATGGCTAATACACGGTAAAGGCAAAATCAGAATTGATATATACCTTTCAAGGGAGGAAAGGCCTGAAATATGGTTATGGACTGGCTCCTGTTCTAGCTGACCTAACTTCCGAATATGTTATAAGAAAATAAAAGGTAGATACAAACAGCCCATTAAATGTCGATTGATTCAACTAATGGGATATGCAGATGACATCAAAATCCTTGGAATATCACTAAAATCCATCAAAGCAACACACCGTATTTACTCAAATGCAAGACCAGGTTTTTTCCTTAAATTTGGTGCTTAAATATGAGGTCACCTTCAATTCATGTACAAAGCACCAGACCGTGTGACCACGCCAAATCGAATCGCTCTGAACCACACCATCCGGAGTCAAACTAAGCCCCACATCACCACATCGTCATGCATAAATAAGAGAGAACAGAGCACAACTGAAGTTAAGTGACAAAATCTTCTTTCTTGTAACTTATCCACCATCTTACCTTTTAAAGAAGCATGACATTTTGGAAGCTGGCTCTGTTTTTAGCCAAAGAAGCACCTAACCTGGTGGGCCCCTTAAAGAAAGCTATCCTGTCACTGGGTGCCACAGAAACAGTAACTTATTAGGATATACACCTGACAACAGATCTAGTCCAAGGGCAGTAACAGGAGAATGGCTACTGAAAAATTAAAAATTAACTACAGGACTCAAAAATAAAACCCGGATAAATCCACAAATTAAAAGCCATCAAAGGAGCTATGAATTCAGACTGAGCAGACCACAGACAGAACATAAAATTCAGAACACATTTATTTAAAATTCTTAACACCACTAACACAATCTGTGGAGAAAACTGTGAATCTTTAGGTTTCAAGTAAGTTTATAAACCAAGAAATACAAATTGATTAGTCAATGCGAATCATAACAGCATGGGAGCACATCTCACCAGAACTGACTATCAAGGGTTTTAAGAAGTGCTGTATATCCAATGCAGTGGATGGGACTGATGATATGTTGTGGAATGACAGTGAAGAGGATGGGGATGTTAGGAGTGATTGTGAGGAAGATGAAGGCACTGACTGGGAAGATGGAGACCGTGACACTGATTAGTAAAGGTAGATAGAATCTGACATGTGTTGTGTATTAAGTGTATGAAATTAACAGTAAAATATTTTTTTCTTAGCAGACTTTTATTTGGGCCCCCCCCCCCCCCCCCCCCCATCTTAGATTTGCATAAATACATTTTCCTTTGGCAGCCATGTTTTATGTGGGAAGTCATCTTAGATTAGTACCATCTTGGATTCAGGTAAATATGGTATTTATTTAATTTGTATTATTTGGACCAACTCATACACTAAGAAAACACAATACATCAGGTTTCACGTAATTTCCGACATGTTTCAGTGTAGACTACACCATCCTCAGGGGAAGCTATATTAGAACACTTGAAATGACTGAAGAAAACCAGTTTTGATTACCTAAAAGTTCGTTAAAATTGTTGCTGTCAAGTTGATGTACCATTGATCTCCAATAAAACACTTAGAAAGCACTTAAAAACCACTTAAAAACACTGAAGATATTGCTGATCTGGTTTTTGAGCACACTATCTTTCAGATGATGCACTATTAAAACGCATGTAACTGCCAAGGTATTGTAAAGTATCGTCATACAGCATGCAGAAAGTGACATACGGAACTCTCGAAGGCTTGTAATGTCCAATATGTATTCGGTATTGGCCTCGTCCCCAAAATAAAATCATTGTTGTGCTATGATGATGACAGTCACTCTGTCACCATCATAGCACAATGCTTTAACAAGACTTGAAAATTTAAACCGCTTTTCGAATTTACATGATAATTTTTGGTTAATGTGATCTGGCATAGATGATCTGTGGTTGCGCTTATCTTCCATAGGTGAGCAGAAAGTGACGTCACTGTCACGCCATCAGTCACGTGTATGGAGTGATTATGTTGGTGATGCAACTGGCATCTCATTTACTTTGCTCTTCAACAGCACTGGGTTTTCTTACCAATATGAGTGCGAAACACAAATCTGCATCACCTAGTGCAATCCAAGTGAAACATCTGGTGAAAGACAACCAGTACTGAAGAGAAATTACACAAAATAAGCTGATGTGAAAAAGGTGAACGAATTGTTGATATATTCCATAAAGTTAGACTCACTCATAGTAGCACACATAAAATTCATGACAATACTGATAGAATTAAAGAAAGTGCTAAGCCAGGAACTAAAGTGTTTGTTTGTGTAGCAAGACTACCACAGTCCTATCTGAGTGAACCGTACCAAAGACTATGGATGCGAATCTCTTACACTGCATCAGAAATAAATAAATAAATAAATAAATAAAAGTTGTATAGAAATGTATGTACACTACACAGACATGTGTATATACTGTATATACAGTACACACATACTCTACAGGTCTATATGTCCACTAGTAGTATAGTCATACACTATAAAGGATGAGGTTGTCAGTCCCCTAACACCCAGGAAATACATTGTTTTAAACGGGAATTCTGTATTCGATTTGCGCGAAATTTTTCAGGAATGTAACCCTGGCGTATCATGAGAGCTACCTGTAATTTAGTGTATTTAATACCAGTAGTTACACAAATTTTCGTGTCTTTGGAGTTACATTATCCTTGATTTTACAGTAACTTTAAGTGGTCGCTTCAGAAACATAAAATCCAAATTTCACCGCACTTATTGTTCTCTGGATCTGTTTTAAGACCAACCTCCTTCCTAGCAACTAATACAGCTTTTGTGTTTTTCTTTGTGGTTTTTACACTTTTCCCAATCAATTAATACGTTCGCTCCCATATCCAACCATGGACGAATGGGGTTATTTTGTCCAAGCTATGATATCCAACCATGGACAGATAAAGAGAATGGTGCAATAAAAATACGGTTTCACCGTGTAGTTTATGCTTCAATCATTATGTGACATGAGAAGCACCCTTCTTACATCATTTTCTTTGCACCTGAACAATCCTGGTGCTTTTCAAGGGCTCTGATGAGCCAAAAATATGACAAGTTGGGGCCCGGCATTGTGCAGTGCACAAAATATGTAACATTCGCTTCCATCCAGGGATGCATGACACAAAACATCACACCCTAAAACAATAACAGAACTTTCAATTTGGGCCTGGTAAGAATTTCATTCATCTATCTACAACAGCTTAGGAGGAAGTTACATTTTACTATCATGTTGCAGAATAAGTGAGTAGTACACAACAGTATTATTTCCAACTACTGCATGAAGCTTAGTTTTTGCACCCTAAATTTCAGCTACCTATTGTAGCCATCATCTGGGAGCTGAAATATTGTAAAAATACACACAGCATATCATTTAACTTGTCAATAAATGGTAAACATATATACATTAGTATCAAAAAACAGTTAAAAATCATTGCGATTAAAATATAAGCAGAGTATTAAAATGTAATGTCTTCTGTGATCACTCACGGACTAAACATCATGTATCACAACCTTGGCTCTCCATCCCATTATAAACAGGAGACAGCCAATACTACAAGACATTTGGAGACAGCTTTTTGATACTTTACTACTCCACTTATATTTTAATATCGATAATTTTTAATAATACTGTACATCTGCTAACTATTGTATGATACTAGTATATACGTCAACCTCAGTTATAACGGATCCCAAGGGGAGCCCAGAAAATACCTGTTATAACCGAAGTCCGCTATATCCAAGGTTTGGTTAAATTACTTTTTAACATAACATTTAAATTATACCACTTAAGTTACATTTGTTTTCAGGTTTACTGCATATGGACATGAACATCTATATTTTGCACACACAAAAACACACATTACCAGATTCGTGAACCCTTCATGTAACAGATGGAAGCACCACACACCAAAATGCCTGAATGCTCCCCTCCTTTGCACACCTAGCGTACTGTAGAACATAATATTTTTTTTCCCCCCCCCCCCCCCCCCCATGGTGCAACAGCCCCTCATGGGCCAAGGCCCCCTCATTACCGTGGCTTCACGATCAGCCCCCTCATTACCGTGGCTTCACGATCACTTCACGATCACACTCGGACGCACCACACTCTCGTAGGACTACTCTCGATGAGTGATCGGCCCAACGCAAAGATCCTTACGTGACAACACACAGCACTCACAAGAGACAGACATCCATGCCCCCGGCGGGATTCAAACTCACAATCCCAGCACGGGAACGGCGGCAGACCCACGCCTTACACCACGTGGCCACTAGGATCGGCCAACATTTTTAAATATTGTACGTATTTGCATGGCACAGTTGGTTGAGGCACTGCACTACAAACCAGAAGGCCTCGGGTTCGATTCCCGATGGTGTCATTGGAATTTTTCATTGACATAATCCTTCTGGCCGCACTGTGGCCCTGGGGTCTACTCAGCCTCTAAGAGAAACAGTACCAGGAATATTTCCTGGGGAATAACAGTGGCCCGTGCATAGGGCTGACAAGCTCGCCACCTTCATGTGCCGACTGTCTTCAAATCTGGGAGTCTCTACCTCCTGGAACCCTCTGGGCCTGTCCAGGTCTGTAATGGGATAGCTTTACCTTTTACGTATTCGCACCTCTTTGGTTGGCCTGCACTGACAAATATCACTTTGCCGAAAAAAGAATTCTGTGTACATATGGTACGGAAAAGTCTTACAAAATTGCTACCTAAAATATTACAAGTAAATGCGCTTTAGTCAAGCCATAATTGATTTATGACAAGGCACTCTGCCCCAAGTGCCATAAAGACGCTCACATATCACAATTACAGTACTTTCTCCCTGCTGCATGAATAACAGAAACAGGTAGAGACTGCCCTGGCTTATTCATTATGACCGCTAATGGTTTGACCTTGTCCTTAGCAAAGCCAAACAAATTGCAAAATTCACAAGTCTCCACTGCGTCTCTGGGTACAAAATGCTACAAAATTACATTTGCAGTCATCATGTCGCTCTGATGAGTGAGAACCCTGCGCTCGAACACACTGTAACCTTTGTGAAATTGCCACTATTTTGCCAAAAACGGTCTAGCCAAAGAAAATCAACTGTTGGGGAATCTTGGACAAATCAGATGTGACTGAAGATGCGATATATAAGAGACTGGTGTAACCGAGGTAGTTACAATGATAAAGCATAGGGAAACAGCCAGGAATGGAAAAAACAACCCGTTATAACTGAGGCCGGTATAACCAAGGTTGACTGTATATGTTTACCATTTACTGACAAGTTAACTGACAATATTATAGCTCCCTGATGACGGCTACAAAAGGCAGCTGAAACATGTATGAGTGCAAAAACTAAGCTGTAGGCAGGAGCTGGAAATAAAACTACTGGGTATAAAACAACTGCATGGAATATGTATAATACTGAATATATGTGAATAGTATAAAAAATGGCTCGGCTGGTAGTTCAGCAAGCAATGGAGTTGCTGGGAGTAAATGTGTTAAAATTATTAGCATGGAACAGAAGCAGGTATGTCCTATTTAATTTCAACCCCTCCTGACTTTTGACTTTCCTACATGCATATTCTAAAGCAATGCAGCCTGGCAATCTCAGTTCAAATCTGGGATGGGCCATTCTTTTGTAAACTGAGACTTTAATAAACTTCATATTAATTGGTTACATAATCCAGGAACATGTTTGTTGAGCAAAGAGACAGCCCGTAACTTAAGAGTGGCCTTTTCTAACTTCTTAGCCAGTTGGCTTGTCACATGAAGTCTGCAACTGCCAAATCACATTTCTAAATGTCAAGCAAGGACTGATTTTTCATGTTACACGAAGTCAAGGAGTCACTCTGTAACAGTTTTAAGTGTCCATAATTCAACTGAGGGGCAGTGACTGACCGCCATGCCCCAAAATGTTAGTCAGAACATAGTGGTTTGCAAATCCCAGAATGCAACTGTCACAATATGGAAAGACAAGTAGGAATTAATATTAGGGTAATGTGGCAAACTGACCATTTGCAACTAAGGAAACTCGGCAAATCGGTTTTAATGTTTTGGTTCAAACTCATTTGGAAGAACAACAGTCACTGCCAGTGAGACTAACACAATTTCAAGATGTGACACTCTGCATCTTAACTAGATGTTGTTAATACACACAAATTCATACTCCTAAATTATTCAAAACGTAGAGCATTCAGACTTAAAAATTTCTGCACCAAAACAAAAGCACATGCAAGTGTGAAGTACACTGAGAGTGTAAAATATCTTCCAGCTGATTAACTAAGAACAGTTTAATTAACTGAATGATCTATACAGCTGAGTTATAATTCAATGAATAACTGATATGATCAACTTGTAGCCTAAAATGTAACACGTGTAATACATTTTAGTGAGTGTTTATTAGTGATATGTAACAGAAAGTAGTAACAGTAAATGTGTCTCTACTAATCATGTTCTCAGTGGTTATTTCTTGAAGTAGCTCTATCACTGTTGAAGCGTCTCATGTTAGTGTTACACACAATATTCCCTAGAATTGGGATCATCCGTACTCTAAGTATGCTAGCCAGCTGTTCGTATGTGCCTTCCAGGCCGATCCTCATCTCACCAAACATCACTTAAAGCAGATGGAAAGAAAATCTGCCTGCATCCAACCAAGAACTGACCTCACAACCACCTGAAGAGACAATCTGGTAACACTGGGGGGGGGCTGCTTACTAGTTAAAAAAAAAAGCAATGGCAACAATATACCATCTTCTTGTTTCTAGGACATGTTACACAAGCATTTACCCATACCTGCAAGTATTTGCCGTTGTATATTTTTAAACAATTTTGTAATATGAATACTATTTCAATGCAACACCTTTTGTCTACTCTCCTAATCATTCACCATCAATAATGTATTAAAGAAGACACCTCCCAAATGCGACACATACAAGAACAAATGCCAAACAATGTAGGATATCAGAAATGTTTGACCTTGGTGCTGAATATATTAACTTACTGGAGTAATACAATTGCTGTCAAAGTGGCTTTCTTTTGGTTTGTCTGGTGGAAGATGGCACCCCTTTGCTGCCAATTCTGAACGAATTCGTGCAATCTCTTGAATTTTTTCTGCAGTTTCCTTTGATGCTCGAAATCGACGTGAACGCTGTTGGTTCATCTTAGCTCGAGGAGCCTGAAAATTTAAAACAACATGAATTAATCTTATGCTGTTACAAAAGCACTACTGAAAAATTTGTTTAATCAGTCCTCTGACAACATGGAAATTCTGATAATCTGCCACTTGAGAAGAGCAGTTCAAAAACCTGAAGTTTATGTGACCGCAACTTCTGGTACAGGTACTGATTCTATGACTTCATTTTGGGCCATCTGGATGTACGGCCAGTAGCATAAACTTTCTCTCGAAGCAGGAAATTTTAAGTTTTCATAAGGTGGTATTGTCCCACACCCTGGCGGCATCACAACTAGCAGGTCACACCACTTGTTTGGCACAATCCATAGCATTACTGCAAATTCTATTTCCATTCTGTCATATGTGGCAGGCGTTACTCTTTGCTTGAGCTTTATAATGGCTTCAAAAAATCCAAAGATGTGTAAACAAGGTACTGGAGGCAAGAGAAAACATGTGACTTTAACAATCCCTTAGAAACTTGAACTAATTAGAAAGCTTCAAAGTGGCAAAATTGAACAACAGTGGCTCATCAACAATCTATGGTATGAAGAAATGGAAGGGCCAATTCAATTTATGGCACTGTGTGAAAGTATGAAGGATCTCTTCAAGCAACAGACATAAAAAGAGCCCAAGTGTAGTAGCAGTAACAAAAAACACCTGTAAGAACTTAGACCAGTATAGGTACTGTCTCATAATCTGGTAGCTGTCCAATGTATACTGGATTACACTGCAAGGATCCGTCCTTGTTCAGAAGCTAACAGTCACTCAGCTGGTCATGTAATTTTCTGCCTTTTATGAAACTGTAAGGTTCATACTTTTGCAATCCATGGTATGTAAAAATGTAATAACCACCATCCAACTATCCAGGTACCATTTTTATCATTCTTTTCAAGCCAAATGTTGCAATTAACAGGCTACTACTCTTGCTTCAGATCCAGCAGGTCCCACATTTGCATATCAATCCAAAAACTAGAAACATTAATTTTTCCAGTCTTCCTCAGTCTCTCAAAGAAAATGCTACACCAGTATCTTAAAACATGCCACAAATAGTTTCCTCCATATCCTTCATAACTCACTACACATAATCGTCCTCCCACTGCAAATAATCTGTACAGCTGAGGAAGTGTCAGCAATTAGATTAAGAAACAAATATTTTCATCAAATATTATAATTTATTTCTTCTACCAATGGTTCTTTATTGTGCAGTCTTTACATCAGTTGCAGATGATCATCTGAAGAAATCATGTGTCAAAAATACAAAAGGAATTCTTAAACAGGGAAACCCTTACTTCTGTAGATGACAAAGCACTATTAAATAAACAAATAAGGCATGCAAAAACTTACTCCAACACTAGCAGCTGATCCCTAAAAAATATATGTGTCATGAAGAGTACACATTTGACAATTACGGAGTACATTTTGCTTTACACACCAACAATCTTCTTTGTACAAACAGCCCATACAACACTAAGGTACAAACTCAAAAGCTTGTGGCTATCTCAAATGTATTCCACAATGAAGTATGTACTGCACAAGTGGGCAGTTAGGAGTCTTACACAGTAAGAGATGTTCTCACAGCAGTGTTGATAAGACCCAAGTCTTACAGACAATGCACTGAAACAAGGTCCTTCTTATCCAGATTCATTTATTCACTCGATCAGAAAATTTGGCCAGAAACATAATAATAATAATAATAATAATAATAATAATAATAATAATAATAAATCCTTATTCCTACTTGGAACATAGGTCATCTACAGTTTTTTGCCAGCGGACTCTGTTCAGGGCTTCACTTTTCATCACTTCCCAACTCTTGCCGTATTCTTTTTCAACTGTTCATTGCCAGTTATTCTCAGGTCTTCCTCGTCTTGTGTGTCCTTATGGATTCCATTCCAAAGCATTTCTGGGCACTGAATCTGTTCCTTTCCTCAGTGTATGACCTAGCCAGCCAAATTTTCTCCTTCAAATTTCCAAATTGATGTCCGTTTGGTTAGTTTTACACCAAAGGTCTATATTACTAATTTTCCTGGGCCACCATATCCTAAGGATGTGACAAAGACACCTATTGACATAAGCCTGCAACTTCCTTTTTATTACTTTGGTGACCACCCACGTCTGATAGCCATATAACAAAACACTTTTTATGCAGGCATTAAAGATCTTAATTTTCATTTTCAAGCTGATATTATTGCTTCTCCAGATATTTTTCAATCTGGCAAAAGTTCCTTTTGCCTTTTGAATTCGTCTATCCATGTCTCCCAAGGTGCCACCATCCCTTGATACATGGCTTCCTGTCTTCAGAATGTTATCCAAAACTACCAGAAACAAGAGTGGTGACATAAGACATCCCTGCCTTACTCCGGATACACTCTCAAAGGGTTGAGATAATACACCCTCATGTAGGACTTGACAATTGATTCCATTATAGAATTCTTGAATTAAATTTATAATCTTCCCTGGCATGCCCAGGTTCCTCACAGCAGCCCATATGTAGTCTCTAAATATGGAATCAAAAGCTTTTTCAAAGTCCACAAAAAGTAAATGTAATGCATAGTTCCATTCAATAAACTGCCCTATGATGATGCCCAGACAGCACATCTTATCTATGCAGGAGCTGTCTGGTCGAAAGCCTGCCTGTTTCCTCCTCATGCCAGTGTCCACTTTGCTCACCATTCTATTTAACATTACTCTGCTGAACACATTACTAACTGTGCATAACAAGCTAATACCCCTCCAGTTATAACAACTGGATAAGAAACATAATCAAGATACTGAATTTATCTGTTGTTATGAAACAGATGGATGGACACACTATTCTAAATCAATATTAGCATGCGGTGTTCGTGTTCATTCATTTCACTACACATTTGAGTTTTATAGTCATTTTCTAATAATTAAGTGGACAGAAATTAGTACTCACAACACCATCAATGGCCATATACAGTAGTTTCCGGGGTCTCACAATTCTGAAAAGTCGATCAATACATTCAAAAATAGCTATCATCATCTCATCTTCATTTTTGGGTGCAGGTCTGAAAATCACAGAAATGGTTGTTTTACATTTCACTCAATAGCAACGCCCAGCTTTTTCAATATACGCGTTTTACTTGTATTATGCCAACTACTGCACACAATCCCTTCTCGTGTGTTCCTCCTAAATGTTTCAGCTCTTACTTCCAGCCATCTTCAGGGAGTCAACACCAAATGGTTCACACAGCAGTAGTCTCTATCATGACTGGCAAGTCTTACACTCATTACTACAGTCATTACCACAAGCATGCGTACTTGTAATAACAACTATGTAGTAATGAGTTGCCATTCATAACAGACTGCTGCTGCGTGAAACATTTGATGCTGACTCCCTGAAGACGGCTGGAAGTAACAGCCGAAACATGTAGGAGGAACACACGAGAACAGATTGTGCGCAGTAGTTGGCATAATAAAACAACTATATTGTAAAAGACTGCATGGAGAATGTATAATCTTAAGCCCAACTTTTTGTTTGGTTTTTAAGTGTTGGATCAGCTTTCTTCATGGTGAGTAATAATGTTCAATGACAGACCACATCATATCACAACTTATATTAAAAATGTAATCCATTGCCTTAAATTCTGAACTTAAATCATATCTTGGGAGGGTTGCTGTGAGAAGAGTTGTAAACGGTCAGTAACATAACATCACAGAACACAGTACTTCCTGAGAAGCTAATATTTGTTCAGCTAATTGTAACATACACATTTTTGACAAAACATAGTCTCCTTTTGAATACTGGTGACAATGGAAAAAGTCCTCCTGAATGTTAGTGATATTACTTGCTCAGCTAGTTAAGAAATTCTCCACTTTTCACAGAGCCCAGACATTCAGTACCATATTCACAAAGCTCACTTTGTATTATAACCAAACTGCTGGTGAGTGACTGATCTCATCACACCTATAGCTCCTACCTACAAGCGTAATGCTTTAGGCAGCACTCAGTATTCTTCATCTGCCCCAAGCATAGATCACAGCCTGAGTGTCAATCAAAGTGGACAAAGGAGCACACAGAGCTCAGGGGTGGCTTCCTTCACTCCAAATATTTCTCCATTGTATCTGCTGCCGCTGAATCCTCAACATGGCTGCAGGACCAGCCAGCTCCTGACCTGCCAGTGCCTAGATACTGAACAGCCATGGCTGGAGATATGGAGCCACTGTGGCCCTGGGTATAGCTAGTAGATACTTCCTAGGTAACACGGGGTCCATGGGCACAGCCCTTGCCAAAGAGTGGTCCAGCAGGCAGGGACAGAACTCCAGTAGCACCTCAAACAATGGGTAGGATGTGAGGAGGAGCACATGTCTGCCAGGGTGATGCCACATATGAACATCAACTCCTGGGCTGGATTCACTGGAGAGATCTGGGTCTTCAGTCATTCACCTGCAGAGGTGTAATTCTGCCAGAATGTGCTTTAGATTTGTTTGTTTCGCCCTCACAACTTAAGCATGGCTTGTCCCTTCTAATGTGCATAATTCCAATGCCAGTCTGCATCCTCATGATGGCTACTGAGATAGACCCCAGTGTGCCAATGGTGATGCACAGCACAGTGATTTGGGTATTGTCCAGTTTCTGCAAACACTTCTCACTCCCTCCAGTTATTACCTGTTGTCATACTCCAAGGTAGGTCATACATACAATCTATAAGCAATGCTAAGGGTATCGTGAGCAGATCCTCATTTTGTTACACAAGTCTTAAGAGGAGTTTCAAGACTTTCTGTCTCCTTTTGGTGAAACATTCAACAGATTGGATCATGAAAGCTTCGTATCAATTGTTACCCTGAGGTAAACATAGAACTCAGTCTCTGCCAGTTATTGGTTTCCATACTGCAGGTGGAGGCTTGGTGGACAAGATAAGCGCTCGAAAGGTTGTTTTCTCCACCCTCACCATCATCGTGTGGAGTCAGCCCATGTTTTGGTGCCACCAGAACTTGGTTTATGTAACCTTCCGGACTGAGGATATTGCTGCTCATGGCCCACAAAATCAAGTCATCAATGTACAGGGCACAGACCCTATGAATACACCTCACAGCACGCAGTAGGTTGTTACTCATGATGTTAAAAAGCATACAGTGGAGCAAGCCCTGCCAGAATTCTCTGTACGGTGAGACTGTATTGCACAACCAAACACGCAAAAATCTTTTTGAACAGGAAAGGACTAAGCCAATTGTCCTGATATGTTGGTTCTGGTCATCTCGCAGAAAATTTGTCTCCATGCTTTGTCATATTTAGCTCTTAAGTCAGATAGAACTGCTAGTATAAACACTTTCTTTTGAAAGCTATCTTCATTCACTTCAATAACCCTGATCACTTGGTTCACTGTGTTCCTGTGCCTTCTGAACCCTGCCTGCTCCTTGTCAGTTAACCCATGGTTCTACAGGTGCTTAGACACTGAACCACCATCCACTCTAACACTTTGCAGACCACAATTGTCACTGAGATGGTTCTGTATCTCTCTGCTGACAATGTCACATTGTTTTTCTTGACAATCAGATTATTTCAGCCTTCTTCCACTGATATGGTAGCTATTTCTCCCAGGTGAGGTTGACAAATTATAAAATGGTTGCTCTGGCTTTAATTCCAAGATGGATAATATATGCCACCACGAACGGATATGAATCTGCATTTTTGCCAGGTTTGAGAGACGCAGGCAAAAAGATTTTGTTGAAGGTTTGTTCTTATTCTTTCAATTATGCCAGTGTCAGTACGATCCTCACGTCTTTTGTATGAAAATGCTGAATGACGAGGCAGTGACTGCAGCACAGTGCTTGCAGAAAATGCTTGTGACAGCATTCAATTACATTAATGTTTTTCTGCAAGCTATGAAAGGATCATTCTTCCTAACTTGTTCTTTGTTGTTCAGTATAAAGATAAAATGATGTGCTTTAGTACCCTTCTTCATCAACATGATTTTATTAATAAACAATATATGCACATCTTGTTACAGTGTAACAAAGCCCATTCCTTATGCAAGAAGACACAAGTCTCATTACTGTTTTGCATGCTCAGCTGTTCTAATTGCTTTGTGGTGCCTTTGTTTCAGCTTCAACAGGGCAGTATACCAAAATAGTTGTACTCATAAACTTGACCACGTGAAATGCACTCTCTGATACAGCTGATGGTTGCAGATATGATGTCTTCGTTGATGTGTTGGGGTTGCTGCTCATCACCATGTCGTCTGCACATTTCTTATATTCTGGCCAGTCAGCTGGGTATAAATTCCATCTTCATAGGCAGTGGTGCAGTGTGTTCAAGTCTTGCACTCTACTAACTTGTCAGCAACATAAATTTCATTATCACATATAATTCCATTACAGTAACTAGGCTACAGGCTGGATGTCCAAGGAATTGTGGTTTAATTTCCAGCAGGGCCAAAGGATTCAAGCTCCTGTGCCCATCCAGTTTCCTGTTCAACAGGTACAGGGTGTAAAGCAGCTGGGGCACAAAGCTGACCACTCACTCATCAGCATGCCAACATGATGACTGAATGTAACTGTAACCCCACTTCCCTATATGCCTTCATGATGTGCACAGGGACCTCACCTTTATTTTAACTTCGTGATTCATATTATTATGGGGACCTGTCAGCACAGCATGGTGTGTCATCAGGTTGCATATGGAGATGGCATTACAACTTGGGGGAACAGCAGGGCTCACAACTTCTCACCACAACAAACTACCACACTGCATCCGACCATTAAACCCGCCTTCTTAAGCATTCAACAACAGAGGAAATTTAAACATTTTTCTCCAAAGACACAATAATTTCATGAAATTGCTCTAAAGATGAAGAAATTCATTATTTAAAAAAAAAAATTAACGTGATCAGCAAAGTATGCAAACTTGGATTACAAATATTTCAAGGGTGCGTTGTGTACAACGTGTCAATAAATGCAATACCTTACCAAAATTGCTGTAAAATCAAATTTGAGCAGAATTTAAAAGCACACTTCATACAGTACTTAGCAAACACTAAAAAATTTGATTATAAATACTGTACCCTAATTTCTTCACTGTGGAACTTACAACATAAAAAGTGCACTACCAGTCCATGTCCACAAACCCACACTAAAGTAATTTCAAACTCAGCAGCAGTGTTTTCTCACATTTAATCGAGGCATGCTAGCAGTCTGTTTACTCGAAACCCTGTGCTCTCCCATTTATGCCAGGTGCCCCAGCAGCCTGTTTACACAAAACACACATTACTGATAAGTCCAACATTCGTAGCACTGCACTGCTACATTTATGCATGGTGCATTGGCAGCATGTTTAATCAAAATCACATTATTATTAAGATCAAAACAATGCACCAGTGCAATGACATAGTTAAGTAAGGTGTACTAGCTGCCTACTCACACAGAGCTTGCATTAAAGCTTGCAACACTGTGGCTTTTGCAGGTACACATCTTCAAGAAAAGGATCACACTTATTTACACAACCCAGCCACTTAAGTCATAGGTGAGTCAAAAATAATCTTACGGCTCAAGATTTCAGGCTTCCGCCACAATTTTGATGAGATCTGCACTCTTCTGGGGTGTTACGCAGCATCGCGTGGTAATCTTTTATCGACATTTTGGGACAACATTATCAGTCCCATCTTCAAGGATCAAGAAGTCTGACGAAGCAGAAAGCTGGCCAACCAACCAACCAATCATCCGAAGAGCTAACTAAGGGTAGAGGCATTTTGACACATCGCTGGGCTCAATGACAGACACCTTACACTATAACGGGGATTATGCTTACACTAACAGTTTATAGTCTCGATTTGTGACCAGAACTTAGTACACTGAAGGCTACAGCTCTAGGATCACAGTCTTCCTAACTGAGGGGAGAATACTTTGGTTGGATGGCTTACGGGGAATTGAACCCAGGGCGGCATATTTGTGTACTGCATTCGAGCGACTACAAGTAGGCACTCTGGTGAAGCCGCAATGCCTGGGGAGGGGGGAATTTGGGCCGTGCCCCAAATTTATAATTATCCTCTGGCATTTACCTTACAACTGAGAAAAATCCGGTAAAACCTAAGTCAGGCTAGCTGAAAGGCGCCCAGTTAATCAGTAGTGAGCACGTTTCGATGTCGACTTGACTACTGTTTTGTACGTGGTCTTGACTGGTCGGCTGACCTTTGTCCCCTCTGCTTGTGCATTGGCAACATCTGTCAGCCCTCGGTCAGGGTAAATATCTGTCAAGGTGCCAAACTAAGGGGCTCCCCACACCAGCTAACTTTGAGTTGTAACTCTTTGTTAGGATTCTGATGTGTTCGTCAAAGAATGGCACTCCCAAATCCTCGTGAATTTGCCTGCTCCTAATGTACCAAGGTGCACCAGCAGCAATGCGAAGACACTTGGATTGAAGAACCTGCAGCTTCCTAATGTAGCTGCAAGCGGCATACCTCCAGATGGGGCACGCATAGTCCATCATTGGGCGGACGAGCTCCTTAAACAGCAGAACTCCGTTTCTGATGGACAGACCACTTCTACTGTTTAGGACAGGCCCAAGCACTCCCAGTCTCTGGGTGCCTTCCTTTATAACCTGGATGATATGAGGCAGCCACGTCAGATGCAATTCGAGAGTCACTCCCAAATAATGGGCTGCATCAACTCACTGGATTGGCTCCCCTAGGAACTGTACTGGTTAGGGGCTGGGGACTTGCCAGGCAGCCTTACCAAAGAGCAGTGCATTGCTCTTGGATACGCTAATGGCGATCCTCCATTCTCTCAGCCACTGCACTAGGTCACTCAGGGAAGATTCTAAGTAACTGATAAGCAGCGCTGGCTTGCAGTACGCAGCTATGATGGCCATGTCAACGGCCTACAGGGCCAGCTCGATGTGGTGGGATGGCACATTCATGTTGTTTACATAGACTGAATAGCACAGGGGAAACTAGTCCTCTCTGTTCCACGCCAGCCCGCATGCCATGATTGGTGGATGTAGCTGATTGGAAGGACACCTCAAACATCCAGTTATGCAGATAGCAGGATATTATTTCTACAAGGCACGATGGGAGGTTAAGGATGGTTAGCTTAAAAAGGAGACCATCAACCCTAATGGTATTGAAGGCCTTAGCCACGTCAAAAAAAACCATGCCTGTCAGTCTCTTCTCGCCAAAGTTCCTAGTTCCTCTTTCAACGAGGCGGCTAACTGAAGAGACGTGCTATGTGTGGGTCTGAATCCAAGCTTGTCATCATACAAGAGCCCACACCCACTTACTTCATTTAAGATCCTGCTACGTAGGATCTTTTCAAACGATTTGCCAATCATGTCTAAAACACTAATGGGACGATACGACGAGGGTAGTGATGGGTCCCTTCCTGGGTTTCAGGATGGAAATCACACGGGCGTGTTTCCATACTGCTGGAAAGTACTGCGCAAGGAACGCCGCGTTAAACATCACAACGAGGCATATAGCCCGCTATGGAAGGTGCTTCAGAGCCCTGTTGAGTATACCGTTAGGGCCTGGGGGGCCTTGCTGACCTTGAGACCATGGATGGCATCTTGGACATCCACACGGTTGGTTAATTTAAGCTCGCTTGCAGGAGCAAAGGAGTGCGCTTGCAGCGCCCTGTCAACCTCAATAACTGCCGAGTCCGAGGGGTCGTCTACCTGGCGGTCAATCTTGAGTCTCCTTCAGACTGTCTGCCAGGGCTCCTGCTTTTTCGAAATCAGAACGAGCAATTCCACCAGGTGTGACGAGGGGAGAGGAAGTGGGAACTCCCATCATCCGCCTTGTCATCTTCCACAGCAACTGGCCCTCTGGATCAAGACTCTCTAGTGTGGTGCTCCACTGGTCATTATGCCTCATTTAGCTGGTGGGTCACCGACCGCTGAAGGTGGTTGACTTCAGCTTTCAGAGCAGGGTCCCTACTGATTTGCAGCTGCCCCTGCAGCCGGTTTTCCAGGCGTATTTCATCCTGAATACATGCCGGTATTGGGGGCCATTGGTCATCACGTGGGTGGCTTTTGGGAGTCTATGCCGCTAGTGCCTGGACAATAGCACTGGACACTTCCTCACCGCATGTGTCAATTTCCACCTCGTTTGATAGTATCAGTGTGGATGGAAGCCTGTCTTCCACGCTGGCCTGGAATTTGACACACTCAGTCCACCTGTAATCGGGGCAGTCTGGTAGGTTAAGGAAAGACGATCGGCACCTTGTGTCGATCAGTACAAGCAAGTGATACGAGCTTAGTGCTGAGCACGCAGTCAGATAAACTGGGATGGTTAGGTCTTTGGACACTACAATGTCTAGGATATCGGGGGTAGCAAAGGGTTTATACGGGACAGGAGTAGGTGTATCCGGCCTGTAAATCAGATGAGTATTCGCTGGCACAATCATGCAGAAGCCTGCCCCTGGTTGTGGTCAGCCACAAATTCCAGTCTACATGTTTGGCATTCAAGTCTCCAGCCATTAAGATGGGAAGTCCTCTGTCAAGTCAGGCAGACAGGTCTGACCTTATTAGGGGCAGGGAGGGCGAGAGAGAGACCGCCAAGAGTTTGACTGGACCGCTAACCAACACAATATGCATGGCAGCTGTCTCCAACTGGGTCAGACTGAGGACAGGTACAGCGTAGTGATCTATACTCCGGCAGAACAGCATTGCTGTTCCACTACCCTCCATAGGCTGGTCTGTTCCGTGACATACATAATTTGTAAGCTGAAAGACTTCTCTTGATTTGAGATGTGTTTTAATCAAGAGGCATATATCAACTCCGTGCTGGCTGAAGAAGTGATCCAGTTTCAACTTCCTGCCCCAAACTTCATTAGTGTTCCAACAGGCCAACTGCAGGGCTTTGACTGCATTCGTCCACCTAGGCCATGTTGCCATACTCGGCTACAAAGAGGAGAATGGTTTTCAGAACGGCCCACAAGAGAGCTGCTCCAGAAGGGCAGGTGGGTACCACTGTAAGGAGTCGACAGGTCAGCTCCACACACGCGTCCATCGGAAGGGCATCGAGCAGATCGGAGATCTCAATAGGTGGCTGGGTAGGTTGGTGTGGGGGCATTGGGACAGAGGCTTTTAGGTTCTTGGAAGACTTGCCAGTCTTAGCCTTTGTCACTGTACTCATCACTGGGGCTTCTTTAGGGACCCCGTGGCTTTAAGTACAGATTGGGCAGCCTGCCCTCTTTCCTATGTTTGGCCGCTTTTTTCTGTCTAGGATCAACTGCGACCTGTGCGGAAATGGGTTCTGGGGGAGTTGGGAAGACAGCCTTGACAACATGGCCCCATCCAACAATGTGGTTATATCCGGGCTCAAGGCTCTCCTGCTCTGTGAAGGGCCCTGGCTGAACCACTTTCTGTGCGGCAGGCCAGCCGCTAGCGCCGCTCGTCTGGGTGCGCTGGATTTGCACCTGTTTCACAAGCCCTGCCTTCGCATCTCTCCACTTGCTGCAGCCCTAGTAATTTGCTGTGTGGTTGCCCCTGCAGCTACAACATTGAAGCTGCTGCTTTGGGTTTGAGCACTCACCGGAAAGGTGAGGCTCACCACATGCAACACACCATGGTGCACATCCGCAGTTTTGCTGCGTGTCCAAATCGCTGGCACCGCATGCATTGCAAGGAACCTTTTGGAGCTATGTATGTCTCCACATACATTCTTAGGCTGAAAAGTTCAGCCAAGGAGCGCACCTTCTGTACTTCTGGCCCTCGTGCCACCGACACAATGAAGTGCGTGGTCAGGGGTCTATCTTTGGAGGCTTCAAGATCGTAGTGCCCAGAGTGGAGATGCATTAGTCCCTGGACATGGATGCCCAAGGCCCCTAGCTCCTCACGGATGATGCTGCTTGCCGAGATTTTTGATGATGAGACGTACTGAGTGATCCTTGGGAAGAGAAAAGGTGTGAAAACTCACACCCTTGCTCCCATCGAGGGATCGGACGGCACTGACACCAATGGCCTGAACCCATCGGTTGTCCCCCTCATCTGGGCCGAGAGACTGCTGGGGCATAATGCCCCTAACCATGTCAGAAAATCATGAGCATCTGTGACCCCAGAAACAAAAATTGGTGTCTTATTTGGGTGTTCGCCATCAGGAACAACCTTACTGGCCACGGTGGTGCCAAATGTCATGCCATCCAGAGGCCCGGACATGTCATCAGTTAACATGCACCTTGTGGCTGCCCCAGAAGAGGCAGCGGGCTCAGAGATATCCGAGCCTTTGGCTGAGAGCTTGGGCTGCCCATCTGGCTGCTGTGTGTTCGCATGCCTGGCAACAACTGCTGCATACGCCAGCCCACCTTCGCTGGGAAGTGGCTTGTTTCTGCGGCATCACTCAACCTCTCATTTTAGACCTCTTCCCTCCCTTACACTGTTTCATTCCCTGAAGATGGGACTGATACGTTGTCCCAAAACATCAGTAAAGGATTACCACTCAATGGTGCGTAACACCCCAGAAGAGCTCAGATCTCAATCCTATGGTTGTATTATGATATGTTCAATAACCTTACAAATAAAGATTTGTACAACACGCTTCAACGCACAGCCAAACTTCATGCTGCAAGCAGCAAACTGTCATATCATGTCCCCCTTTCCTCAGTTTGTACATCACAGGCACTCCCTCAGCAGTGCATCACTACTGTTGTTTTCACTATTACCACTAATTAAGACACCTATCTGAATCAATCACAATATCCAAAACTTCCACCTGCCTCAAAATCTTCCTACTAGACATCATACTTACACATGAAATGGCATTTAACAGTTTTAGATTTTCTGAATGCACATTCGCATATAGAATGAAAGTCACTATAAAAGAATAAATATTCCTCATCTCTGTAACAGCCAAAAATTCCAAAATTGAAAGTAAGGAGTTTTATGATATGCCTTGGGCAAGAAAACCAAAACACACACATGCATGCACTCCCCGCAAACACACACACACACACACACACATATGCACACATATGCATACACACACACATACTTGTGTACACAATTATGCATGCGTGCGTGTGCACACACACACACACACACATATGCATGTACATACTAACAGAACATTACTAGCTATCACTCCAAGCACCCAGAAAGTGAAAAACTTTTACATGCGCAGTAGCTGCACTTACAGAAGAGAACACAGGCCCATTCATTACTTATGTTTCCTTTAAGTTTGGATGTGGAAGGAATAACAAACACATGAACAGAAGGAGCAGATAACTTTCTTTGACAGAATCAATATGTATAAACAAATAATACTTCAAAAGGACATACATACATACCGCCAGCAAAAACAAAGCCTCAAGGACTAAGCTAGGCCATAGATGTTTAGTGTGGTAGAGACATGTGACCACCGTCAGATTCCTGACTCCAGTGACACACAACTTATGGACAGGGAGTCAGAAAGGCTAATGAGGTTGACATCAAAGGTTAATTTCCCACTGGTTTTACTTACTTGTCTTCTGGATGAGTGCAAGGATGAATAATACCATTCATATCCAAGTACAAGTTATCAAACTCCACTCCATTAGGATTTGGCTTTGTTGAATCTACAGGTATTCTTACACCATTTACTTCTTTTGGCTTAAATAAAATTAAACAAAATTTCAATTATATTGACTACTGCCATCCACATCAATCATATGAAAGCCAGTACCATTGTTTTCATTGTTTGGGTAAAATAAATACACTGCAATTGATATATTCATATAGTCTCTTCCAATATTAGCAGCTGTAAGTACCGTGCTGTTAACAGCATGCAAACAAGTTACGGCAACACAGAAGACTTTTGCTATAATGAATTGAAATGTTTCAAACTGAGCAGCGAGAATTTCAATATATGAAGTACACAAACAGCATAAGGATACACTTAGACAGTCGATAATATTGCGCAACGTTAATTATTGCTCAGCATTATTGACTGTCCAGTTGTAATACTGAAAGGTTTCACAATATATTGAATAGTGTGTGGACACTACTGCACAATATTCATTCAGTTACCATCTGTCTGGCAGCAGTAAACACATCTACAGCACAATAATTTCATGTCTTCAAAATCATTTCCAGTGACCAAACCCGGGGCTGTGCAGTCGGAAGGAATCTTGGGTGGAGTTGGAATCGGTAAAAATGTACCGACTCTGACTCCGACCTCAATATAAAATCTTAAACAGATATGAGCTACAATTAGACTTATATTTAAATGTACGTTATAAGTCTAAAAAGTAGCCTGATGATTCATGTGGTGGTGATGAAATATCTTATGATACCCTTTATCACTTCAGTAGGTTTACCATTATGACATAACACACATTGAGCTTTTATGAAGGAGTAGGTGTCGGAGTTGGAGATTTAAAAACTGAGGAGTCGGAGTCGGAGATTTAAAAATTGAGGAGTTGGAATCGGAGGTTTTGTGTACCGACTCCACAGCCCTGGACCAAACGGCATAGCGTAATGCATACACGCTGACTGTGAGTAACTGCGTCTCACATGTTAGTATTTCTTAAGCGATTATAAGGGTCAAAATCTTAAGTATCCAATCAAATGATGGGCTCTCAAATTGCCACAAAAAAAAAGTCATTTGGTTCACTCAATATTAAGTCTGTCGTGAGACTGTCGTGTGTGTAATGTGGTTTTAATTTGTACCACTCTTCGATCCAGAGGTGATTCATTTCCTTTTTTTAAGCACAGCACAACAACAGCAGGCACAAACAAAGCCTGAGTATCATTCAACATGTTTACTCATTGTAACCCACGAGTACAATGAAATACTGCACAATACTATTGAGTTTGGGAAGAAACATACCGTGCCATATTAATTCAGGGCAACAATAATATTGAGCCGCTTAACACAACTCACACAAAACAACTCCCCGGCATCTACAGGTTCATCTTGAAATGGCTAAACACACGGGTGGGAAATATGTGCACAGAAGAGACAGGCACACAGACACAGTCAGACAGAGAAAAGAGATGGATGGAAGGATGGTTCAATGGGTGGATGGATGGATGGACAGACAGATGGGCATACGGATAGGCTGAGAGACGTAGACAGACAGACAGCTAGATAGGGTGGGTGGGTGGGTAGGTAGGTAGGTAGGTAAGTGGGTGGGTGGGCGGGTGGATGGATGGATGGATGGATGGACGGACAGATCAACGGATGGAGAGGCAGGCAGGCAGAAATATAGAAAGAGAGACAATTTTTGCAACATTCTTTACAAATGAGGTGCTGAGAAATTCATCACAGTATTTTGGGTAACAAGGCTAGATAAAGGGCAGTACTTTGATAACAACTCACATCTCTTAAGCCCTGTTCATTCATTGGCACATTAAAAGAAACAAATCCTATAAAAATGAATACTTTCTTATGGTGGAATTTAGGCCTGGTATTCGATCAAGGACATGAAGGAAATGAAAGTCACAATATGAAAACCTTACTGTAATTTGAATAAAGCTATTGTTGAAATTATGTACTACACAGCAGAACCCATAATTTCATTACACTACCTTAATGCATGACTGGGGTTTGTAGTACCTTTGGAGAGAATCAACGATGGGGCAAGAACTAACATGTGAAGGCACAGGACAGACTTGAATCTGTAGTGCCACAAACAAAAATTAATTAAGGCTTCCAGCCCAAATTTAATGTAGGTGAAGTTTTTGGAAAAAATTTTGTTAAATGCAGTGTGGGAAAAATACCTGACTCTTGTTCCACAGTCCTCCAAACACTTGTAAAGGAAAGTAGAGGCCTGTTAATAAGCCAGACTGCCACTTTTTAAAGCATAAAAAAGAAAATGTTACTATAAATTAAGTCAACATAATGGGATTTTTGGTAAACACACACCCTCTCAGCCTGATTTCCAAATACTCAGCTATCCTGATGTCATCGTCCCCTGAGGTATATATGTATATATTATCCTACAAGTTGTGTAATACTAAGCATAAATTTGTGTACCAGTAACTAAGTTTCAGCATGTAGTTTAAAGTGGATCACTACATGAATCCTTGATCATGGCATTCTGATCATGGTTTCTCAGACAGAATTGCACTGTGTTACTGAAACTGACGTAATTTGACTGAATAAATTAGACTGAAGTATGTTTTAAGTACCAATTAGGGCACTCATTGTTGACAACATTAAATAGCTACATGTCACACGTGTCAGTGAAGAGGGCATACCAAAGCAAAATCCTCAGTTTACAGTCTCCTATTAATGCTATGCTTTGCAATAATCACATAAATGATAACATAATATCTTACTTTTCTATTATCATTTGTTGTGGACAGAAAAATTCCACAAGAATTCAGATATACATTGCATAAGCACAAGGCATAGACATTACCTGTGTGTGCCAAATGCAAACCTCAGGAGTATCAAGATGGAGTTAATTACACAGGAATCAAGTTATTCAGTTACCTTCCACCAGCCACTAGAATTTTGAGAAAGTATTTAAGCCGGCACTTTACACAATATCTATTATCTCACTCCTTACGAACTACACACAAATTTACCTCCAATGAACTTCTGAATTGTCTTAAAACACATGCATGAGAAAGCGACACTGGTTCAGTATATTGCTGAAATACTGTGAACAGACATATATTATGCGTTCATTACACTCTTTGAAACGGGTACTGTAACTTGCCAAACAGACGGTTATCATGCATGTATCTTTGTGTTTGAAATAAATATTGTATGGCGACATGTTATACATTGCTGGCGTACCTGTTAAACCTACGAAACGAAATAAATTTATTTGGTTGTCCTTTTCCATTATCTACATGCAATTAAGGAATATAAAGGGGTGAAGGTACAGCTCAGCACTTCATTGCTGACATAATTTATGATCCTAAAGGTTCTCAACTAAACAGTTTACAAACACAAGCGCGCCACAGTGTAACCGCATAACGTGACATACCTTTTCTTCAATGCATGGTACAATTACAGAGGTATACTTCCTGCTCAGCCAACGAAAAAAGGCCGGTACACCCATTCTTTCTTACAAAATATACGTCGCTTACGAACTCAAAGCTTTTGCTTTGGAAGCCTGAACATTCGCTGTACAAAATAACTTCAACACTTCTCTGGATCTACTCTCCTTTGTCGTACGAAATTCGCCTCAATTTAGTCACCTAGCTGTGTTCCATTGCCAACATACACTACTTCCACAGATGATCCACGTGTTTAACTCTCCAATGGAACGTAGTTCGCAAACTGCGTTATGGCGGTTATGGCTGCGCGTTTGAGGTTAAAATTTCGAAATATCTGTAACTTTTCTGAAAATGTTACTTTATGCTATAACGTATATTTGTTGAAATACATAACTGGAAACGTAACGCATGTGAGAAGGTTAAATGATAGCAGTAGTAGAGTTCCTGAAGTGGAAGTGCCTTTTTCCAATGGGTAATTTTTTATAACGTCACTTTTCACGTGTTTTAGTGCATGGCGTGGTTAATACATTCGCAGTAGTGTCGATGCAGTTGCAGTAGATGTGTTTGGAATTTTGTAATCTCATATATTTTTGTTTTTTCTACTTCAGGAGGAATTTAACATTATCTACCGGCAAGTTTGCTAGGTTTGCTGATGGGTGTGCTGTGGCAGAGCTCGGTGATACATCCGTTATGGTAACAGCTGTGAGCAAAACAAAACCTTCACCATCCTCATTTATTCCATTGGTGGTAGATTACAGGCAAAAAGCGGCTGCCGCAGGAAGAATTCCTACGAACTTTTTGAGAAGAGAATTGGGACCATCTGAGAAAGAAATCCTGACAAGTAGGCTAATAGATAGGTCATTGAGGCCTCTGTTTCCTGAAGGTTACAGTTACGAGACCCAGGTTATGTGCAATCTTCTTGCTGTTGATGGGGTGAATGATCCAGACGTTGTTAGTATCAATGCAGCATCAGCAGCCTTGACTTTGTCTGACATACCTTGGAATGGACCGGTTGGAGCAGTCAGAGTTGGCTTTTATAATAATGAAGTTATAATAAATCCAACAAGAAGAGAACTGTCACAAAGTGTATTGAACTTAGTTGTGAGTGCTACACGTCACAACCTTGTGGTAATGTTAGAAGCCGCAGCAGAGAATATTTTGCAGCAGGATTTCCTAAAATCAATCAAAGCTGGTGTAAAAGAGTGTCAGAATGTTATACAAGCTATCCAGCAGCTCCAAAAACATTATGGTAAATCTAAACGTGAATTTGAACCTCTACTAGTACCGAGTGAAGCTGTTGTGGAAGCAGTAAGGAGCTTAAGTGAGATGCGACTGAGAGAAATATTCCGGGATCACACACATGATAAGATATCAAGAGATATGGCAGTTTCTGCCGTAAGAACTGATGTTATTGATAAACTTAAACATAATTTTGATGAAAATGTTGATATAAACATTGTAAATGAATGCTTTAACCGTGTGTGCAAAGAGATTTTCAGATCGTTAGTATTTGAAGACAATGTACGGTAAGACAGTTATTTTCAATATCTTTTCATCTTATAGCTGGGGCACAGTGATTATTAGTTCTGAGTTTGGCTTATAAATTCTTCTGTGCTTGCAATTTTTAAATTGTAAGTGAATTCAGTAACTGCCATTGTCTGTTTTCTTGTTGCTTAAATAGTATGATAAAGTTGTAGGTTTATGTGCATGGGCATGTGTATGATCTATTTCCACATAGAATATCAGATGCGTAGTTCCAAGGGTTCACCAATTATTTTCATTAAACTGAAAACTAAAGACAATTTTTGCATGGTCACCATATTGATATTTTACATTCTGCAACTAAGTAGCTATATGAAAGTCGCATATTCTTTAAAGGTCTGTTACCATAACATTTCATGACCCCAAAGTGGGTGGTGCTATTACTGTTACTGTCTTAAAGAGTTCATACGTCATTTTGTTATTGCTGATTATAAGAAGTTAGAATATTGGGGTGTCCTCCTGGGTAGCAATGTTGGTACCAAGTTTCAGTATTTTTAAGGATTCAATTGTTCTGGGATGTCATTCTGTGTTACTAAGTTTGTTTCCCACTGTTTCGAAGGAATGTAGTACCATCATCATCAGTGGTTGAAGGGGAGGTTATTACATGCCTTCAAAACGTTTACAAACACAAATCCAGTAACACAGCATCACTTCCCAGAATACCTGAATCCTCACATTATTACCAGCTGAAGAGAAGCTGAAAACAGGGGTTACCTACATTTTACTGACACAGTAACCATTTGTAGGTAGTTCTTAGGTACTTGGGTACTTCCAACTTCAGGAGTACTTTGTTGAAAATTCTAATTTGTGACAGGGGACTGTGAACTTAGTGAGCTTGGCTGAATATGGAACTGCAAGTGTAAGCAAACTGTCCTTGCATGCTTGTCCTTTCTGTATAATGTCAAATTGTGACTGGTTAGAGAAACAGTACATAAAAACACGCAGAATGAGTATGGTGTTTTCCTGTATCATACCACAAGCTCAACAGGCAAATCAAGCATGTATTTTTTCATAATATTTACTGCATGATGGATCAGACATAAATGTACATTTGGCAATGCGCAATGTACGCTACTCCACCTGCATGTTTTACTTACAATGCTGTTATGTAGTAAATGTTTCAGTGCTTACCAAACTTAAAAATGTCTGTTGGTCACAGTCTTATATGATGTACACTCAACCCTGATGTAGTGCCACTCTTTGTTCATTGCAGTTCATGGTGTTATATCAGGGGTGGTTGTGTATCAAATTACTGTTAGTGGAACATTTAATATGGTAGAAGTGTAGAGTACTTGAAAATCATCATTGCTTCTTCCTTATTAACCTCATCTGCTGTTTTGCCATTTTTAGCGTTTAGTTGCCCTATCCCTATTGTTAATCTTGATATTCTGTATTTTTGTGAAAATTTGCACATGCATTTGTCTTGAGCTGAAACTTTCTTCTCTGCATTATATTTGGAATATCTTAACTAGTATCTGAGGTGTAGGGTGTTCAAAAATGACAAAATTCAGCCAAATTAAAATATTGAAAAGTTCTTGTATCAGTAATGTTTTAAGTATTGCACATAAAACAATGATTTGTGGCTCATTTTAAAGCTTATAAAATCTACTTTCTTGCAGAATATAAAAACTTTGTTTGTGACTAATTTCTTTTTTATTTTAAGGAAAAAACTTAAACCAAT
Organism: Coptotermes formosanus; assembly: GCA_013340265.1. Lineage (NCBI taxonomy): Eukaryota > Metazoa > Arthropoda > Insecta > Blattodea > Rhinotermitidae > Coptotermes > Coptotermes formosanus. The sequence goes on along the minus strand of BLKM01001619.1, from coordinate 6,786,111 downwards.
TACGAAAATTCATTTCTAAAAAGCAGCAACTGCAATTTCATTGAAACTTGGCAGAAGTGTTGAAAATAAGGTTAGCTTTTTATATTTACAAAATGGTTTTTGGCTCACAAAAACTTTCCGAGAAGTTAATTTTTAAACTTAACATAGCTGAACAAATGACAAATTTTTGGACATTGTTTTGAAAAAATTACATTTTCTCATACATTGGAGTGGTTTTACATCATATTTAAATCGTCTAATAACTTAGATGCATGATTTGCTTCTGCTGATGACAGTTTGTATGTTCTCCCAGTTTCAGAAGTTGGTGTAACCATAGACAAAATGAGAGATGTGGGTAGAATTCATCCATCTGGCTGAGATAGGAACACAAAGTAGGCTGATGGTCCATGTGGATGAAGGAATCTGATTTTAAATTCTTCATTCCCTTCATACTTTTCTAACACATACCCTAGCCACCAGTGATCTTCATACACTATGGTGATGTATCCTCTAACTGTTTCAAATGGGATGGTGTGACTCTGACTTATACTTTCTGCCACAGCCACTACAGTGCCATCTTGGGTTTTAGAGTATTTCTTTGTAATCAAAGTTGTTTTGGAAGTAGGAAGAAAAGCATGATATTGACAAGTTCCAACCACTGTTCTGGTGGTGTCAAACCTAAATTTTAGGTGATGTCTAGTCTGTTCAACGTCACTGTAGCAGACATACTGTACATGTATGGAAGGCAGATTTTCTTTTACCCATGAATAGAGTTGTGCTGGACTCAGTATCTGATGGTGTTGTAAGCTGGAATGAGCTGTAAGATGTTTAATGTTACCTGCTACACCATCACATGGGCCTTTGCCGTGTGATGTGGCAAAGAAATGCCATTCAGCATTTATCCCAAAGTCAGTGTTATGATGGCATAAGTTGATGAAATTGTTCTTATTTTTGTCTTGTGCTGATGCACCATCAGAAAAGTAACATATCTTTGAAATATTTGGAACATTTTCTTTCAAAAATGCAATTAGATGCTTTTGGGAAGAGTATGCCGTCACAGCATCATGATACAAGCATTCGGAAATAATTACAAAACATAGGTTTCCCAACCCATTCTTAGAATTTTTAAAATAGCTAACAAAGGGATGAATGGTGGCTTGCTGGTTATTTGAATGGAATCCTTGTGCAGCATCCTGAATATCAAATGAACAATTTTCTGAAAAATCCCTCAAAACAACAACAACTCTCTCTTGAAGTCAAGATTTTGTTTCTTTCAAAAATGAGGATTGCCGGTGAGCTGCAAAGTCATGTACATTCAGTTTCTTTAGACTTGATATGAATTTTTCTACAAATTCATCTGTGGATGTGACAGTTTTGAGATTACATTTGTTGGTAGTCAGCCACTGATTGTGTGTAATAGCATATGTCATGTTACATTCCAGTATATCTTGCAAATCTTCTTGCAGTACATCCTCCTGAGGGCACTGTGTGCAGTTATTCATTAGACAGCCCTCAGTTGGTGGATTGCAACTCATTAATGCTGACAGATGTTTCGATGTTGACACATTTTTCTCTAGGTTCATTTCTTTGGTCAGTTCATCTAGCTTGATTGCATCGGCCATGAGTTTGATATTCTGATGTCGAACACGTACACAAATAGAATGAGTTCCAGCAGCCCCAGCAAGAATTACATGCCTGGGTCGAAGCTGTCAAAATTTGGAGAAGCCAATCTTAACATCTGGGAAGTGGTTTTTAAATTTATTAAAATTTTCTTTCAGGTTACCAAGTATCAGCTTTTTTGGACAGAATCCATTTACCATTCTTTTTCGCAGACTTAAAGTCCCTCTTGCCAGGCATTGTGTGGCTGATCTCCCTCAGATACATAAAATGTGTTAACAATGTCCTCAAGACACTTAGCTAGCCTTGCCTTACTTGGTTGAGGGTTGGGAGATGACAGTATCCATAGCTTTCCTGGCTAACCAGTTTGATGCTTGGAACTCTTTTTCAATCCTGCATATACCTCAACTTTTTGGAAGAACAGTCACAATTTTTGGATGCTCACTTCTGGAATTTGTGTTTTTGGATTTTTCTTTCAGTTGGCTGATCATTAAACTCATTTATTCCCACATTTATTTGTGGATGTAGTGAAGAGTATGATTCTGACATTTGTTGCTGTAGAACTGGTGAGACACTCATTATACTTTACTTCTGTATCTCTTCATAATCTTCTTTAGTTTAGTCGTGGCGTATCTTTTACTGGCAAACTTTGATCATCAGTACCTGACTTCACTGGGGCTAAACCAAATACAGAGTAGGAGTTCGTGAGGAAGGTGATAGCACATTAGGATATCACCAGTTTTTCATTTTTGGAAGCTGTGAGAGTTTGGCATAAAAAAATTCTTCTCCTTTCAGTTATTGAACCAGTTATGAGAAAATTCAGTTGTTGTGCATGTTAATAAATGAGATGTAGTGAACATTAGTTAACAGTAGTGCCAATAGCACTGAATGGGCATTCTTAGCCCACATTCCTGATTTTGTGGCTCCTGTAGTAGACAGAGGACTCAGAAAATGCTGCATTAGCATCAGCTTGTAGTTTGAATATTTCATGACAGATATAAGTAGTTAATTGTTCTATAAGAAATCTACATGTTAGGCATTTTAACAAAGAACACTTTTGTGTATTAAACAGAAACAGTGAGAGGGGACATTTTATATTGTGTGCATTAAATGTGTCCATATGTTCCTGGTATGGCCAAGGTGATGCCTCACTCATTAATGATGATCCATGTTTCCTGTTGGACCTAACAGCAGCGGTAAATATTGGTCAAGTAATAGGTAAAGGTACAATTGTCTCTGTGCATGCCATGAAGTCATGCAGGGGGACTGAGGTATGTATAGTTCTGTTCATTCTTAATCTTGATGCTAGATGAGAGTGTTCAGCTTCACACCATAGCCTCCTTACCCCAAGGGAAGTAACTCCTGATTCCCATTTAATATGAGGTTGGGTGGTCCCCAGTGCATGTCTGGATGCTTTAGAGAAGAGAAAAATCGCTTGGTCCATGGCAGATTATATTTGTATATTTTCATGTGCTTATACAAGCCGCAATTTTACAGGTGTGATGGTCGTAGTCCGGAAGAACTTCGGAACATTTCCTGTCAAATAGACCTTTACAAGCCGTTACATGGCTCATCGCTGTTTCAACGAGGGCAGACTCAGGTGTTCTGTACTGTGGCCCTTGACTCCCCAGATTCTGCCATGAAGATGGATCCTGTCACTATGCTTACAAGGTATACATTTTTCAGCACAGTTTACATTAAAATGAAATCAGGATAGGTGAGACATAGAACCGTAATACTTTACTTTAATTCCTACAGTCAAACTGCAGTATTTTATAATGATCCAATTTTAAGTTTAAGGTCATTATCTTATATCATTTGTCACTAGTCAGTTACTATTGGCTCGCTTGTGTTGTGTGCACTTGCTCACTCACCAGCGTGCTCCCATGCTGATTATCACAGGGTTGTCTGCTAGTCATTGAGTGTTTTCCATATGAAACATACCTGAATACAGTTGCTCCAGGAAATTCACTGAGTAGTACGGAATTTGTTACAAGTAGTTATTTCACTTACTGACATAAAACAATTGATCCTGTTTTAACATTCTAATACTTACCTATTAAATAAGTATATAATTCTTACAATTATTAGTATTTTCTTTCAATTGCAAGTTTGTACTTGTGTTAAAAGTACAAAATTAATAATTTTAATAACATGGTAGTGCCCACTTCTGCCCCCTTTCCCCAGAAGAGATGGTTTTGCCTCATCTTAGGTCATATATGTTATGTCTTTTCATTTTTTAAACAATAAATCTTTGAATATTTAATTCTTTTCAAATAATATCACTTAATGTTTAAGTAGTCAATCTCAGTGGGAGCCAGGATAGCATACAATTGGTATAGTGACTAGACTATGGGATGGAGATTCTGGGTTCATTTCCTGGTGGGTGCAAGAGATTTTTCACTTCTTGAAAACATCCAGATGGGCTCCAATTTCTATCCCGTCTCCTATTCAGTCAGTATTGGGGCCCTTTCCCCAGAGGTAAAGCAGTCAGGGCATGAAGATGATCACTCTCTTCATTCTGCTTCCATCATTTCAAATGCATGGAGCTATTCATCTGCTCCCCCTATAAGTCTTCATGGCATGCACATTTACTTTTCTGGTTATTCTAAATTTCATATATATTACACTATAATTTACTAAGTGTTGTCCAGTTTTTTTTTATAAATGTTCTTCCCTATACTATTCTTTACCATTTGGTTTTAATAAGTGGCATCCATGCAATGTGCTGGGCTTCTGCCAAAGGCAGTTGAAGTATCCCTTTTCCATGGTCCCTGTGCCTATGTTGGAGTTTGCAGGATAATGCATGAGAACCCGCAACATCACATCTACCCCAAACAAAGCAAGAGAATCATTCTGTTGGAGTTACAGCTGTTTGTGGCATGTCATTTCACTTTGGTTCGTGCTAGTTTGTGCTGGAGCAGCAGAAATTATCACATTTATTTTTAATATTTAAGTAATGGCCTTCAGGCTTGCAATTATGTTTAGAGTACTAAATGCACTTGGTTGAAAAGTAGCTCACTGACTTAAACTGAGCACTGTATGATGAAGAAATTTAAAGAACATGATTGTGGTGACATTTTGCACAAGTGTGTATGTGCGTGAGAAAGAGAGTGAGAGAGGATTTCACTATAGTGTGTAGTGGTTACACTGATCTGAAAAATGTTTGGACATAGTTGTATGGAGGCTTAACTGCTAGTTTAGCATAAAATGAATGTATCATAAGTAATATATATGCAACCTCGAGTGGTGAAAAATCTGTGGTATGAGAAGTCCTTGGTGATGGGAACTGCCTGTTTAGATCAGTGCAGGTGCTGGTTGTGGGAAGTCTTCACAGGAAAGTTTGAGAATGAACTGTAGAATACATCATCAGCAAGTGTGATTGTTTCACACATTTGTTGACAAAATGTGTAGTTCCACAGCATGGTGATGGAATTTATCACAACAGTTGCCTTTCAAAAGCAGTATACAATGAAACATGTAAATCGAGTACACTAATTGAAAAGGAGGACTAAATAAGCAGTACAGGTAATTCTTGTTTTATGCCATTTCGTTTTGTACAATTTCGCTTTAATGAGACTTGAAAATTACACAACCTTTGGAATTTACACGATAATTTTCAGTTCAACATGATTTGGCTTACACAATCTGTGGTCATGCTTATCGAATTTACGCAATAATTTTCAGCTTAATGCTATTTGGCATAGGCGATCCATGGTCACTCTTCTGTATGAGACTAGCATGAAATGATGTCACTGTTTTGCCATCAGTCACGTGTATAGAATGATTGTGTTGGTGATATATCCATGCGGCTTATTTAGTTTCCTCTTCAACAGCATTGGCTTTTCTTACCAACATGAGTGAGAAATGTAAATCTGCATCGCTTAGTGCAATCCAAGTGAAAAATCGACAAATGACAATTGGTATTGGAGAGAAATTACACATAATAAGCCAACTTGAAAAAGGTGAATGAATTGTTGATGTATGCCATAATGTTAGCTTCACTGGTAGTAGCTTACATACAATGCGTGATAATGCTGATAGAATTAAAGAAAGTGCTAAGTTAGGAGCTGAAGTGTTTGTTTTTGTAGCAAGACTACCACAGTCCTATCCAAATGAACTGCACCGAAAACTATGGATGTGAGTCTCTTACATCTTTATTGCATTATAAATAAATAAATATATTGTGTAGAAATGTATATATACTGTATGTACAATACATATATACTGTACAGTTCTGCACGTCCACTAGTGGTATAGTCATACGATACATGGGATGAGGTTGTCGGTCCCCTAAGCCCCATGGAATACATGGAATTTTGTGTTTCATTTGTGCGATTTCGATTTGCGCAACATGTTTCAGGGACACAGCCCTGCTGTGAAACAAAAACTACATCTGTTTAGAAAGTTTCCTAGAATTATTTTTAATGCTGAAGAAATTAAATAATGTTATGCCACAGGTTTCTTGATCCCAATAATTGGTTTCTTTTGTAATAAATGAAAGAGTTACGTTAATATTTGGTAGAAGTAATTGTGTTTAAAATCTGTATAGGTACCTTTTGCCACACACCTGTAGGCCTTACATATGATTTTTTTGTGGGACTGAACACCATAATTGGTACAGCAGTGGAAGGTATGCCCAAGTCAGTTGAACAGCACCACTGCACCCAAACTTATTCTTCCCGGAATCTTCTCAGCATTGCCCATTTCTAGCTCCTTTGGTAGGTTTGACTCTTTGGGATGTGCGCGCATGTTCATCAAATCAGGATTTCTTCTATGTTTGTTTAATAATCAGACAACACAAGTTTATTGTTATACTGTTCAGGATCATCATCATCATTCTGTAGTGTATCTTACGACAGGTCCCTAGCCTCTACCAAAGCAGATCCCCAAGGGATGCAATCTACTGTTCCTGTCTCAATTTCCAGTACCTTCTCTTTTCCTTAAAGTCATCCGTTAGCTTCTTACGTCTTCTTGTTCCTCACCTTCCCATTATTTCTTTTCTTCCTTCTGTCTCTCCCAGAATAATGTGTTTTAGAAGGCAGTTTCTACACAAGATGTGACCAATCCAGTTAGCCTTCCTTCTTTTTGTTGCATGTAGCATATTAGTCATTTCTTCCTTAAATTTAAGTCAAGTTTTCTGGTGAAAAGAGTCCTCTTCTTCTTGAATTCTCCTTTTGCCATGGCAGTCCTAGATTTAGTTTCACGTGTGCATCTTGCATCATTGTTGTCATTCTACCCAAATAGTTGAAATATTCCACATTCTTAAGTTGTTTTGTATTGGGAATGATTCCCTTAAGATTCTCATTAACTTAGTTTTTTCCACATTCACTTCCATTCAACAGCTTTCTGTGATTTCAATTAGTGTGTCAGTTGTGCCCACTAGCACCATTTCTTCCTTAGCCTGTAGCGCAAGGTCGTCTACATATTTCACAGTGCAAATTACTTGTGTTCCTATTTTGAAGTCTCCAAACCCTTCAAGTGCTTCCTTTGTAAGGTATTTGCTGTACAAGTTGAATAGAAACAGTGTCAAACTGTTTAGGATGGCTGTGTTTTAATTGATATTTTAATAGTTATTTATATAATACAAAAAATATGACACTGGTTGTGATCTGGAAATTATCTATGTACTGATGTAACTTTGCAGTAGTTATCACTCGCAGAGTTGCTGTCAAGGGTATATGCTCTGAATGGTACAAGACAAGTATCATTTCGGGCTAGGTGAAACAAATTCACCCTGAATTTTTACCAATGCAAGTAAATCTTATTAATTGCTTCTGAAATTGGGAACAGCCCATTTTCTGTAAATTTTTTTGTAGTATGGGTAGATTTGAACCCTCTCATTGGCTACCCTCTTGAGATCTGTGTTCGAGGTTTTCTTTATGTAGCTAGGCTCATGTCCTGCATAGCAAAGTCTAATTTCAGAGCAGTGGTAGTTTTGAATGCATGTTACTGAAATATGGTTTACTCAAACTGTCAAGTTAACTCTTTCTATTGAAAAATTTTACAGCATTCATTCTTAATGACTTTACTTTTCGTTGTCCACTTCCAAACCATGGTATTTGTGAAGTCTGTATTACACAGCAAGCCTCATCCTTTGACTTGACTGTTGTTAGGCACTGGTCACTTCTTGGGGGGGTGGACCAGGTGTGAGTCTGACCATCATTTGCCACATTTGCTGTTGTGTTCTTCTTCTACCTGATTCACAAGCCTGGAATCTAACTAGGCCTATAAAGGGATGTTCAATTACACCATGTATATTATGAAGCGGTCTTATTATGATAATACTTAAGTAAGACTTATCTTATGGTCATATGTATATTATATATTGTTTTTAAATGTGTTTTGACGTGCCGTTTTGATCTCAGATCCTCAAACGATGATCATTCTGTAGTCTTCATTTCAGGTTTTAAGGTAATGGGCTTCAGTTCCTTTAGTGTTTGTTGATTTTTTTTGATTGGTTTTCTACCATACTCTTGTCAGCATGCTGCTTGGTGTTGTTTTAATGATTTACACTCCTGTTCAGGGAATTCCCATTTCAAATATTGACAAGGCTGTTGGCTGTGCTGACTTGTGGTTCTTCATGGTTTGTTCTTAAGTACTCATGGAAAATACTTGAACAGCATCTTCAGAGAGATCATGACTGCATTCTTCCAAATTCTCATTTGCTAACCATTCACAATCATTTTTCAATGTCCTTTAACACTATAAGATTTCTGAATTTGAATTAGCATTAGTAAATAACTATAGATTTGTATGCATTTTTAATTCCATACCCACACATAATATGAATGACTTGTTGGCTGTGTGTGTGTTGCACCTCTTACCATCAGAAATTCTTCGTGAATATTATTTAACTTGATGGTGTAAATCAGCACTTTAAGTCACCCGAAAAATGTGGTACGCTATTTTAAAATGGAGTCAGTCTGTTACCCTGCTCCTTAACCTAACATCATATAATTTGATCTTGTTTTCTCAAAATACTTCAAAGTAAAGTAAATTTGGCAAAGTTATCATTGAGTGTTTATTGTTAATGTAATACATCAGTTGCACAATAGAGTACCATAAATTCTAGGGTGCACAAAGTCTTCTTAATGGTGAGATTTATGAGTCATCAAGGTTTGGTACTCGTTAATTGGTTGGTAAATGTAAAAATATTTTAGGTATAAATTACAGAACTATATAGAAAAATAGTCTGACACAGTTATGTGTGTGTGCATGCGCACGCGCCTGTGCCTGTGTATGTGTTTGGGTGTGTGTATGTTTTAATAATGTGAGATATCTTTGTATGTAGTGGACTGAAAGAGAAGAATTTCTTTCTGCATTATGAATTCCCACCATATGCTACAAAGGAGGTTGGTCGTGTTGGTCCTGCAGGCAGGAGAGAACTTGGGCATGGAGCTTTGGCAGAGAAAGGTTTACGATCTGTTGTGCCCAGTGACTTCCCATTCACTATCAGGCTTACATCTGAAGTGCTGGAATCCAATGGTAGGTCAATGTATGAAGACTCTTAATTACTGCATGTTGAATTTTGTGTCATCTTTAGGCACACAAAACTATAATTTTACATGCTGTTTTGTATGAGTCTGATGCCTAGGCCCTTACTCAAAGGAAGGGTGATGTGGAGGCTTTTTGGGCTCTAGAGGACTATAGCAAATCACCACCACCACCACCACTGCCACCGCCGCTTTTTCCATGTATATACTTAGAAAGCTGTGTGTGTAACTTCTAACTTTTAACTTTCAGTGTCCCTGGTGATGATCCTGTAGGATCGAAAGATGTCGGAAGAAGCTGTAACAATTTTATAAGTGTTATAACGTAAAGACATTAAAATAGTGCATTGGTTGGGCAAGGGTTGTATTTGAATAATATTCATGCACAGAATGAGCAGTATAAAAGTACTTTGAGTCCTTACTGTCATGAAACTTACAAAAAGGTTTCATCCAAAAAAATGTCACAGCGGGCAGGTTTTCACTCCCCTCTGTGAGCAATTGCCAAAAGCACTAACTGGCAAGCCTGACTTTCTTAAACTGAATGGTGACAAGCTGAAGTACCCATAATTTCCCAGGAGTTGTAAAGGCAATCACATGACACCAGTAAGCCTGGAACCCAAAGCACCACAAAGGTTCTGTACAGACCAATGAGAGTTCGACATTCTCATCCAAGTGGATTCTTTAACAATGATGGGATGTTCCAACAGTATGAAGGAGCAAATCAGAATCTGTTAGATTCAGGTGAATATCACAGTGAGTTATTCTCATGATAATCTAGAATGTTAATTTGTGATTAACAGACAGAGAGGGTGAACAGTTTCTGAACTGTGCTAATGATCAGACCCAATAGGCAAACATTTCAAATACAGTAAAACTTGGTTTAAGACATCCATGGTTAAGAAAATTTCCCACCTAAGAAGTCAGGATAAAAAAGCACCAAAAGTCTCCCATTTGATTAACATTAGACTTGCCCTTTTAATACATCCCCAAATAAGGAAATTTCCCCCCTAAGAAGTAACAAATTTCTTGACGAAACAATTTTTTTACCCATTTAATACATTTTCTGTTTCAAAATCTTAAAGAATTTCCCCGCGTTTCTATTCATTCTGTTTCCAAAGCACAGCGTTCAAATGGCACAGTCAGTTCATAGAGGTTAATCTCCAAGGCCATTTCCGCCACATTTCACATGACAGAATGATGCAACCTCACGGCCAATGCAGGGGTGTCAGATTTCTTCTGTGATGCAGAGACTGCCGTCAGTACCCACTACTCGGTCTCTCACGATAACTGAGAAATTTTATCGGGCGGCCGGAAGGTGATCCTAGCTGTTCCATGACCTGCATAAGCCTGCGTTTAGCAATGCTGGCATGTGGCAGCTCACTTGCTGCTTCAACTGCTGGGGACTCAGAGGAAACGAAGGCAGTCAATAACATTTGAAGAAGTTTAGGCGCGTGCTAGTTGAAGTGACACGGTGTTCCATGTTGTTGGGAGGAAAGTGGTTTGACATGAGATAAGTGGGTGGTCGATTGCGACAACTTGTTTAAACGTAATTTATGGGCAGTAATATAAACGTGTCGTGGTGTAGCGTGATTGTGAAACATTTGTGGTGACTGCGTGCAGATAAGTTACATCAGTGATTCAAGAAAATAAATTCAAGACATTGCAGAGTTAGTGAAAGTGACTGGAACTACTGACCACTCCTTATGGCCTACCTAAAGGCAAACCTATGGAATGTGAAGATGGGTACTGCTACTGTTTTTGAAAAAAGAGCAAGACAACCCATGCTTGAAAAATATTTCAAGGAAAAGTAAAGATCTGGAATGAAATGTGAACTTGTGAATGAAAAGTCAGTGACAGTATAGGTAAAGGGGTAAATAAAACTGACTGAAAGGTTACAGACAGAATAGTTAAATGGTAAGATACGAGTGAAAATGTGTTAAGACACCTGCAAATTGTACAAATTCAGCATACGTATGTAATAAGTTCACAAAAAAACTAAAAAAATAGAACTTTTCGTTCCTACCCTTTTAAGAAATTTCCCGCTTAAGAACTCAGATTTTCTTGGGATTTTCAAAAACGTCTTGACAGGGTTTCACTGTAATTCTTAGAAATACCACCTATTCATAAAGTAGTGAGCTGGACTCCATTGGCAAAAATACCAGTAATAAATGTAAATTCAGGTGCAACCAACAGAAACTGTGTGAAAGTTGATGAACACAAACCTTACCTAGGCAGTGAGCATGTAACAAGCAGACATAACAGGAGGGTAGAGAAAGGTACAAGCAAGGAGCTTCATAATTTCCATTCTTCACCAGATATTGTTATGGTGTTTGAATAAGATGGAAGAGATGGTAGAACATGTGACATGTGTGGGAAGAATGAGATGTGCCTACAGGGTTTTTAAGAAATATCTGCAAAGGAACAGAGTACGTGGTGGACCTAGGGTTAATGGGAGCATGGTGTTAAAATTGATGTCGGGGAACTAATGTCTGGACCATATTTTTGTGTCTCAGCAGTTGGGTAATATTTATATCTTCAGTTTGTGTAAATGACGTGTGAATTTCTTCTCACAGGTGGGAAAATTAAATCACCTCTGCTGATGAGTCTGCCATGTTTTTCATGTCCTGTATGTAAATATGTGCATAAAGTAAAATAGATTACACTGCTACAACTAGCATGCAGGAATACTACCTCTGTATTGTTTTGTGCATTTATGTTTTCTCATCATATTTATTACTATATGGCTTCCTGAATGGTGCCTTTTCATGTTAGGATCATCTTCAATGGCAACTGTATGTGGAGGGAGCCTGGCTCTTATGGATGCAGGAGTTCCTCTATCTAGTCCAGCAGCTGGTGTTGCAATTGGTCTCATTAGTCGTTACACAGGAAATGATACCAAGCACATGGAGGATTACAGGCTTCTTACAGACATTCTGGTTAGTGTATGAATATGTGTTTTCACTTTTGTGTGTGTGTGTGTGTGTGTGTGTGTGTGTGTGTGTGTGTGTGTGTGTGTGTGTTTGTGTGTGTGTGTGTGTGTGTGTGTGTGTGTGTGTGATGTATATTTACAGCCCTATCAGTAATTGTGATAATACATACCGTCACGTGAAACATCTGAACTCCAGGTGCTCATTGATAGTCCTGTTTTGGATGAAAAATGTTATGTATATAAACATGAATCATAATCAGAACCATTGCATAGTTATAGAGTCTTGTCCAATGTAAGCTGTGACATAATGTGCATACTGAAGCCACTTGCTACACAAAAGGACCTCCTGTATTGTTTGTGCAAAGTAAGCTTCTTCCATTCACTGATTCAGTGAGTACCAATTCAAATACAATATGATATACTGTGTGACTTGTTGAACAAAGTGAGGTGGTGTGCAGGCATGTGTAGTCTGGCCTGGGGAGGAACATTTTCCAAAATAAGTGGCTCATTTTGTAGGAAATGCAAGTAGTAGTAATCTGCTGCTAAACATCCTTCACAAATGAATAGCCCAGTTTATAGGTGATTGACAAAACTGTATCACATATGCACCAAAAAGCCATGCTGGAAGTTGCTCGCAAAGGAATTTGGGGATTTCTTTGGGCCACATGTGTAGGTTGTGGCAGTTGGTAATCATATTTCAGATGAACAGGACAGACTGGAGTCCATGCATTGCAGAAGAAATACAACACCCCCACATCAGCTGTGAGGTTGCATCATTCTGCTGTGTGAAACGTGGCGGAAATTACCTTGGAGATTAACCTGTATGAACTGACTGTGCCATTTGAATGCTACATTTTGGAACGGGAACGAATGGAAACCGGCGGAAATTCTTTAAGATTTGAAACAGAAAATGTATTAAATGGGTAAAAAAATTGTTTCGTCATCAAATTTGTTACTTCTTAAGCAGGAATTTCCTGATGTGGGGATGTAGTAAAAGGACAGTGTGTAATGTTAATCAAATGGGAGCATTTTGGTGCTTTTTTGTCCTGACTTCTTAGGCGGGAAATTGTCTTAACTGGGGACGTTTTAAACAAGTTTTACTGTATTAATTTCATACGCTTAATACACAAAGTATGCCAGATTCTATCTACCTTTCCTAATCAGTGTCACTGTTTCCATTTACACAGTTAATGTCGTCATGTGCCCTACACTAGCTGCTAACTTCCCCATCCTCTTCACTGTCATTCCACAACATATCATCATCAGTCCCATCTGCTGCACTGGATATGCAGCACTTCTTAAAACCCTTCACAGTCAATTCGAGAGAGATGCTGCCATGCTGTTATGATATATATTGGCTAATAAATTTATATTTCTTGGTTTGTAAACTTACTTGAACCTAAAAGATTCACAGTTTTTTCCACAGATTGTGTTAGTGGTGTTAAGAATTTTAAATAAATGTGTTTTGGATTTTTGTGTTGTCTGTGTAACATGATCAGTCTGAGTTCATGGCTCTTTTTATGGTTTTTAATTTGTAGATTTGTCCAGGTTTTATTTTTGAGTCTCGTAGTTAATTTTCAGGTTTTCAATAGCCATTTTTACATGTTGCTACCCTTGGACTAGATCTGTTCTGAGGTGCATATCGTAACAAGTGACTGTTTATGTGGTACTCAGTGACTGAGGATAGCCTGATCAAAGGGGTCCCTCAGGTTAGGTGCTTCTTTGCCTGAAAACAGAGGTGGCTTTCAAAACAAAATGCTTCTTTAAAAAGTAAGACAATGGATGAAGTTCCAAAAAAGAAGATTGTGTCACTTCAGTTGTGCTCTGTTCTCTCTTGTTTATACCTGATGATTTGGCAATGCAGTGCTTGGTTTGGCTCTGCATGATCCAGTTCGGTGATCCATATGCGAATTTAAGATGACCTCACATATTTAAGCTCCAAATTTAAGGAAAAAACCTTATCTTGCATTCAAGTAAATACTGTGTTATTATGTTGAATGTGACTGTATTATGCTAGGGTATTGAGGACTACATGGGTGACATGGACTTCAAATTAGCTGGTACAAAGAAAGGGATCACTGCACTCCAAGCTGATATCAAGATTCCAGGACTTCCACTGAAAGTGGTCATGGAAGCTGTACAACAAGCAACAGATGCTAAGTCAAAAATCATTGACATCATGAATGTGACTCTCAGCAAAACAAGGTAAGAAATAAGTAGAACGTTGAAAACATATACAGTGAAACCCTGTTAAGGCTTCTTGAAAACTCCAAGAAAATTTGGCTTCTTAAGCAGGAAATATCTTAAAAGGGTAGGACCAAAAAATTATATTTTTTAATTTTTTGTGAACTTATTACATATGTATGCTGAATTTGTATAAACTGCTGCTGTCTTAACACATTCTTACCTGTATCTGACCATCTAACCATTTTGTCTGTAACCTTTCGTTCACAGTTTTATTTGCACCTTTAACTATACTGTCACTGAGTTTGCATTCACAAGCTCACATTTTATTCCAGATGTTTACTTTTCCGTGAAATATCTGTCAAGCATGGATTGTCTTTCTCTTTTTTTCAAATACAGTTGCAGTATACATCTTCAGCTTCCATAGGTTCACTATTAGGTAGACCATAATAAGTGGTCAGTAGCTCCGGTCACTTTCAGTAACTCTGCAGTGTCTTGAATTTATTTTCTGGAATAATTGCTCATGTAACTTGTCTGCACACAGTCACCACAGATGTTTCATAATAATGTTATGCCATGACGCATTTGTGGTACCGCCAATAAATGGCATTTAAACAAGTTGTCACATGCAAGCACCCACACATCTGGCATCAGGATGCTGTCCCCCCCCAGTGGGGTGGCTTCCGCCTCCACATGGCTTACGTGCCTCACGGTAGAACTCCGCTCCAGCAAAGGTGGAACCCTAGGTGGCGTCGGCTAGCGCTCCTAAACTTCTTCAAATGTTGTTGGCTGCCTGATTTCCCTCCTAGTGACTGGCCAATTGAAACTTCCACGTGCCAGCATTACCAAAAGCAGGCTCATGTAGGTCACGGAACAGCTAGGATAGGCTTCTGGTCCCCAGATACAATCTTTCGGTTGTTGTGACAGAGACCGAGTAGTGGGGACTAACTGCAGTCTCTGTGTTGCGGGAGAAATACAACACCCCGACACTATGAGGTTGCATCATTCTGCTGTGCGAAACATGCGGAAGTTACCTTGGAGATTAACCTGTAAGAACTGACTGTGCCATTTGGACATTGTATTTTGGAAGCAGAACAAATGGAAACTCGGGTAAATTAAGATTTTGATACAACAGATGTGTTAAATGGGTAAAAAATTGTTTTGTCATCATATTTGTTACTTCTTAGGCAGCAAATTTTCTGATGTGGGGATTATTAAAAGGGCTACATGTAATATTAATAAAATGGGAGAATTTTGGTACTTTTTTATCCTGACTTCTGAGGGGGGAAAACATCTTAACTGGGGACGTCTTAAACGAGTTTTACTGTAACTTGTCTGTGGCATTATTTGTTGTAATGTTCCAATCGATGTGGTGAATTACAGTTGAGTCTCTGTCCTCGTATATTAATTCCATCGTATGCCTGTCAACTGAATTTATTGACATACAGAGTATTTTAATTTTTGGATATTGATTTTTCAAAATATGTTATTTTATTTTCAGGAAGCAGAGAAAACAAAATTGGCCAGTATCTGAAAAGTTAGAAGTTCCTCCACAGAAACGTGCAAAATTTCTGGGGTTTGGTGGTAGCAACATGAAACAGTTGTTGATTGAAACTGGAGTTCAGGTAGTTGGCTGTTTCTGAACAACATAATTTTGTAAAGTGCTGTTCCTTCCTTGTGGGAGGTTCAGTAATGTGATCTGTGGTTGCTGTGATTCTTATCTACAGAGCAGGCCTGTATCTCTGTTTTAAATATGAATAGAGGTTACTCCAGCCAGATTGGTGATTTTCTATGGCCTGCAGTGAAGGGTGTGCCTTAATATTATTTAGTTTAATTTAAGTGCCAGACTTTAACTTACTATTGAAATCTTCATTGTGGTGCCTGTTATGTACAGCTGCACCATTGTTCATCAGATTGAATATACATCTACAGGACATGCTGCAGATTTAAAGAATATTCAAGCTGGAGCAGGGATTGAAATATATCTTGTTTGTTGTAGTTTTTACCTGCACTGAATATACAGAATTTTATTATAACCTCATTAAATAAGATTCCTGTAAAGTTAATTCTATTCAGAAGGCAGCCATGAAAGTTATGAACTTGACTGATCGTTATAATATACAATGTACTAACATACTTTATTTAATATAACTATTGTAGTGGTGGTGGTGGTGGCAGTAGTGGTAATAGTACACAATTTCATTGAGAGAGATATTATTTACTTTATTTTTTCTCAACATCTCTTTATTGCTACGTGATCGCCATCAGAGGAATTTACAGTAACTACACTAAATGGTTATCTACCGAGTGCTTCAAGATCTTGATTGACAACATTAAATATACATACCAGTATAAAATACATGAAGTATCTTTATAAATAATAATGTTTGATACATTATTTTAAGAACAGTTCCTGTGCATGCATGACTTGTATGCACTGTGTGTACACAGAAATTGTCAAGTTTGGTAAATATGGTAGCTGAAATTTTTGTTTTTGAGATATTTGTTACATTATGCATGATTAATTAGGTGTGTGTGTGTGTGTGTGTGTGTGTTTTACTGTCCAGAATTTTTAAAACATTTGTCACTTTACCATACCCATATCCTGTAGGAGATACTGTATTGTGCATTTAAATTTTGTGATATTGTGTTTGGTGGCCTTGTAAATGTAATAGTAATGTAGACTTGCTTATTTATATTTACATGTAGTTAAAGATGTCTGGTTTGTACACACATGCACACATGCATGTACATGCACACACAGGCAGGATATACAGTGAAACCTTGATGCATCGTTTTTGAAGGCAACAGAAAACAAAAATGGTAAATACAGGAAAGCGATAGTTGTGGGAAACCATTAAAAACTATAGATAAGAAAAGTTTAATGACTTCTGTTTATTGGCAGTTACAACACTTCATTAAAACTGCTAACTCTTGTGAAAAAAACTCTGTAATTGATAGTTGTTCTGTACAAACTTTGCGTCTGATTTCAAAGAATGAGCTCTCCAAGCTTAGAACGCTATCACGACCACCAACGCTATTGCTGTGCACACAAACTAATAATTTGATTTTCATGAGTGCTTCCTGCGCTTTGGCAAAGTTCAGCACAACTTTGGGTTCGGGTGTGCTATCTTCCCCTTCCCCTTCCATACTCAAGGTTCCCACGTGGCTCTCGCACAGCTCCTTCATAATACTAACACCGCTGGTCACCAGGTGACTGTCCACAGACACGTATTCGTCAAATTTCTCAGTATCCATGCCACTGAACTTTTGCCAATCGTGAAAAGCATCATCTTCATTCCTCATTGCGACGTCTCTAACATCTGAGGGTTGTCCATGCCTGTAGCCAGCTTTTCGAAAACAATATTCGGGGATCTGCTACATTACTTACTTCCAGGCTGACACAGTGTAGTACATGGCTTCTAGGATGTCGATCTTCTTTTTCTGATCTTTGCTGGCATCCATTAGGCAAACAGCCGTTTGCACAATGGACGAACACGGAACGTGAGCTGTTTGATGAGGGAAATGAGGGGAATGATGGGAGTGGGAGTAATAAAACACTCAACTGCTACTGTAGCCCAAAAGAAAAGGCTGGAGATATGATCTGTATTTGCAGCCAGCGGCGCTAAGAAAGCATGGCACACACAGACGCACTCTCAATTTTTCAAACTCATTGAAGGTCATCGCGCATTCATCCCTCAAAAGCTACTAAATCATCGTTTCAGTTTTCCAGAAATGATCAGTGTGGGAAACTGCTGCATCAGGACTGTGATTTTTCAACGATCAATGCAATAAAACAATAGTTTGAGGAATGATGGAGGTGGGAAAAAATAGTGTTATTTATATGGATCTAATTCCAGGACCAAACAAGACAGACGAAACTTGCGGGAAAATGATGGTAAGGATGGTGGCGGCAATGGCGGTGGTGTTGATGACGTTGTTGTTGTTGTTGTTGTTGTTGTTGTTGT
This sequence comes from Coptotermes formosanus, assembly GCA_013340265.1. Classification (NCBI taxonomy): domain Eukaryota; kingdom Metazoa; phylum Arthropoda; class Insecta; order Blattodea; family Rhinotermitidae; genus Coptotermes; species Coptotermes formosanus. The sequence goes on along the minus strand of BLKM01001619.1, from coordinate 6,767,941 downwards.
CGTCGTCGTCATCGTCGTCGTCATTATTATTATTATTATTATTATTATTATTATTATTATTATTATAACCAAGTTAAATAATTCAGAACTTACTTCCACAACAAGAAAAATGTCTCCTACCTGCATCTAATTGTATGTGAGACAGAACTTAATTATACACCTCTTAACTATCGTGATCCACTGCCACAACAAAATGAAAACATCATAATGACGCAAGAGAGAATAACAATGTGGAAGAGCAAACCCCTACATGGAAGACATGCATATCACCTTGAAATACAAGACGTTGATAAAATTGCATTGAGCACATGGCTAACTGCCCAACAAACTCTTCCCAGAAGCTACTGGATTTGTGATAGCCATCTAGGATCAGGTCATAAGTACCAGTAACTGTAAGAAGTGTATTTTCAAGGATCTGAACATTACTAACAGTATCTGCAGAAAAGGCTGAGAGATGAGGAACTGTTCAAAATATAACTAGGGTGTGTTGTGCATTAGCTCCTGGCAGTTATATCCATCATCACAATAAAGTAGCCAAGACTGTGCATCAAGAATTGGCTCTCATATGTGGACTATCAAAGAGACCACCAATGCCGTATTATACATATGAGCCAAAGTCCATGTTAGAGAACTCCAGTTGTAAACTGTACTATGACAGGGCTATAAGAACTGATATGTCTAATACAAAAAGCAGTAATACTTAATACATGCCATATAATTAAAAAACTTTTTGGTAGAACAGCGAATAAGAAGTACCTGGTCCCTGAGCGATACTAGTGCATGCCATATAATTAAAAAGTTTTTGGTAGAACAGTGAATAAGAGGTACCTGGTCACTGAGCAATACTCTTTTGAGAACCAGCTAAACTGCTCTGAAATAAGGAACATGGATGATGATGTTGATGATGATGATGATGATGAAGAAGAAGAAGAAGAAGAAGAAGAAGAAGATGACAATGAACATGGTGGTGGTGGTGGTGGTGGTTGTGGTGATGATGATGATGATAAAATACAGGAATTATACCCAGGTCACTCTTGACTAGTCTATAAAAGCTCCACCTACACTGGTATATTTACATAGAACTACAGAATCCTGTTGTACCCAATATGTGTGCAACAGTTTGAAGATTCTTAACTACCAGTATATGACTACCATGCAGTATTGTGTTGTGGACTGGTACTAGCACCAGAACATCATAAATACAGAATGATGGAATGGTGGTGGTGGTGGTGGTGGTGGTGGTGGCGGTAGGGTGGGTGGTGGTGGTGGTGTTGGTGGTGGCGGTAGTGTGGGTGGTGGTGGTGGTGGTGGTGGTGGTGGTGGTAAGTACTAATAGAGTTTGATATTGAAGATAGTGTTGTATGCACCATGAATAGTAAGCACAGAATAGCTGCAACACCATACCCGAGAAACATGGTTTGTTTCAGGTATATAAGCATGAATACCCTGCATAAAGGAGATAATGAAGTAATAATAATAATACTAATAATAATACAGACTTACTTATTTACATTTGTGTGTTTTTTATGTTGTCAGGAGTAAATATCTGGTTTGTGTTGGCTGAGCATATTGTCTCCGTAGTATCATATTTACCTGAACACAGTAAGATCCTCTTTCACTATTGTCTATTTTCAGGAAAATGCCTATATTCACAGCAGCCAGGTTTTTGTGGTAATTAGTGTTTGCATGTGTAATATACTGAAATTAAATAATCAGTGGGATTAAAACATAACAGTATTACTGTATTCATCACTGAGTTAACTAGTCATAGCCATCACTGGTGTCCCTGTAAGAATTTTCTTCATGATCATCCTCTCATATGACATCATCTTCAGTTCCTTTCAGGTTGTTTGAAGCATAGCACTTTTGAAAGCCCTTGACAATGAATGGATTTTGGTAAAATGTCATACCAGTCAGTTTTAACCCCTGCCCAATCAGTGCTTCAGCTGATCGTATATTTCTCACTGGTGTTAGTGGACAGTTTCAGATGGCAGCCATTCCCAGTGCAGGAAATATATTTCATTTTTGAATGGTTTGTTAACTGTTATAGCAAGAAACTGTTCCTGAGAGAATATGCCTCATGGTGTGCTCAAAACATTTGTGTTTCATTTAGAAGTTACAATTTCAAATTTCTCTGATGAAATGACCCTTCAAAACATCCAAAACTAGTATTATATCTTTAGAAAAGCACCCAGTATTTTTGTCAGCCATTTAACCAGGAGTTCTTTTGTCTTCCGTCCTCACTCATCATATTTAAATATGAAAAAGTAAGCAATTTTTCTTTCAGAAGATTTTTTCTCTTTAAAGTAACAAATGGTGTCAGTTTCCTCCTATCAGCCAGAACTGAAAGCATTGTAGGGATTCTCAGTTTTTCATGTTGTTTCCATGACAAGTACTTATTTTGCTACTTTTATGACGTACAAAGAAGCCTGGGGTTTCATCTGTGTTCCTATTTGTCGTTAGATGTATAGATTTTTTTGGCACAGATTAACCCTTCAGTGATTCTGGGGTTTCATTCCAACCACTTTGCAGAATAGGAAGTTTGAATTTGTTGTACCTTTAGATGCATTCATGGCCATACAGTGCATCAAGGGCAGCAACACAAAGAATGAAGTTTCATAGAGTGAGTGCCCTGAGGTTGGCATTGAATGGTTAATTATACAGCGTTGATGTGCTATTAGTTTTTCAATGCAGTCTGTAGGAAGCTTTTGTGCTAATGTAGCAATATTCAGTGCTTTTTCTGTGGTAACACACTAGTCATTCTTGTATTTTTCTAGCCAGCTCCACAAATTGTTGTCATTGGCATTGAAATTCCCTTAAACATCTTACAAAGTGCCTGTCAGGTTGAATTTGCTCCCTCTAAAAAAGTTCTTTATGTTTCCTCCAGTGTCATACATTGTTCTGTTCCATGGCATGTTGTTTTCTTCTGCGTGATTAATTATCATTAATTTAAAATTAGCATCAATGCTGCAGAGTATTGATTTTGGTATTTTAGGTGCCATTTTACCTTGTCATTGGACGTGATCACCCGTGATTATTATGGAATACTTCTAGCTGAACCAAGTTCTGATTTCAGGTATATATTTCACAGCATACCGTCATACACAACTAAAGTAAATTTTTTAAAAAATTCATTTATGCAGCAAGTTTCAGCTTCACATAAGCCATCATCCGGCCTCTTCTTTTAAGGATTTTCATTAAAAATTTTAACTACACATAGGTATGAGATCTCACCTTCACCATATGCATAATAAATACAAGAAAGAAATACAGTAGGTGTTTAAAATGTATAAAAATTAAAAAGTTGAGGGGTAGTATATGTAGAAATGACGTAAAAAACCGTTGGTAGGCAGTAAATTTTCAATATGTGGTACATACGCCAAGTTATGTTCTTTTGGAATCATGAAAACATACAGATGCAAAGTATTGTTTTCTGTAAAAGTTGATGAAGTGTGAAGTTTCAAATATTATGGAATCTGAAGAGAGGTTTAGTGAAATATTCAGGTTCATTTTAATCTCCTTTGCATTAATAGTTTTGGAAAGCAGTGGTATATTTTTATGTGTATAGTAGATTAAATCACTTGATATTTATGTTGCTAATGGAGGTCAGTGTTATCATAGCATTTCATGTAAAAGCCAGTGTGTACCTCGTCTTGTATAGCTGCCTACAGTGGTGTGGATACGACTGCCCTTGTAGTCTGACAAAAACTTGAGATGGTGAATGAGTGAAGAAATCATGTATTTGGGGGTGAAGTTAGAAAGAACAGGTGAATGGAAGAGGCATAAAAAATATGTAAAAGCAGAAGGTATACAAACATTGAAATCAATAAATGTTTACTTAGGACATCAAATATGAGAATAGAAATGCTAGAAAATATATATGAAATGATATGTGAATCAAGAATGATATATGGGTTAGAAATGTGGGGTTTAAGGGGGATGGAAAATTGTAGGTAATGTGCACAGGAGATTTTGCGAGAAAGTTTGGAGGTTATCACCAATTACAGTAAATGGCACAGCAGAACAGGGACTTTATAGGGACAGTAGAAGAGGGAAGATGTTTTCTAGGATAGCAAAATTCTGATGTAGGATTTTACAGATGAAACAAGAATTGTCCATCATCCTCTTTGTCGTCGTCGTCGTCGTCGTCGTCGTCGTCGTCGTCGTCGTCGTCGTCGTCGTCGTCGTCGTCGTCGTCGTCGTCGTCGTCGTCGTCGTCGTCGTCGTCGTCGTCGTCGTCGTCGTCGTCGTCGTCGTCGTCGTCGTCGTCGTCGTCGTCGTCGTCGTCGTCGTCGTCGTCGTCGTCGTCGTCGTCGTCGTCGTCGTCGTCGTCGTCGTCGTCGTCGTCGTCGTCGTCGTCGTCGTCGTCGTCGTCGTCGTCGTCGT
>BLKM01001619.1:6656702-6758656 GCA_013340265.1 Coptotermes formosanus | reverse complement strand
TGGTGGTGGTGGTAGTGGTGGTGGTGTTGGTAGTGGTGGTGGTGGTGGCGGCGGCGGCGGCGGCGGCGGCGGCGGCGGCGGCGGCGGCGGCGGCGGCGGTTAGTTGAATGCCCTTATTTATCACGATTTTCAATTCTTGTATAATTTTATTACTATACACATTACATAAAATTAGAGAGAGGCCACATCCCTATCTTACACCTTTATTTATTTGAATTTGTTTTGATATTGTATCATCATTAAATTGGATACTAACTTTCATATTTCTATAGATACATTTTATTATATTTAATAGTGAACTTGGGATTTTCTCTTCCATTGTCTTCCACAACATGTCTCTGTTCACGTTATCGTATACCTTTTTGTAATCTATAAACAAAAGAAATAATGGTAAGTTGTGTTCTTTCATTTTCTCAATTATCTGCCATACTGTAAAGATAGCATTTACACAACTACGCCCTTTTCTAAAGCCACACTCTTTCTCTTCCATGTCTTCTTCCAGATGTGCATTTACTTTGTTTTTTTATTATGTTTGTAAATAGGCTGTAGGCAGTAATGTAATTCCTCTGTAATTTTCACATTTACTTTTTGCCCCCTTTTGTGTATATTTGTTATTATTCCTGTTTCCCATTCTTGTGGTATTTGAATTTTATCTGCTATGTTATTAAATAGCTCTAATATGTGCACTTTTAAATCTTTTCCTCCAAATTTAAATAGTTCCATTGGTAAGTTATCTAATCTGGGGCTTTTCCTGTTTTTTGCAAGTTTAAGTGCTTTGTCTAACTCTTCCATTGTTATAATATCTGCATTTTCATTTATCTTTTCCTTTCTGATTTCCAAGAATTGTTAAAATGTTGTTATGATTGGCAGATAGGAAATCTGAAGTGGAAAAGCTGAGCAGCTAGTTTCAAGAGAGGCATTATGTAAAATTGGGCAGATGTATATCTTTCAGAACAGAAAAGATTGAGATATCAGAGTAATATGGCAAAATAGTGTAAGTAGATGTAATGATATAGACAAACTAAAGTAGAGAGGATGAGAGAAATAAATCTTTAAGTGCATACTGGGAGATGAAGAAAGAGTGGGGAAGAGAATTATATGCATCTTACGGTAAGTTTAATGAGAGAAATGCAGTATCATGGTTTGGACAAGGAATTTGGAAACTGAGAGGTCTGAGGAAAGGAATGGAAAGAGGAAGATGTCATACCTGAGGAGGAAGGGAATGAAGGACATATACTTCTGAAGTGCAAAGAGATGAAAAAATTAAGAGAACAGTTTTTCAACAAAAAATGGCTACAAATAAATGAGGAAATAATGTACAGAAAATTAATCAGCAACACTAAAACATTAGAATTAGAAAATTTGGATACATTTTTATATAAAATGAAGTGTAAATGGGACCATAAAGTAGAAAAATTGGTGCAGAATGGAGAAGAGGAAGAAATCCTCTAAAATATAAATAGAGATTGTGACAATTTATTATATAGAACATATAATTTAATATAATAAGATGAATGCTAGGGATGTGTACTGGAAAACCCCAGTGTTAACAGACATATCCGTGGGAAATGTAATAGTAGAACTCAACTAATAAATGTATTTGTATATTTTTATATATATTTGTATTAACAATGAAGTTCTCAAAGCCCTCTCTGTGTAACTGTGTTGTGTAATCACTGTAAATTTTCATGATGATGATTGTGAAGTGGTGAAAACATGTTGGGGAAAAAGAAAGTAAATAATACTACTATGATAGTTACATTAAATAAGTGAATGTTATCAGCTGTGAATTGTTCCATAAGCCAGTTAGATTACATATCCAGTGTTAAGGAATGTCTATGTCCCAAATGACAGTAACACTGTAATTTGCAGCCAAATAATGCAGTCTCCACTGGTATGTTTCATGCCATAACTTAAGCACATCCAATAGGCAGTCACATTCTGAAACAGGTCCTTTAATCTTACTGTTGACCTGAGGTGGTAGATTAGTCATACTGGTAGAAGTGGTGCTGAAGACAGCTAACTGCAAATCTTGAAAATTCCTGTTGCTTCTGCAGTTTTCTGTGCAATCTGGATTACATTTTTATTGAGGTTTCTGTTTTTAATGTGTGGATAGTTAAACACCGCAGAACAATTGCTCTTCTGTGCTTCAGTCATCTATCAATATGTATACTCTACAAAGCCAGTGTTAGCCATTTGCAGTAACACATACTTTGTATCAGAAATCAGGAAAAATGGCACTGTTTGTCCTGTTTTGGAAGATATAAGAGTGACACGGTGGAAAGAAGGAACAAGAGAAGAAACTGGTGCATTTGGTGGGCAGAAGAAATGGAAAGGAATATTATTGAAGCAAAATTCAAAGCCTCATTCAAGGAAACAATCTGTGGATAGCTTTCATTGCCACTTTAAATAGTGTGTCACACCTGAATGTGAAAAAAAAAAAACTTCTTTGAGTTGTGCCATGGCAGCAGAAACCCTTAGCAAAGCAGGTTAGCTATATTCTTACAGTTGGGTGCACTGTGGCAGGGCAACTGTAATTTAAGAACCTTGTTTAACAATGAAAGAGTCCATTGTAATTTCATGATTATGATTAAAACTTCAATAGAAAACTAAATATTCATGTTTTGATAAGTCTTGATTCTCTGTTTTTCTTTAACCCTTTAAAGATGAAGCGTATCTGTTTTATATAAGGACTTAGTGCGTACTGTGCTGTAAACACTCTCCACCTTGGTTATAGTGCGTACTGTGCTGTAAACACTCTCCACCTTGGTTATAAAAACCAGTCTCTTAATGTTTTATAAGGCAAAAGTTGCTGTTTATTCTGATATCTGTACAAAACGCATAAACGCAATGTGGGCACCAAGTAGAATATTTTAATGTTAAACCTGGTGGTATGTAAAAGTTACCGCTAGGCTTCAAAAGGTTAATGAATGTTCATGAAGTACTGTTGTCATTGAAGTTTATGGTAATATATGATCATGTATTATCTTTAACTGTGTGTTTATATATGTGTGTGTATATATATATGCATGTTGTGTGTTTAAATATAAAAAAATCTTCACAATTTTAAACCTCCATATACTGAATAGGATTTTTTTATCCACCAGGTTACGCATGTAGAAGATTCCACATTCTCCGTGTTTGCTCCGAACCAGGCAGCTATGAATGAAGCCAAGGAGTTGATAGATCAGTTCCTTACAACTGAGAGGGAACCAGAATTGGAGTTTGGTGCCATTTACACAGCCAAAATTGTTGAAGTGCGAGACATAGGTGTTATGGTCACGTTGTATTCTAACATGAACCCTGCCTTACTCCACAATTCTCAACTTGATCAACGAAAAGTAAGAGAAAAGTTGCTTTATATTCCTCATCTTTCATTTCAGCTGTCTCATCTTTTACTTCAGCAGTATTTCATGAAAAGCTGAGGGCTTGAGAGGCAGATATTTTTGTCTTTGCTTACCCACAAAGTAACTTTAGATTTTCATGAGATGTGGCATAAGATTGCAGCAGCACAAAACTATGCAAGAGGGTAGGCTCAGTATTGGACTTCGTGACATGTTCAAAGCTTTGTGTAATGATTAACTATGACACCTGTACCAGGCATTTGCTTCATTAAATGACAAGTACCTGCTTTCCTTCAAATGTTCTGATGTACAGGTCATCCGTTTCATCACATCCCCGAGTGCTGTGGCTGTCAAGAAGTATCCTGACTGATGCAGGTATTCTTTGTGATAAAGCTGCTAAGATCAGGGACATGATGAAAGGGAAACCTGTATATGATAATGCTAGCTGGGACTACAGAGTGAGGCACTTGAAAGTAGCCCCTACCTGGCAGTCTGTTATTGAGTAATAGTGTTCATAATGTGAGCATATTTTTCAAACGCACATGTGTGCGTGCATGCTAAGGGTGGTATCTTGATACCAGTGATTTTATTTATCACCAAACGTATTTCAGTTGTCTAACTGTATTTGGAAACTGGGTCTTTCATGGAAATGTATGTGAATTATTCTGTGGCATGTAAACACACTATCCAAAACTTAGCAGAGTGGTGGAGAGCAAGGCACTTTGTGGTAGACAGTATGTTACGCTGTGACCCTTTCTATCTCTGCAGTCTGTTGCCATACACTGAACTATTAGACCGTGAACAGTGTTTCCATGCAAGTTGAATGCAGATGGTTTAGTTAAAAAAGAAACGTCCAAATTATTTGTCAGATGTATATTGTGTAATAAACAACAGTTTAATGGGACCTCCCCTAATGCTTAATTTAAGTGAATGTTGTATTTCCTTCATAAATGAATGGGATGGATCTGATGCCAGTGGCCACTGTGGTTTGGTCTAATGCTAAATAGCCTTAAGACCAAATTATAGCAGTCATTAAAAGAAATTGACAGTGGCAGTTTTTACTTAGGAACTCCCAATGTTCATCCTGAGTAACTAGAGAAAATCATTTAAAAGTACAAAATGCTCATTCAAAGCACAACTGTTCTTTTCTCAAGGAAATAGGCTACATGTTTTGGCTAAACTATATAGTCATCATCAGGCTGATTACAAAAGGCAAAGTTCACTGCTGCATGGGTGTGAGATCTCTAACCTAAAAGTGTATTGTTACATAATGTACATAACATAGAGATATTTGAGGCTGCATATATCTGTACTGTAAACACAATGGGAATGAATCATCTTAGGATGCAGAAAATTGTGCAGGGGAATTAGTCACTGCAGATGGCACACAGCATAAAGAAAGTGATAAGTATGCTCCATAGCCACTGTGTTCTGATCTCAAATTTTCTGGGCATGAAGATGGGCTTACTTTTCTAAAATCAGTAGGAATGCTAATGGTAATGGTAACTAATTTAACATGGCGCCACTAGATTTTCTGAAAGCTGCAGTCATTCATACAGCTAAAGAGATGGCTGAAGACAGCAAACCACATCATAAAGGTGTCGTCAGGAGTAAACCTAGCTGGGTAAGTTTAAACACCAAAAAGTAATGGAGTGATGGTTCAGGTCAGTTGTCTGCTAAAGAGAAGGCAGCAATGGAGCCCATACATATGCATTATGAACATGTGTGCCATCCTGAGGAAAGTGATCAGTCTGGAAAAATGATCTCATCTGACACAGAATAGAGGGTGGAAATACACAACCAGTACGGGAACGCCTTTACAGAACTCCACATTTGCTTTGAGGTGACATGGGCAAAAAGGTGGATGACATGTTAAAGAGAGGAGTAATTAAAACCAGAATTTGTTTGTACCAGATTGCAACTCTGACTTTTTCAAGTTGCAGTCCAAGAGACAGGTAAGGAGAAAACTTGGTTGACAGTACCATCTGTCCATGACAAATGTAAGAGACTTCCTTTCAGCATACGAAAGGGTCCAGCGACAACATACAAACCTCCCTTCAAAGTAGGGTTAGCAAGGCTACTAGGAAAAGAAAGTTGGGTTCTTGTGTTTGGCATGATTGTGTTCTCACACACAGCTGAAAAACATGCAGAACAATTGGCTCATGTTTTGTAAAGATTCAAAGGAATGAGCCATAAGTTGCAACCAGAGAAATGTTACACACTTAAAGTGAGGCATGGCAAAGACCGGCCCAGTAATAGCAGTGTTTGTTCTTATTGCTATCATGTCCTTACATACCAGATTGACAGTAACTTGAAAATTAACACAAAATCTTCCCCAGCACCTACATCTAGTGTCTTATAATTTTGTAGATTACATTTTGATGCAGTATGGGACCACTGGTAATTGTCGAACATCACATCATGTCTTTCTCAATAACCAGTGTGAAACTGAGGTAACAGGATGTGTCTGCTTACACAGAGCAATGGGTTAATGGCTAGCACATGGGGTAGCAACTAATAATTGCGAACAAGTGCAAAGTGAAGCAAAGGAGCGTGACTGGCAAATAAGAAATGACTGTGAAATACTCTAAATACTAGATGTAAGTAGTAGTATGGTCTTTAGAATACTACCAAGTTTCATGAAAATCTTTCAGTTGCTATGAAAGTTTAGCAGAGAGAGTCACACACACGGACATAATATTGTAAACCTTCTTTTCTTACAAAGTGAGGAAAACAGAGTGGAATTTTATAAATATGTGTCTTTCCTGGCATAATGTTTGACAGAACGCAGCAGCCTATTTGCCTTGCACTGGCTAAAATTGAACCCTAGAACTCAAAACTCTGCTTGTGTGTTTAGAAAACAGTGGGAACCTCTATGGAATTATGACATGTTTGTGATTTATATAAGCTTTCTTGGTGACTAACAGTTTGACAGTAAAATTCCGTTAATCTGGCACCCACTGGACCGAACCTGGCACCCACTGGACCAAACAGCTGCCAGATTATTAGATATTCCAAATTATTAGCCAGTATCCCTACTGACCTAGGTTAATTTTTTGTTACTGCACCTTCTTCTTCTTCTTTAGAGCCCGTCAGCAGATGCCTCTCAGCCTTAGGCTTATCGTGCATTACTGCACCTATACTTGTGCTGCACAACTAATAGGAGTATTCCATTTGGATATGTCCTTTATCTGCTGGTTTAGGGTAATCAGGGTCCACTTCTTTGTTTTCTGGAGTCTTCATAGCTGAAAAAGTTGAGGGAATAGGAAAACAAGGGCTCGAGAGATACCACAATTATTGATGTACAGACAGTCTTGGGGACCTTTTTAACTGTCTCTCTGAGATCCACCTGTTTCGTTGATGAAAGTTTCCTGGTAGAAACAAAACATCTGGTCTTGAGACTAGTCTTCTCAAGTGCCAGATTATCAGGATTTCTGGATGGTGAGATTAAAGGAATTTTGCTGTACGTACTTACAAATATTCCAGTGCCCATCCAACCATCACAGTGACTCCATAACCACATTTAACTAAACCATAAAAAGGTACCCAACAAAAAATTCCTATGTGATGTTATGGGCGTAAATCACAACATAAAATAAAATAAAAATGTACTTACCCAAAACACAAGACACAAACAGTGACTCGCAATTCCCCAGCAAGACAACAGTTTGGAGATACAGGCTGAGACATAGTTTAGCAATACTTTCAGTTCACTGGTCAAAGTCAGGGTAATTTACCAGGTGAAAGGAAAGGAAAATCTGGCAAGAAAGGTAAAACGGTAAAGTTCACCGTATAGCAGGCCATGAAAGCCCAGAGGCAGATTAGAGCTGTAGCCCTACTCTTTCTTTCACCGCAGTGCTAGATGGGGTGGGTTGTCAATGCTCCACCCTGGTTGGTCTACCTGCAGGAAAGAGACCCAGTACCCATTGTACAGGCGGCTGGGTGGGCCCGAGGGCCAGTCTGGTTGGGTGCGGAAAATCCCCCCTACCAGGATTCAATCCCCAGACCATCAAGTCTGTAGTGAGTCACTGTACTATCTGCCTGGCCCAGGGAAGATCTAACAAGTAGGTGAAAGGGGAAAGGGGTAACTAGACTTTCATGCATATCATAGGTGGCAGCTGTATGTTAAGTTCTCAGATGTGACACACTATATTAGGTGGCACTAGTGTTGTTTCCACCATACAAGTTCTCATGTCTACCATACTCTTATTAGTGACAGTCAGCTGAAGGTAAATTTACTCTATAACATGCTATGAAGGCACAAAGGGGGTGGAGGTATTGCTGATGACACTGGGATGTCCTCCTGTGGCACAAAACTTACAACTTTCTTGAAATTCGTTCAGCTGATCCAAATTTTAATGCAGAGGTACACAGATAGCTTGGTGTTCCTTAAGAAAGAAAGGTAAGCTAAAATCCAGGTAAAAGAAGAGATTTTATTTATGACAAATAAATGTGTGAGTGTGTGATGTAAGAACCAACTCCAACACTGTATGTATCAGATACATTAAAAATTAAAAATTCAAGATTTAAAACTTTAAATTTTCATTATGCAAAGTCCAACATGTTTCGACGGGTGGCCAGTCATCATCAGGGGCATACGATATAGCAGAGAAAGAAGGAAAACAATGTGGCAGCCATCAGTTTTAAGTTAACAAGTCAACCACCCCTGTTGACATATAAGAGTATTAAAACCATGTTATTAAAAAGAATTTTTTTAAGACGGGATGGCTTGGAGAACACTAAAAACACTGTTTAAAACAACAACCCTGGCTGCACTGCACCATCATACTTCATATGGAACATTCTTGGAGAGAGTGGTGGTTCTCTTTGTGGAGCTGGTGTTCATAAGATGGAAATGTATATAGCACATCACAGATATTAGATGGAGGTGTCGTGGAAGTTGTGTTCAGTCTCGTAGATCATTGTGAAGCGGGTCCATAGAGTGGGATCACAGGAGCGTTGTTGTTGAAACAGTAGACTTTAAATGTTGTCCAGAGCTGATGGTGGTGTGGATCCAACTACTGTGAGTGGATGCTGGGAGCATTAAGTGAGGAATGGGTCGGTTCGAGTAGAAGGAAATATCTGTATGGAGGAGGTAATGGGATTGTGTCATGTGGTTCTCATCATGAGTATATTAGATGTTGGAGGTTGGTAGATAGTTGAAAGTGAGAGTGGACAAGGGTACCATTCCAAAGACAAGCTCATAAATGAACAATGTGTCAATGAACCCACCCCTTGTTCACACTCACTTTCAACTATCTACCCACCTCCAACGTCTAATACACTTGTGACGAGAACCATATGACACAATCCTTTTACTTCCCCCACATAGATATTTCCTTCAACTTGAATGGACCCATCCCTCACTTAATGCTCCTGGCATCCACTCACAGTAGTTGGATCCACACCACCATCGGCTCCAAACAACATTGAAAGTCTGCTGTTTCAACAGCAACACTCCTACGATCCCATTCTGTGGATCTGCTTCACAACAATGTACGAGACTGAACACAACTTCCGCGATGCCTACACCTAATGTCTGTGATGTGGTATATACATTTCCATCTTATGAACACTGGCTACATGAAGAGAACCACCACTCTCTCCAAGAATGTTCCATATGAACTGTGATAGTGCAGTGCAGCCAGTGTTGTTGTTTTAAACAGTGATTTTAATGTTCTCCGAGCCATCCTGTCATAAAAAAAAATTGTAATAACACTGTCTTAATACTCTTATATGTCGACAGTGGTGGTTGACTTGTTAACTTAAAAGTGATGGCCGCCACATTGTTTTCCTTCTTTCTGTGCTACATCGCATGTCCCTGATGATGACGGGCTACCCGTCGAAACATGGTGGACTTCGTATAATGAAAATTTCAAGTTTTAAATGGTGAATTTTTAATTTTTAATGTGTTTGATACACGTAGTGTTGGAGTTGGTTCTTACATCACACATTAAATTACCAACATGGTATGGAAAACATTAAAATGTGTGTTAAATTGACGTACTGAAGTAAAAGAGCTACAGTCAGAAAATATGAAAGGAGAAATATTGGCTGCGTCTTTACTGGGCAGACTTTATCTCATTGTGTATTGTGGCTTTGCAGGTGAACCATCCCAATGCACTGGGACTGGAGGTGGGAGATGAAATTCAAGTGAAGTACTTTGGTAGGGATCCTGTCTCAGGGCTCATGCGCCTTTCCAGGAAAGTTCTCCAGGGCCCTGTTTCAGCAGTTCTTAGGAATCTTGGTGATGAGGGTTCTTCCAGCTGATTGTTGTCATTTTTCCACATAAACAGAAGAATTTGTAATGATATTTTACAAAATAATGTGTATAAGAGCAGTGCTTGAATAAAATTAAATGTGGGCTTTTGAGTGTCACAACATGTGCGGGGCATGTCCAGAAAGTGAGAACCAATCACGAACAGTGACGGCACAGGTGATGCCCACGCTTTCTGTGAAGGTCAGTTGTTTTCTGTATGTCAAGGGAAATATGTGTATTGCGCAGGTGTCATAATTCCGCCGCCTGTCACTGCAGTCATGAAAGATGAACACGAAAATCAAACATTCCACTACCTGTGAAGTGCGGTCAGTGATATGACTTTCAAACACTAAAAGAATATATGTCTGGTGGAAATTCACAGGCATATTGTTGAAGTGTATGATGAAGGTGCCATGAATGATGGGAATGTGAGGAAATGGTGTGAGTTGTTCAAAGGACACAGGACTGATCTGCCTGATGATGAACAAAGTAGGCACGCAAACAGTTCAAGTGGGAGATTTTCGAGCATCTTCCACACCGTCCTGACCTTGCACCTAGTAATTATCACTTTTCTGTCCGCCTCAAGTAAGTTTTGGTCAGCCAGAGTCTGAGTAGTGACAGGGTCAAAAAATGGTGTGCAGGACTGGCTGAAAGGCTTGGTGGCAACCTTTATTGATGAAGACATACAAAAGCTCATCTCAAACTATAACAGTACCTTAATTTACATGGCCACTGTGTGGAGAAGTAGTTTAATTTAGGTACCAACATGCTGCTGTAAAGATATTTTTTAATAATTCTTTACATGCTTTTTACACCCAAATGGTTTTTACTCTCTGGACACACTACGTACTTATTGTGTCATTAGTAAATATAATTTTTTATTTTCAGAATGTGCAATGGAGAATTCTTCTGATTTGTTTCTATTGTCTCCTCATTTGGTTACTTTTCTTCTCTTGCCTGCAGTCTTTGTGTATGCTGGTGGCCATGCAGCCTGGACCACAGAAATCTTCGGCTGGTGCAAATTATGATAATTGTCATTATGTTCATTTATTGAGCTGCCTGTTACTTTGTGAATAGATCATGCAAAGGACATAAATAATAATTGGTACGTTGGTGTGAAGTACCTGTTGTTACCATAATTAGCACAGTGAGATGCCTAATATCAAAATAGAGAGAAGACATAAAACTGACATCATATGGTATAAAAGCCAGTTTGATGTTATTTATTCACTCTCACACTGGATGTGAGTACAGTACAAGGTGGTTATCTGGCACTAATTGGTCTGGAAAGCTCTGTTAACCAGAAATTTACTGAGGCGTGTGACACTTCGTTATTCCATCTATCAGCAGTACCCACCACAAATTTTGAGAGTTCAGAAACCAGAAGTTGATCAAGAAAGTCTATTTACAGGGTAAATTTATGTAAGCAAACAGTTAAGACAGCGAGAGAAAAATGTGTCTTAGTGTCATGTTAGTTTTTTAGACTCTATAATTACACCGTGTTACATAAGTGGTGATGAGAAGGCAATAGAAAGTGTGGTGGGGAAAGCAGGATAGGACATGAAATGACAAATTGAATGGTTAGGTCTCTCCATGAGGGTGCTAGGTACACATAAGATACACAGAAGGTATGGTGTTTTGTCTGGCAAACCTTTGGTCCCAGAAGTGCTACGTAAATCAGCTTTTAATGATGGTACGTCTAGTGTCTGGCAAGTGACATTGATTGTCAAATGGCTTTGATGTCATTTGTTAATGTGGGTTTTCATACTTTCACATCTATAATAATTAGCATATTTATATTATAATAGTGCTACAATTATTAAAATGGGTAGGTTATATTTTTCATTGATATTCTCCTGCAGCTGTTTCTGAAGCATGATATTTTCTATGCTGTTTGTCATGAAGAAAAGGAAGAAAGGGAAAATGAATGGCAGTGGGGTGGACAAATGAAAAGAATGGAGAAGGAATTGGTAGAAAGGACTGGAGATAAAGATACAAATGTTTATACAAGAAATGAGACTTTCTGCTGAATTTTCAGTGAGCTGTACTCTAGTTATTTTCATACCTCTGCAAGAAATTAGGTGGAAAGAGCAAGGACAAATAATTAAAAAAGATTACTTGCTATTTGTTATCAGGCCTAAAACTAGAACTGGACAGTTGAGTACAGGCTTTGTGATTAATAAACAGACAAAAAACATTTGATATGTTTTCAACCAACTGGCGAAAGACATTGTAAAATATAATTGGAAGGAAGGTTCAGAAACCTCACTATGTTGTCTGCTCATGTGCCTACAGAAGAAAAAGAAGAAATGGAAAGAGTTTTATGGCTTCCTGTCTAAAACATGTGATCCAGTACCAAAGTGTGATATGCTTATTATTCTTGGTGACCTTAACCCTAAAATTGGTAGAGAAAATTGTGTAGCACAAGTTGGAAGTGAATACACCATACATAATGAAACTAGTGTTAATATGATAGCTTGGTTTATGCAAATGAAGAACTAATAATAATGAATACTTGTTTTGACTGCAAGATTATCGAGAAAGGAACCCAGATGCCACCTGGACAAGAACGTAAAAGAAAACAAGACAAGCCATGTACATGTACACGTAACATTGAGGCATGTTCGCGAAAGCATTGTCATGGAGGAACAGTATTACATATTCTGAGTGTGTGTCTGTAGCCTTAATTATCCAGCACACAAAGCGCATGCGCCGTATTATTTTCTGTGGTGTGTCTGGCTGTACCATGTTTTTCCACATTATCTCATAAACTGCACGATTTTCGGAAAAAAGTTGTTGAACATAAAATGTGTGTTTTCGTTTTCTCTGCAACTTGTGTCTGAAGCATTTCTCATTCTCAGAACAGTTCGCCGAGATACCATTATAAATGTACATGTCTTCGTGTAAAGTACCCGTTATTCTTGTCAGATTTTAATCAAACTTGTATTTCCTGGGCAGATTTTCGAAAAATACTCGTACAAGTTTTATGAAAATCCATCCAGTGGGAGCTGAGTTGTTCCATGGGGACGGACAGACAGACATGACAAAGCTAACTAACTGACTGACTGACTGACTAACTAACTAACTAACTATATGGAGCGGAGTCCTTCTTGAGAAGCTAACAGGACATGGCAAAGCTAATAATTGTTTTTCGCAATACTGCAAACGCACCTATAAAGAATACCACTGGTTACCAACAGCAAATATAAGTTAGGTTAGGGTGTTCCCTCTCTCCGAGGTCAAGATATACGTTATCTACATTATATTAAATTTAGACCAGTTAGCTGTACGCTTGTTCATGCTTTCGTGTTCTGATTTAGTACTTGATGAACAACATCTCATTTGTCACGCTGTTACCAAGTATCTGCCGCCTGCATAACGGGGTAATACTGAACCACACAGACATCTTAATACCAGACGCTGCATCCGTATTATCGAATTGTTTCTGCTATAGTAGGCCTGTACAAGAGTGATTATGAGAATAAATTTTATTAACCTGCAGTGTAATTTCTGCGCCACTGTAACTTGAAATAGGCCCATATGTCCTCAAGGCTTATTTCGACGTACAAGCCTATATAGAGTATATCACTTGGTCTGTTGAACGCCATACTCTTGTTAGAACATTATGTATTCACATATGTACAATTTTAAGTGTTATTAAATGAAATGTTACTGTTTGAAAGTAGTGATTCTCAGTTATATATTAACGTGTTGTGCCGTAGGATGTCGTAGTAGATGCTCAGACAGTAGTTGGATGACTTAACCTAGCGAGCCTAGTCCTAAAGCATCAAGCTGTCTTTGACGAAACCAGCTGGCCGTACCAAAGGAGCCGTCTTGTAGTTAAATCTTAAGAAACAAGCCAACCACATAGAAGTGCTTCATAGATTATAAGACCAAGATAGTGCAAGTTGTCGAGGTCTTCTCGAGGCTGTCAACAGCGAAAACGTTAAGAGTACCATGTAGGGCTAGTGACGAAACCTCATTTAACGTTTGCGTTCATGTTAAGCAGGCACAAATGTCAAATAGCAGCCAAATACAAGCTTCGAATAACAAGAAGACACATTAAAGGTCAAGGTGCTCTCAGGTTTCTCGCAGACTAAGAGAAAGAATACCTTCATGTTGCCAGAAGTTACGGTCTGTCGAAACAGTTAGCTGGATATGTTACAAAAGTTGTTGGAACTACAAATAAGAGACTGAATTTTTGATACTGTTTTTTCCGATAAGTGTGGCACCACATTATTTTGCGAATGTTGCGCAAGCATACTTCAATTAAATCCTATCTGACAGAGGGAGAGACACGGCCTCGTCAAAATTATGAGCACCGCGTTTACCTAGTTTGATGTTCTTGAATTTTTTGTTTGGAGTCTTGTAAAATCTTGGGTGTAAAAAAGAGACATTCACAAATTTCAA
Organism: Coptotermes formosanus; assembly: GCA_013340265.1. Lineage (NCBI taxonomy): Eukaryota > Metazoa > Arthropoda > Insecta > Blattodea > Rhinotermitidae > Coptotermes > Coptotermes formosanus. The sequence goes on along the minus strand of BLKM01001619.1, from coordinate 6,744,643 downwards.
GAACTACGATACTGCATTTACAGTGCCACCGAAAAAATTGCAGAACACAAGCTACAACAAATTTTCAGAAAAATAGTGGTCTGTTGGCAACAGTGCTTCTAAAGGGAGGGTGGCCATATTAAATTGTATTAAAACGATAATATATGTAAAGATAAAGGCATATATGAATAATAAAATATTCCAATTCCTTCATAAAATATAAAGGTGTTTTACGACCACATGACAAACCACAATATTGAAATCTTCAACACCACTGCAAGAACCTCAGATCTCTCATAGCATATCTGAATGGGGCGGCGCGACTACGGCGCCTAAGCAAATTCGAAAGTTTCAGCAGCGTTCAAAGTTGATATATGACCACTGTGTTAACTGCTGCCTCCCCTTAGAATAACGTGAGCAGCCGCCATAAGGATCAGAGTTACTGAGGCACTTCAGTTAACAAGGCCAGTTTCGCGTTAGCATTAAAAACAAAAATCTAAAATTATAAAATGAATTACATCAGTACTTAATAAAAATTACAGGTCCAGCACAAATTCCAAAAATTAACTCTTTAAAATATTTTAGTTCCTGTGAGTGGTGTAGGTTTCAGTAAATTTAGTACGTCCGCAATATTCTGGGCAATGAAATAACGGGATATATTCTATTTCCAAAAGTCTTGAGTGCGTGTGACAAAGACTTCAGTATTCTGAAATATGATGCCAACTGCTCTGGTAGGAAACTGTCAAAATTTGAGACATGCATAATACTGCAACTTCAGACTTCAAGATGGAGACTGTTATTAAGCTTCTACGAGACTAAATGGCGCCACATCCCAGAAAACCTGTGCCTTAGCATTCGTCGACGCGAGAACTTCAACACTCCTGTGTGGGACACTGCAGATATATTTAGCCAAATCTAACATAACAACGCTATGTTTAGAACGTCTGTAACATTGCTTCAGCCGTAGAATGCGTTATGTCAGCTTTCACAGTATGCTGTCAAGAGTCACTATTCTATTGAAAGAACTGCTTATTTGTTTAGCCAAAATGGTTTCATGCTGAGCACACAAATGTACGAGTATTTCGAGATCACGTTTTTAAAAAGACAAGGATAAACAAGCATCATTCATGGCTTTGTCTAATTTAAATAAATGTAAAAGAAATAAACATAACCTAGAAAGAATATATATGGAATATTGTGAAATCTGGAAAATGTATTTTGGATCACTTTGTCCTGTGCTCATCATGACTAATCTGTAAAAATAATGTGCCGGAAGCTACACTTGGAATCTGAAAAATGAAATGGTTTGAACCCCATGAGAATGCTGAGTAGTAAAGCAGATACAATAGAGTTTCTGCCCCTCGTGCTAACAGAGATACACATATGCTTATTAGTCTGGTAAATCGGCATTATGACTGAAAAAGTGGGCAAGTTTATAATATACCAGACCATGTTGTAGTGGTAACAATTTTACTTCCTTCCCGCAAATTCTTATTTTCTATTTTCTCTTCGCATAGCGGTTGTTCTATGTCAAATATTTGTTAATTTTTCTACGTCCAGAAATTTGGAAGCAGTTACATACTGATGAGTATTAATAATTTTCTTAAAATATTATTACAGAAATAAAATCCAAGGAGACTTTGTGCTCGGTGCATATAGGCTACATAAGACCGTTGAACACTAAGTGCCACTTTCCAAGGTACAGAAGTAGTTTTAAAAGGGATAAATAATTTTCTTACAACGTAATGTAAACCTTCTAAAGCAATATTGCAGATTCAAATGTAAAATGTGAAGTGGCCTGTAGTGGCTTTTCATGAACACCAGCTTACTAGTTCAGAAGCTGAAAGAAGGAACACTATGACGCTCAGCTTTGTAATCTCATATTCCTAATATATTCCCTTGGAAAGGAAACAAATTAATTTCAGATGTTCCAAATTCCGCTTCCTTTGATAGTCCGCACCATTCGCTCGTAATTATTTTCTTAGCACGAATCATTAAATGCAGTTTATATGGCGTAGATGTTTGGTCTAAATCTGCTGTGGACGTTGTGAAAGAATGTTAGTGAGCCGACAGCAGAATGTTAAAATGGATTTCATTGCTTCATAAAAGCAAGGGATTTTTTTGAAGAAGATTCAGTCTTACATTATATGGCGTCTCGTTAACTTGCATTTTGTACCAATGTTCAGGAGTCTTGAGCTGCCTTCTTCGGTACAGAAGATGGCGGCAGCAAATTTCTCCGAAATGTTGATCTAGGAATCTATAGGATGTCACGCCCCAGCATAGAGATATCTTGTTACTCACTGCCATGAGACACTTTGATATCGTGAAAGATAGCTGAAGCCAAAATATGCACACCCAAGTTCCGAATTCCCACAGGAACGAGGGCTTGAATGGTTGCGAGTCCATGCGTGTCTTGAGGCCGACGCACCCTCCTAGCCAATGGGTTCCACTGGAATTTCTTCAGTGATGGTAGAGCGGCTCTGTGTTTGAAGCTGATCATCCAACTCCATATACAGCCGAGGTTACGAATGCGTGGTTTTAAAAGTCTGCAAAGTCTAACCTCAATTTTTGATACGGATAATTTCACTTTTGCCCTAAATCACCAGGTATATTGTGGTGCATCTAGGATGGGGAATCGGCTTCGAACGAGACTGAAACCGGAAAATCGCAGTTCGAGCTGCTAAGTCCTACGCGCTTTTAGGGCATTCTTACAATCAAATTATTTCATCGATAACGTAATTACAAAAATCAAGCACCAAGAGAAGTCGACAGGCACAAACACATAAAGTTTTGGAATGCAAACACAAAATATAAAATGTTCTTTCGCATATCATGGAGTCATATGGAAGGGTGAGGGTATACCTCCATTTATCCTTAACCTCGACACTAGATGAAAGTGAAGACAGCTTCATACCCCGGCCACATTACATCCGGGGAAAATGGTCCCCTGCACCGAATGAATAGGAGGCTGGCTGGGCATCAGACTTGGTCTGGACGATTTTCCGGCTTTCCCGCCTGTGGCCTAATTGTTACAGCAACTGCTGTGTTGCTCAAACATCTGCCATGAACTATAAAACCCACTTTCGAGGCTTGAAATACTATAGCACCTTTCGAAGCTTGTTAGAAAAGACTGGCGATGAAATTTGTAGAGCGCGTGGAGTAAGCTGAAGTGAAGCAGTCACGAAATGCCATAGGTAATTCATAAGATCAAATAGGATGAGCGAGATCACACGACCTCAACCCATTATGTGTGTTGCGAGTTTCGGTTTTCCTCCATTACAACCCCAGTTGGGTAACTGTGGTGGAACATAGCTATTTCCTGCAGCAGTTGTCAATAAGAAGTAACTACGAAAACTCGTATCTTGGCGTGCGTATTTTACTTCATTCCTGTTTTATGAGGGATTAAAATCGACAGTGCAGTAGAACAATAACCTACTGGGCATGCATGTGCTTGGCCCGGCTTTTAATCCCGATCTGGAGCAACCTATTCTCACCGAGAGTATTCATGGCTTTCTGTTTTCAGTACCACAAGATAAATACTCGGAAAACTTCGCTACACATCTCATGACAACTGCCGGTCTCATAATTTCCAAATTACCAGCTTTACAGGTGAATGCAAAAATTGTAGAGTGAACTGTGTTTGGAACATACCGTCATGAAAGATGCAAAATAAAATTAATAAAAATCCTTTAATCTTAACACTTCTGTACATGATTATTTATTACGATTTCATGCTACATGTTGCGGCTTCTTTTGTTCCTAATCAGTTATATCTAAATAGAAAATAATTAGGAAGAACGAAAATTACAAACACGGAATTTTAATGTTAGAATAATCTCTTATTCTTTAGAGCTGAAGTGGGACTACAAAAATAAAATTTCCTGTGTCGATAATGTAGGTATTATAAAGGCACAGAAGAGGTTATATTGTGAAAATCTGTAGCAGATTCCTGATGAGTTGTGCGTGTAGGGTTAAATAATATTATTTGTTACATTCAAGATTTTTTGTAGACATTATGTGCTTAGGTTATTGTGCTTCTTGGTTATGTGCATCTCGTATGGAGATTCTGGAATAAATTAAAAAAATCAGTGCTATGATAATCGTTGAATTGTTTGTGCATGTCCGTATGCCAGGCAAACTCCTTCTACACCTTCACACCTCTTGATTTGTGCTTGTAGTGATACATAAAGGACTCGGTCTACAAGGAGATATCCCAGACAAGGGAAGAAGCCCTGTGACGCATCATGGACGCTGCTTTCTGTAGAACAAATATGAAAGCACAAGCACAGCAACATGTGAGTTTTGAAAATGATCTGCTTTATGCATATGCAAGGCAGTAGAAAATTTACAATAATAGGTCGCTTGAGGTCGTACATGATGGCAAAGTATACTTTAAAGAAGATCATTTAACCACGTAATAGGTAATATTTGGACCCTTGTTAAAATTCTTTCTTCAGTTAATTAATGCAAAGACTAATCAAACACCCCAAATTTGGCAGGCATTTTTAGGACATGTTCTGTAACAAATTTTACGTTATTCACGTTGTGCGTCTTGTTACAATGACCACATCAGCCAAATAAAGCACTGAATAAAATACATTCTTAGCTATTATAGAAGACCCCTACGTGTTTCAGCACGGAGGTACCGTCATCAGGGGGCCGTACAATGCAAAGAAACGTAGATCCGGCACACCAATCTAGTTAACTAGATTGGTGTGTTGGATCTATATTACTTTGTATTGTACGGCCACCTGATAATGACATCCCGGTGCTGAAATATGTAGCGGTTTTCATAATGTCTCTATGACAGGTTCGTTGTTGAAGAGGACAGCACATCCCAAATAACATTTCTGCGAAGAATTCCTGTTAGTGAGGACCTTAGTATTGCCACTGTTGAACGATTTAAACAGAAGCAATATTGTCACAGCCAATGCTTGCCTAAAGTTATTACTAATATTACAATTTTTCTTTGCTTTCGTTCTAATCTTGACCAGCGTAGAAAAGCTGATCTCGCAGAAATATGACGTGGCAAATGGGACTGGAAGAGTGAGTGTTCTGTCGGACAGAGTTGGGTAATTTGTACCTGGCTTTCCCGAAAAGTTGACAATTCAGTGTCTTGAAATGTGTTTTTGGTATGTTACTTTCTTGTAGACCAAGCAATTATTATTTCGCCTTGACGTCTTGTCTTCCATTGTTTTCTCTACCATTGTAAATGCTACCACATTCCATGCATTTATGTCATAATCTTCTGTGCCTGGAAAAGTCTGATGATAAATGCTATACCCAATAGCATGATCCTTACAATATCATCAGCAAATGAACATTTCTCTTTGGTTTAACCAAGCAGCATTTTAAGATCCAATCACGCTACCACATTATCAGCTACATCCCTACGAGAGAGATAATATCCTTGTCTTTAGCTGTGCGACTTCTGTACTGTTCATGTCGGCGTTGATAAAGATACAAGTTTTCTGCGATTTTAGGCCGTTCGGCTCAATATTTACGGACTTTTGGAGAAGTAGTTGCTGTCTCGATTTTTAGGTTATAGCAGTACATAAAGCTAGTCTGAGCTGCAGGATATTCTCACACACTCCTATAATAAGGTAATTAGGTGATTAGTTTTATTCAAACGCTACAACATATGTTAAGTTCGTAAATGACAACAACAATAATAATAATAATAATAATAATAGTAATAATAACAACGTGCAAAAATGGGATACTACTTTGATCTGGGTTGTTAGTAGAAGACCACTACATCACTTCAACGGAAAGTAACCGTTATGCTCAAGGCTTTCTTTTGGATATAACGTTTAACATTGATGTTACAATAATGGCAATGAAATTTTGATATTTTTCATTTTTACAGAAAAAACGAATCAGTCTGTGCAAACAGTCGCCCAAATGTGGACTACGTTCAGACGTTGTGTAAGATCTGGGGAGATATAAAAATATCTGGAAGGGGGAAATACATTTAGTGAGTATCATGTAACAATAAAAAGAGCAATAAAAATAAACGCCTTGTACATCACTTTTGTAATATTTGTAATATTTCCACCAAACAACGAGGTAGCTCAGCACGTCATTTACAGTAATTTTACGTAGGCACTATTTTTCCGCTCCAGCACACGTAGAGTCTCTGTCCTCACATAGTCCACAGTAAGTACACACAAACTTCTTGTTCATTGTATTCGGAGACACTCCACCAAAAACAAAACAGTAGCCACCGGCTTCAGTCTTCGATCGCCCAGCAGTGAGGCTTAAATTTCTATCACGGATAGAAAAATTTATGTCTTCATTTTGATAATATCCTATTTCTGACGGCTGTGTGCAGCGCCTGCCTTTTTTTTTTTTTTTTACAATTCAGAAGGTTTCTCCGCCTTGTTGAAAAATTGATCAAAGTTTGATTAAAATATAGGCTGCTATTAAAGGCAGCCATATCACTCACACCATAATGTGCAGATTTTTAATTTCACGTAACAGTTACCGACAAAAAAAATTATACAGGAATGGTACAGCACCGAAAGCCTTATTCATGAAAGTATTAGATTTCTTGCAATAATGTAAAAGTCACCCACCTTCAGATAGGCTGTCAGGACTCATACAGGGGGCTCTTTACACCGTTGAAGAATGTTGCGGCGAGTTTGGCTTCTCGGTTAACCCTGACAAGACCGACCGACCTCGTATTTACACGGAAACGGAAACTCCTTGGTTTCTTTGAACCTCATACTTTTGGGGTTAGCATGCACTGTTCCGAGCCGGCCAAGTATCTGCTAGTGATCGTGGATTCTCTGCTACTCTGCTGACCTGGAGGGGACATGGGACAAGCAAGGTTAAGAAGGCTCACAATTCATTGTGGGTCTATACGAGGCAGTCTGGTGCGACTTGTGGCCTGAAGTCTGAAGAGTTCGTTGGCTCTACTTCTGTATCACTCGGCCATCCATTACCTTGCATCCCTAGTGGCCTGGCTATCAGACAGCCAGTGCCAAAAAAGGCTGAGCAGAATTAAAAAGCTTGCTTTATGGGGATAACGGGCGTCATGCGCACTATCCCAACAGGTGCCATTCTCCGCTTGACTTGGTGGTCCAAGGCGACGCAAGGTCAGCTGTGCATCGACTCTGGAGCCTGGGATTCTGGTCCTACTTTCATCCCAATCGAGGAGCTTTGCATTCATGCGACTTCAAAGATCGCATCCCATATTTATTGCGAGGAACGATATAATGGGGCTAGCATGCAATTTGAACCCAGGTATAGTGTTATCATATTAATTAGTGAGGAGTGGACCAAAAGACCTAGGCCTCCTCCTGGGCTCGTCTGGTATACAGCCAAGTCCAAAACACAGGAAGGGACTAGGGCGATCCTTGGGTATGAGGCTCAGTATTTTTTTAGAAAGATACACAACAGTCTTCCAGGCCGAGATATATGCTATCTTGGCTTGTGTTTATGAAATTCAAACGACTGCTAGAGCAGATAAATACATTAGTGTCTACTCTGAGAGTCAAGCAACTTCGAAAGCCCTTCGGGCTGCTAATTCAACGTCCCCATTTGTACGACAGTGCCAAAGGGCCTTGAATGCAATTTCAACTCACCACTCTGTGAGACGTACCTCGGTCCCCGGACATTCTGGTGTTAAGTATAAATGAAATTGTCAATGAGGTAACAAGGGAGAGTTTTGGTCACCAGTTTGGTGGACGAAAGCCGACCCTGGGGGCCTCGAAGCAGAACATTAGGCAGAGGATCACGTGTTGGCTGTTTAAACAGCACATGACTCTGTGGCAAGGCCTTAGCAGCAATTAGAGACAGGCTCGAGTATTGATCTCGGGCTCTAGCCTCACTGCTAAGATCAAGTTATCGTCCTTAAATAGGACGCAGTCCAGGAAGGTTATTGGCCTTCTAACTGGATATAACACCCTGCGGAGAAATCTCTACATTATGGGGCTGACAGGCAGTCTGTGTAGGAGTTGCAGAGCCGACGAAAAAATTTCAGCTCACTTTTTGTTTAAGTGTGAAGCCTTGGCCACTCTTAGACGTGACTATCTGGATCCCCTCTTCTTGGGCCGTGAAGATGCTAGAAATCCGAATTCGGGAGCAATCTGAAACTTTATTAAAAGGACAGGTTTCCCATGACATAGTATCTAGTTTAAGGGACACAACGGGCCTATTAAAAGGCCTAAGTGCTTTGTAAGCGAAAAGAGGTCGAGCCCATTGTTCATTCGCTCATCCATCCATCCATTCATTCATTCATTCATTTATTCACACACCTTCACAAAATTTACATTACCATAAAAAAGACAGTGAGCGCAAGCTTCCAGGCTTTAATGCTGAATCCGTCGCCTTTATCACCGTAGCATTCTTACGAGAGGCAATATATAACATAGTACATTCTGTGAAAGGATGCCCGTATCATCAGCCACGTCCAGATTTGCTTCCTTCCCTCCTATAATAATATAAAAATTTCGGGAAAATTTGTAGCCAATTCATTCTGTGTGGCCTGAATTTTTCCAACGGTGTTCTACATTCATTGCCACCAAACGATTCTAAAGTAGTGACGAACACTTCCGCTTAATATTAGCCGCTTCAACATCCACGATTATTCATCGTATTAAAATTTCTATCATATAACTTCAGCTGCTTATTCAGCAGCGTACAAATCCAGGCCAGAAATGAACAAACATTTCGACCATTCCAAAAATAAATAAATAAATAAATAAATAAGTAAACGAATAAATAAAATATGAAATGCCTAGTTCTGTAAATGAGCATGCTTCGTGTATTTCGACTAAGTAAAACCCGCTTTCCGCTTGTGTTTGTAAAATCAGTGCCACAAATGCAGGAGTCTCTTTCTTTTTTTCTCGTACAGAGCTATTATGGTTTTAAAGTACTTATGTTCTTAATTATTTACATTATATTTAAGCTGCTCAGAAGTAAACAGGTGACCTAACTATTATGTATTCTGCTCAGGTTAATTTCAATATATATTTACAAGTTTGTAGGCAATAACTATTCATATAAGAAATAACCGGACATATATTCTACGGGTAAAAGACTTATATCTCTTTGTCCTTCTCTCTGTATGTACTTCCTTCTGCCCACACAGAAACTGCGATTTCCAAAGAACCGAGTGTGCTTAAATTATCTGTTTCGGATATTTACTAAAAATTGTTGACGCATTTGGTTTTTTGTAAATCAGGCCAAAATAGCATACGTACATTTATGATAACAACTTACAGCGACGACTCTTTGAAACTGAGACAGAGTGCATTCTCTGTGAGGCAAATACTGAGGCCGAAGAAAAATTAACAACTAAGCATAACAAAGGAACGTGATGCATTTCTCGTCGTTTCAGAGATGTCATTTTTAATCGATTTTAAAATGGTTGATACGTACGGATAACGTTTATAATGTGTGGTGTAAAGCATTGAAAATTACGTCTCTAATAGTGGCTACTTTACTGTTATTTTTAAAAAGTTCACTCATTTGAAATCTACGGAAAAAACAGAGTGGAATCCCCAGAGATATTACCCTATGTGGACATTTTCTAACTAGTTGTTAGTCAATTCACAGCACAAAATTTACTGCTTTTAGACGCAACTTTAGATTAATATGCATTATTAGGTAACGCCTCCCCAGGCCGGTCTGTGGCCTTCATGCCGCCTGTTTCATTGGAATCGTTTATCCCTTCCGCGCGGAAAAGTTGGATGTTAGTAGCTGACGTTTCGCCACACCTAATTACAAGGTGAGGAATGCTTGGAGGTATACCACTACTCCCCAGTTTGCGTACATGGCTTTGTGTTTAATTATGCACGGAGATAGTTTGCTTTTAATTTTCAGTTTTCTGTTACAGTGTGTTTTGTGTCGTCTTCTGCCTAGTGAATGCCATCCCTTCAATATAGCCTTCAATATGGCCTCTTTGACGTGTCTTCAGACGCAAGCGGCATATACATCGTCCAATCACGTCAATGCAGCAGTCAGAAGTCATCTCTTTCTCCCATGCTTTGTCTCCTAATTCAGTTACAGATCCGTGATCATAAAGCGGGGAAGACGTGACCACTAGAATTCCGCCCACCCTCAGCCACCTCGCCCCCCTCTCCGGCACCCCTTTCACGACATGGTCGGCGGAGCGTTCCTGAAACACCCGTTAGATCTTTTACTTCTAATGTGCTCTCACGGACAGATTGGCACCCTGCTGAGTTAAGGAATAATTTACTTTTCGGCCATCCAACGAAAGGACCAAGCAAAACTTGACTGAGTGTAGAGAATAGTGCACAGCGCAATATGTTCCTTTCTAGGCCAAACCATTCTTGCTTACACAACGCATAGCTTGAATGTAAAAATAATAATAATATTTTACAAATATTAATGGAAATTTTACTTACGATAACGGATTTTCCGTCTTGGGCGAAAGCCTGGACAGGTTCATAAATGAGGTTTTTGAGGGCGGGAGAAGATTCCCATCACTTCTTTAAAGCGGAAACTTTGGTTGGATGAAACGTTTCCCCATCTACCGTCCTACCGCTTCTCCCGCCGAACCTGAAACACTCTGCACAAAAATAAGTGCTTGTGTCCGCGTGAATATTCGTGATAGTCGGCTATCCAGCGATAATTTGATATCACCTGCATTACACAGCCTGCCAACCAAGACATAATCAGTGCATCTGAACACAACAGAATGCTGACCTAAGAACTGAACAGGTCTTCTGAAATTACGTAGCCTGTACGTACGTACGTACGTACGTACGTACGTATGTATGTATGTATGTATGTATGTATGTATGTATGTATGTATGTATGTATGTATGTATGTATGTATGTATGTATGTATGTACGTATGTATGTATGTATGTATGTATGTATGTATGTATGTATGTATGTATGTATGTATGTATGTATGTATGTATGTATGTATTACGTACGTACGTACGTACGTACGTACGTATGTATGTATGTATGTATGTATGTATGTATGTATGTATGTATGTATGTATGTATGTATGTATGTATGTATGTATGTATGTATGTATGTATGTATGTATGTATGTATGTGCGTATGTATATATCTATGTAAGTATGTATGGATGTATGTATGCATGCATGCATGAAGGCATGCATGTATGTATATATGTATGCGTGTATGAATGTATGTATATTTATATGTAGAATGTGCGTATATACGTACATATATATGTGTATATGCATGTAAGTATGAAGGTATGTATGCGTATGTAGGTATGTATACCTCTATGTACAAAGAATATATATACAACACGAACATTTATACTGTAGACACAGACGTGTTCGTAAGCATTAGGTAGGGAAAGGATTCTAAAGACTGTAATTAATTGGTATTACTATTATTCAAATGGAAGTCGGAATTTTAGACTTTCGAAAAAGTATGGTGTAACCGCATGTTGCGCTGACACTTGTGCTTCGTATTGCTACTTCAGAACTCGGTACGGACACAGTGACTTACGGCTTAGGTGCATTGCGGAATGTGAATAATTACCCCACCATTTCCGTCCAAAGCACGGCTTTTACGTCTGTCCACGTTTCTTTAGGCATGGAACACCTCGACTCCCACAGGAACGAATTTCGTGAAATTACTTACTTGGGACTTTACTAGACTTTAATGACATATTCCAGTTTTGGTTAAAATTTAGTAAAAACGTCAGACAATTCGCACAGATAAATAAGCACATTCACGATAATATCGTGCCTTGATTGGTTTTCGTAACTGAGAGAGACTTCTCTGTCAGATACGAGCTTAGAATGAAGAGAAAGCTAATTTTCTGAAGAAGTTCATTGTTCACCATGTACCTCACGTAATACATTGAAAAGCAACCATAGAAATACGCACAGGAGTGAGTACTGATACTTACTTCTATTAATTATCCAAGACGTTTCGGTCTTTATTATACGACCGGCATCAGGCAAATGCTATAGATTTTTCATACGGCATGACATAATATTTTATTATGTACTATTATGCAAGGCATTAAAAATATCAGTACTGAGCAACCTTATATCAGAATGCGAGTTTTGTGTCTATTATCTGACATATCACTTATGTATTATATGAATTTTGGAGTTCATTTAGAATGAGGTATGTAGATTGTTATGTGATTAAAATTAATTTTATTATCCGTAAAATATGGTAGGATATTGCTCGTTAACAAACCAGATGGAAAAACGTTTTGTAACTAGACTTTAGCAGATGCATCAATTTTAAATTTATATGCCCCTTAGATCGTATTATTCTATTATAGGCTCTCACACTGGTTTCGTGCAGTGAATATCCTTGATGACAAGAAGACGTATGTAATTCTTGAGGACGTTCCTGCTGACAGAATATTGCAGTCGAACTAATTTCTTCAAACTGAAACATACGTGTCTTGAAGATCCGTCACGGATATATTCCAATTGCGTTTTTACGATGTACGAGTATCATGAAACATATAGATACACACATGAACATATAGACATACACATATATAAATGTGTAATTTCCTGCCTAGATTCAATTGCTTCTCGCTGTTGATAGTCTTAAGAAGACAGAAAGATTTTGGAGTTTTAAGAAAACATGTATTGATATTAATCCAGTTGGGTTCTTTGATGGTTCCTTTTGAGTACAGGACGTTAGCCATCTAATTATAACAATTATGTGTACTGGATTTTAAATCTCATCATTTACGAGACAACTAAAGAAATACGACATTTCGCAATTGACGAGTCATTGATTACAATCGACTCTAGTAAATCCGTTGTTAAGATAAGGATGTAATTGTCGTAGGACTATAGTTAGATTCTCTGAGAAATTTTTTTAAGATGGGGTAATAAATTAGAAAGTTTGAAAAGCATCCGCTTTATGTAGTAACAAAGGCAATGTTATTGCTTCTTTGGATTTAAAACTCCTCGCTTCACATACCTTCAGTCAGAACAATCACAAGTTTTGTGAACTTTACTTTAACAATATAAGCAAAGACATCGAATTCGACATAATTATTTTGTAGGTGTCAAAGACATTACTGAAGCAAGTGCGTCTCATAACTTAAGTGAAAGCAAGTCGGGTTTGAAACAGCTTTTCGCAAATTTACGGGGTTTACAAACTGAGAGTCGTCGAGCCAGTGACAAGACAAATTCCAAATTTCTACTTTTCCCTGGTATTTGATAGCTTTAGCCTATGAATCTTAAAGGAATTCAAGTTTTGGTGCCTGTTTGCTGAACGTGTGAGTTGAGTTTCTGGTCTCTTTGGTTAAAAAACGCTGTAAATGATGTACTGTGTGATGTAGTACACACAATTTACCAAGGCCGGCTTGACTTCCAAAATGCCATATACTTTCAATCTATGCTGTAAATGTAATTTAAATTTTGTCCGTAAAATACGGACTCATGTACATTGCCACTAAACCCACAGATACTCAAAAACAATGTGTACGGGGCCTTTTTACCGAATTTCAACCAAATCGGAAACAAGGTGTAGAAAGTATTAATGGAAATTCATTTACACCACTAAGTGAAGTAGGATTTTCAATGAACTGATAGTTAAGAAACTAAAACAACTCAGCACAATTTTGTGGATGTCCCCTGTACCGAAATTTATCCCAGCTGGATGGCAAATGTAGAAAATTATGGCAAATTTTTTACGATCTCAAGTAAACTATGGCTTTCATTGGACAGATTTTCATTTAACTCACACGTCCTCAACGGTATTATGCGAGAAACTTTATACTGAGCTTCACCCAAATCGTTCAAGGAATTCACGATGGCTCAACAACTTCCAGTAAAAAAACTCCTGTACTAAATTTGATAAAAGACACATAACGATTTGGTGGCCGATATTATTTCACAATTTGGCTCACAGACGGAGAATAGTTGGACGAATAGATGGCAGCATTTGGTCCTGAATCCGGCCTTTTATTTTATTTCGTAAAAAATGTCTAAAGAGTGAGTATTCGTATTCGTTGTGTAAGCACGTAACACAAGATCGGGCGCGCGAAGCGTAAATATGGAAACCTGAGTTTTAATTTGTTGAGTATGTGAAAATCATTCAACAAATGGATATACAAAATGGAAGAAGAAAGAGCCGTTCTTAGGTATATTACATAGCAGATATATAACATTCTTTGTTTAAATCTCTTCAGCATGTACATTTACAAATTTTTCACGGCAGTCAACAGGAGAATATGAATAAGATTTGCAATTCAGCGTTGACACGAAAGTGTAGCAAGTTAACCCAAATTGAAGTCTCGTAAAGAGACTTACTTTAAACACTTATAGCGCAGCGACGTAACGGTGATTATGTCAACAACTACCATTTAGAGTGACGAACAGAAAATAAATTACGTTGACTGTGGAACCAATCGTAACGTCATTTCTCTCTAATATCATCGGCCGTAAGACTTTCGTCAGCAGATCTCAGCCTCGGCCCGAGTATTTCTGGCAACAAATTTCGTGTTTACAGCTGTACGATGCTAGTGTTATATCAATAATGGACGGCTGAAGCTGGTAAAAATGTATATAATGTGTGTTGTGTGAAAATTACGGAGGCGTATTTCACATACTTGCAACGTTATGGTTTTGCTTAAGATGGCAAGAATTTGTAATCTAAATGCCAAGGATGTTACACCTTGAGGATATTTCCTAACTTGTTTTTACATTAACTAGAAGATGGTTCAAATTTTTCTTTAATGAGGCTTTAGTACAAATTTTAACAAAAACGAGTGTAACAAACAGACGAAAGTACCTCCAATTGATTTCGAATAAAATGAACAGTAGATACATTTATATATAATTTCGAGTTGGCTACTTTTAATCCAAACAATTCGATTACCTACTTGCCTGTAAAACACATAGAACAAGGATAATCTTATTAACTTGAAGCTTTGGTTTTCAAGCTATGATTTGCCAGCTCGTGGGGCTAGAAAAAAGCGATATAACTCGCGCTTACCATGCAAGGTATTAACACCATACACATATTCACTTTATTTGCTTCATGAAGAAGAGTCCTGCTTGAAAATGTGAGAGTTGTTCAACTAGCCAAGAAATTTCCGGGCTTATATGGAAAAAGAATGCTCACTACCATCAAAGCAGAGAACTTCACTGGTCCCAGGTTTATTCACGTTGAATCATGAACCGAAAGTCACAGAAAAATTGTGGTCTAATACAAGGCACTAAGCCGGAAATGCCATAAGAATATGAAGAAACCACAAAAATTCTCAATCGATATCTCGGCTGAGATTTTTCTTTGCTCTTTATCGATAAAGTATCATCTCGATTACAAGTCAGAAACTTTACAACTTCAGCCAAATTGCTCGTAATATTCAATTTAATGATTTGAGGCGCAGGCTTCCAAATAATAGCTTAAAATTAAATTAATGCATGATGACCACATTCCTCCAAATTCAAGATTTTCTCTATAACAGTCCACTGTTTCTCGTGCAAGTCACTAAACCATGCGGCAAATCATTAAAATATTAATCCTAAAATAAAGTTTATTTAACATTACTCGCCAATTTGTATCTACATAATTATGCCTCAGAAACCGATCTTCGTCTAGGTTCATATCGGTCACCCTTTGCATAAAACTACAACTTCTAAAAATTCTAAAATTATTAAAACAGAAATAAATCTCTAATCTACTTAACTCTTTAACGAATAACATAACGTATTGCAGCGAAAATCCAGGTATGATTGTTACCAAATTATGGATAATATTGTTTCCTAAAAAAGCAGCTTTTGTCACAGAGAACGTGCCTACGCGCAGTGTTATATGTCTGATGTTCAACCGTTCATGTCTGCATATTAACTCTTTCTTCAGCCTAGGATTGTGCCTAACACAGTTTTTTTTTAATTTTAAATCTTCTACGCCGAAATGCCGTCGGAGCTTCGACAGCTGACACTGTGTCAGCTGCCCTGGCACGATCTCTTTCCAGTGGGTTGACCCGTTTCCCTGTTTTCTTTTTTATTAGTCTTGGCTGTTACAGATGCATAAACATAAGCGCACAGACAGCTTTCTTTTACTATGTAGATTTCCTTGTTGTAATGCAAACCGACTACTGAACACTGCTAATACTCACCGGTAAAAATCATCAGTTCATTCCAGCTCATCTTCAAAATACGATTTCCTAAAGATCATCTAATTACTGTCCCCAAACCCCCGACCGGCCTGTAAATTTAGGAAGTGTTCAGTTTCTAAGACGTTTTCCCAGTTAAACAGTGTATGCCTTCATGCTTGATTCTTCTCTGTCTCAAATCTTGTCAACGAGAAAGGGTGACATAGATGAGGATACTTTGTGAATTTCCTCACTTTCGCCGCGAAAATTCTAGAAGAGCGCCTTAACGCTTTGAGGCGTAAAAAGGCAGGCGTTATTTCTCTCGATGCTCCATTCTTTCAGAAAAAAAAGCACCAATTTTTTTACGGTCTGCAAGCTTCGCCTTCTGTAGAAAGCACCTTTTCAGCTGAAGATGAGTATGGAGTTGGTGGAATAATACTGACAGAGAGAAACAGAAGTACCCGGAGTAAAATATGTCCCAGCACCACTTCCTCCACTCCAAGTTCAACATGGACTGGTCTGGGCTCGAATACAGCCCACTGTGTTGAAAGCCCCGAAAATAGCCGCCGTGACACAGCTTGAAGAATAAATTTAATTTGCAATAAACTTGTACATGAGATATTACTCTCCGCCACTTTGTAGCCACTCTTTACACAGAAGGTATGTCATGACGGAAGGCAACGCAGCGCTGATCACTACTTCAGTTTGCTCTGAGTAGGGGTCCATACCTTTTAGTAAAATATATTGCATTTATTTGCTAAAAATATTTTCCCTCGGCTCGCAGACGTACGTCAAATCTAAGATACATGTTCAGGTTATCTCACAGTTTATAAGTTATGAGTCGACGGGAAGTCACCAGTAACATTTGTCAGATAAAGTATTGTCCATATACGAGTACGTAAAGATTCATTTTAAGCCTCGCAGGCAACAAAGTATGCTTCCTTTAGTAATCTCAATTAGTGAATATTGTGCAGGAAAAGAGTGGATGTTTAATTTTAGAATCATGTGACTCACGTAAATAAAACAGGTGGACAAAATGTGTAGTTTATAATGTGGAGCCTGGCTGTACAGATAGAAAACACTAGGTCATAAAGGTTGCAATTGACCACACCCATTTGCTACTGCATTCATTACACATGTTCCCTGCGTGAGTGAGGATTGTGCCTCGGTCTAGCTCTTCCCGGAGAGTGAGTGCTCTTTGGGATATGGTGTGCGTTTATTAAACCTGGGGCAGTTTATGATGGTTGTCATGGACTCAACTTTTATTTAGAAGCAGCTCTATTTGCCAGCAGAGTCTAGCTAAACGCTTTTGGCGTGAGTGATGCTTTACACGAATAACTTAAGGTTTTGTCAATTGGATCCGAGTGCTGGCAGACTTCAAATTCCGATGCACACTCTGTCTGTCGGTCGTGAACATTATTTAAAATCCTCGTGAGAAGAATTCAATGTGATATTCATGAGATTCTAAAGCACCCTGATCGATTCCTTCATATTATTGGAACGTATCTTCTTAGGTTTATGAATCCGCGTCAGTGAGAGTGGAAAATTCGCACTGGGTCGTATTAGAAGCCTTTTGACGCGTTGGATTCGAAGCTTACTGATGTCAGGCTACGTCCCTTCCATAGGACGGATTTCTGTGAAATTGCTATTGGGGACTTTTGTAAAAAAAACTGTCGAGAACTACAAATTTGGTTAAAATCAGACAAAAATATCGGGCACCGTACGTGAAGACCTAAACACTTTTCATTGTTGCTGGCGACATAAATTCTCCATAGAAACATTTTTGCGCAACAATCAATAATTTTATATTGCTGACAGTGAAATGTAGCTCAGCAATACACAGACAACCCATTAGTGCGTTACCATTGCAACAGTATGTACGCGAACCCGTCACTACGTTTTGTTATACGTACAGTGCCTAAATGCTTATCAGTTTGATGACAGTACGGAAGTGAAAAAAGACCTTACTCTTAACTGTTGCTCTTGTCTACAGATGGCTTCAAACCACCCATAAGTATCGTTATCACCATCACTGTCTACATGCACACCGGCTAAAGCCAACCACAGTAGGAACTGTTCGGCCATAGTATCTTTCGCAGTCGTCACCTGTAGACCTTATAACGGATCGATCCTGTTGCTACCCTAATCTTAATTGGTAAGCCACTGACCTAAACGGTGGACAGGAGCAAACACCTGCAAGTCACAGGTGTCCCCTAGATGTTTAAGAATTGTATTATTTCCATATCATTTACTTTTTTATTTCTCATCTTCTAGAATCCGGTGCGGTCACGTTCTGTGCTGAGAGGTTCCGTGACCTCACATACGATCTAGGGGATTAGTTTCCCAGGGTGACAATAGAAACTCACCACCAAGTCCACCATCAAAATTCTGAAATTAGTAGTACATTTGGTAATTATTTCGTGGTGTGTGGACTAAGAAGTCAACTGACCAATCACTGACCGTGAAGCCTATTTGAATTTTTCACGGGGAGGCGCCTAAAGAGGTTGCACTTCTAGGCGATGGGAGTGGAGTTGAGGCAGTTTGTGTGAGATTATTGAGTTGTGAAGAATAGAGGTGACTTGGTTACTTAGCTATGGAATTCTAGGGGAGAAGTTAGTCAGTTAGTGTGAAGGATAATTCATATGCGGGATGAATTACTGGTGCAAATTGTTTATTGTGAACGCTTGGTGTGACACCAATTGGATCACTAATAAATAATTCTCATGGACACTCTCAGTTATTCGAGCAATCCCAAATAATTTAACAACGACCCTGAGGTTGCTTCCAATCCGCCCTGGATCACCAGGTCGTGTGTTAATAAGAAAATCACAGGGAAGTTCTTCGGATGAAGAAGTCCTTGGAAATCCAGCGCACATTGACCGAAGGTAAAAATCCGGTATAATCTGCTGCGACAAGTCTCCACTGTATAAATTAAAAAACAGATTTCCTGGAAGTATATAAACTGGACTTCATCTTTGTAAAAGGATTTAATAATTGTTTGCATTATTTGATCAAAGCGAGCTCACTGGATATCTAACAGAGAAGGATCCCTATAGGTCGAACTTTTCATTCCAGAAAATG
Source organism: Coptotermes formosanus (assembly GCA_013340265.1). Lineage (NCBI taxonomy): Eukaryota > Metazoa > Arthropoda > Insecta > Blattodea > Rhinotermitidae > Coptotermes > Coptotermes formosanus. The sequence continues at coordinate 6,725,534 of BLKM01001619.1, read as the reverse complement.
CTGTACGGACTTCAATGAGACTTTAAGTCGAAGGACCAGACATTTCATTTTTTTTCACACTTTTCCGGTCAAATTCCACATTACGTGTGCTAATTCTAAGCTTTTCGGAATGTCCAACAAACGGGAAAATAAAGCCATTTTATCCCCGCGCAAGCCATGAAAGTATATGGGGAGAGGAGGTACAGTTCTGCTCCTTACCAAGTGGCCTGCTAAACTGAATAAGTGATCAGTTTCACACTCCAGCCTTTTTACTCCCTAGAAAAGAGCCCCTGTACTCATTTAATAGGAGGCTGCGGGGGTGTTACAGTTTTGAGGAAGAAATGAATTTCCAAGCCTGAAAGTGAACTGAGATTACTCAGACCTCCAGCCTATAGCTTAGTTGCCATATAGCTTACGTTATCTTGACTCCTTCTAAAATGGCTCTTAGTAAAATAAGTTTTGTACGTAACAAATTTTACTGATGGCTCTTTCAAAGAGACAGTTTTTATTTGAAGTACACTTCATTATGTTAAACCCTGAAAAGAAAGCAAGGAAAAATAAACTCTTACTCTTTCCATAAGTTAATGGCTTTGCAGAAGTGAGCTTGTAGGCCCAAAACACAAATATCCTGATCATCAAAGCAAGCAAGCAGCAAACAACGCCTTCAGAAGTTACGTACCCACAAAGAGAGAACACATAGAAGGCCTACAGCCCTTGATGTCTGAGGGAAAGGTTTTGAATTGTCAAGAACAAGGCCGTCTGTCCATTCCATATTCCAGCCGCAATGTAATTTGTCGCATACGTCATACTCGACGAAGCAGTTTACCTGTACGTGCTCAATAATTTAAACTTACTCTCCATTTACTCACACGTCATCTGACGTGCAACGTTATGAACTCAAAGTTTATTGATTTATCGTTAGTTTGTAGGCTTTTGTATTCATTATGCAGAAAAGCAACGCAGGTTCTTCCGTAGACCACCACGTATATATAAAAGAGATTAGCATGGCATGAGTGATTTTACTATGCCTGGATCAGTTACGACCAATTATATACTTCCCTATTTCTGCTGTCTGTTCAGATCTCTACATGAACGAACATATTTCCTTATACAGGTATGTATTCTGGTTGTAATTTTAATTGTTTAAAGCCGAGTTTTAGCACTTATTGTAACGTTAAAAATCTCTCACTTTCGCCCACACGGTGTGTTTTATCTTTCAAATGATTTTCAGAATAAAAAGCGACTGTTTCCCTAAAGAGCATTGACTGGTTTGTCTTTTTAACGGACATGAAAGGTTTTCTCTCTGAAGTATAACTGGAAATTTTGTCTATTGTAGCGTAGATAAGGGTCAGCCTTAAAAGGGTTAAAGAGGATACAGCGAAACAACGCTTAAGAAACCTGAAAAACTTAAAGATCCGGTCAGCTTTTCCTTTAAGACTAGTGCCTAGTTTTAGCAGAAAACTTCACTCATAATTAGGCACATTTCATGTACTTATGACCCGAAAATTCATACGCAAATCCGGCATGTGTAAACTTCTTTACGAAGCAGAAAAGGCTTATGCGGAGATCAGATGCAAATGTCCGTCTTTCTTTCAGTCTGTTCCCTATCTAGTGTTAGCGACTCAACCGTCTATCGGATTTTCAATAACTTCTGTACTGTAATTCCTCATAAATCTTTGTCGAGCAAGTGTAGGTTTCGTTGAAATCGGTCCAGTGTCAGTCATACTTTACTTAAGGGCGTCAATGTCTATGTGTCTATAGTGCCCAAATTTAGACCAATCACGGTGAAATTCATTATAGGAGATCTCAAAGTAAATTCGTTAAACAGTTGTGAGTCTCGTGAAAACTGATACACTGAAACCATAATTCAAATACGGGCGTGAATAAAATTTTGGCCCCATTTCTACAAATTTTGCCCTATTTGGATAAAATTCGGTGTAGGAGACGTCCAAAAAAATTTACTGACCCAAAATCGGAGCAGTGGCAGCCACACTTAAGGGTGTAAATAAACCTGTACCGTATTTTCCCCTTTTATTGCAAGATTTGAGTGAATTCGTTTGAGTTTCGTGAAAAGGGCGCAGGAGAGGCCACAGTTTTGCAGGCCTAAACGAAATTACATTTACGCAAATGCCCTAAAAATCTGTGTCACACTGAAAATAAATAAGGCCTCAGTAAGTATGCCCACTAAGCCTATGAATACGGGAAAATAGGGGAATGGCAGAACCAACGTAATAGCGGTATTTGATACTTAACACACGGTACCTGATAACAGATTTCGGCAAGCACTGCTATCAAGCCTGTTCAAAATAAACACTACTTTCAGCCCTAATCTTGCTTTGAGTGCAGCGTTCATGTGAGCTGGGAAAATTTTTTTCGGCGCTTTTCATGCAAGAGTCATTTTTGGAAAACTAATGTAAATACACAAATATGGCTCTCGCACACATTGTTGTGTAGATGTTCATACAGATGAGTATTATGTATTAGATTTACCCAATTAATTACCCATAACTAGTTATGCCTAATATATTCAAAGCATTGCTTCCGTAATAGCTTTTGACCACAATTACCCACACTTGGTTGGTACTGCCGCTAGAAAGAGGCCATGCTGTATTTTCATGGCAACTGCATTTATCATTTTCGCATTTAGCACGGAAAAGAGGGAGCGTATATCACAGAGCAGCATTTATTTACAAAGGAACTTCGAAAATAGCCACCAAAAATTTCAACACCTGAAGCGGAAATACGAGCAGAATCTAAAATAATTTAACATGCTTTTCAGCACTCTAGACAAGGGACCTGTAAAGCTAAAGTGGCTGACCCAAAGCAGGAAAGAAGTCTATATTTACATTACAGCGACAGGAAATATTGCGAAACATACTACGCCTTTAGTCAAAATGGTTCTTGTTTTCAGAACAGTGCAAGTATATCCTACAGCACTTGTCTTTGCGGAAAATATCAAACCAAACATAACTTTGAAATACGAAGTCATACAGCAGTAAAGACTGGCTCTTTGTCTTCCCAAAGAGAAAGCCGACTGTATCTAAGTGAAAGAAGATTAGAAGCTACTAATATCATACGTTATTGTTTCCAATTAACAAGTGGCGAGATTTTACGAAATGTAGAATAGTCGAGGGCTAAGTACATATTTCAACTTATATTTTATATTGTATAATATATATTATATACATTAGATATTTATGTTTATATTGTGGATCGGACTTGAATGTCTACAGTCAAAGAATCAGGGCTTATTCTAGAATAGAAAGTTCTGAAAATGGAGACTTTCCGCTAGCTGGAAAAGACGGAATTGTGAATTGTGAATTGTGCTGTCTGTAGCTGGCAGCTTCGTCCCTTCAATGTTCTAACAAGTTCGACAAAGTACGACACTACTTCCGCACGAAGATGGACACAGAGGCCCAGCCTACAGCTGTTATAACCCTGGGTGAACTAAAGACGAAGCATTACGATTTTTTTGCGAACTGTATAATCTGGAAAAGAAAATGCAATTTATTTTTTTAATACTGGACTATCAAAACAGCCAAGTAAATCTGCTGTCCTACCAGCCTTGCTGACAAAATAAAAATGTGGTAACTGACATCATGCTGTATTCATAACACAATCTTCAACCCTTGGATGTCACGTCCTAGGGACAACTAAAATCTGCATCTCGCCGTGAATATGGTCTGTTTGGTGACACCAGATATATGGTGCAGATCATCCCATATAACGTGGCGCTTTTTTCTGACAAGGCACAATAATATTTGGCCTCAACAGAAAAAGAGATAGTCATTGGAAATTCAGTTTACAATTCCAGTACTTATAGATAATTTTCTTGTACCAGCAGTGATGTAGAAATCGACACAAACGTTTCTGCTTCATAGAATTCATGCAACTATGACCAATAAAACAAGGCTTGAAGCATCAGCTGCAGACTTCTCTCAGCTTGGTTTCAAATACCATGCAGAGATGAACCGGAACCTCTTCGTGCTAATACCTTAAAATACAACGCCAGATACGTACAGAGTCCTCTCAGATTTCGTGCTTCAAGGCTATAGAGCTTAATCACCCTCACGCTTACTTACAGTAGCTACTGAAACTGTTTCATTATGACTTTGGCTGTTTGTATGGCGCTTCGTTCTGTTGGCTTGTACAAGCCAACAGAACGAAGCGCCATACAAAGAGCACTCAGAATTCTTATTGGAAAACCATAGAAGAAAGTTTAAAAGGGCGGAATACAAAGAAGTGGAGAAGAAATAAGACTTTTTCTAGGAGCAGACGAATCTCTGACATAACACAAAAGAAGAAATGAAGGCCTGCGAACGAGATTTGAAGAAGCGGTTGGTTGGCAGTTCATTGGCGGAACACTGAGACACAAAGTAACAAAACTGGTATGAAAAGAAAATACTATCTTAAAAGAGGAAGTAAAAATCTTTTGCCTTTGACGGCTTTGGAAAAGAAGGTAATTGTGGTACAGACGTGCAAGTTGTGGAATTTGGAAGAATTAATATTATAGTTGGTTGGTTTCCCCAGATATTTGTTTTGTGACGTTTGCTTAAAAATGGCCTGCCTTCTTCATGAATGGTTTTCTGCGCTAATAAAACCACAACATCTCATACTTTTATCCAATAGTGATAAGATTATGCATAACTTATGATCTTATTTATCAAGATGAATATATTCAAAGAATAAGGTCCATTACGGATCAAGAAAAAGATTAAATGTTTGTACGCCATTGCAAAACCTTCAACAGTATAACAAGCGCATAGAACGTTAACTACGCATACACTCTCTTACTGCATTTTACGTCTTATGAACAGAGCTGCATACATCACTGTAACACAATGTTTCTACCATCGCAAGTGTATCATATCTTATATATTATGTACATTGATGTACATCATTACTCCCTGACGATGGCCGGTGGCCACCGAAATATCTAGGAAAAAAGACGAAATTTTACCCTTGTGTACACTGTACGTGCTTACGTTGGTTTTATAAATAGAAAAGCTTATCCGCGAATATTTATCTTCCATTGTAAGCCAGTTCTTTATGGATAGTTTTGTGACAGCTGTTTACATTTAGCGAAGAGACAGCGAAAATTAAAAGCAGCAATATTCAGCTTGTAAAATTTTCTTCCCCAGTAGCTGAATTGTAGTGTTATTTTTCTGGTATGCACTTCTGAATAGGGTTATTTTTCACTGCAACTTAATACTTCAAAAATGCTTGTTGTATACAGTCTGTTTAAAGATACATTAACAGAACGTTAATGGGGAAAAGGAACTGCAAATTTCCAATAGGGTTTGACATTTTTATTGTTCTGTTAATATATTATATTATGTTTAACGTAATGTAGAATTACATTTGTAGTACTTAAACACGCAGAGCTTGACAGAGCCGTGCCTCTTTATGTGCATAGAAGCTATGACCATTACTACTCGAACAGATTGGGAGTATCCTTTAAAGGAATGTTTTTTGTTTGAATCCTGGACGCGTAGTTTCATTTTAAGTGCTATTGAACATATAAAGTGCGTCCATATTTGTAAATTATACATACGCTATAAAAATTAAACAATAATGCAGTTGCCTCTAGTTAGAATAAACCCACGCGGCCCATCCACTAGGAAGTACAGCGTGACCTTGACAGAGAGCAAGGAGAGAGGGAAATGCTTTTGTGTTTAAGATTTTTATCAAGATATTTCCTCTTATTAAGGCAGTTAACGTTAAGTTGTTTCTTCATAAAATAATTAGTGCTAAATTTTAATTGTAAAGATGTCACAATATTTACGTAATTTCTTATTTCCTGGCTTCGTATTTTCTGTTTCTTTCGCTCTTCCGCTCTTCTTCTTTTTACTTTTCTAACATATTAGCATTTAGCTCCTACAGCATTTATCTGTCAACCAATGGCTGCCTACACTTCCTAATTTTGATAATAATATTCCTTCCCGTACAACAAAGAGGACACAAAATTATATTCACACAAAATGATAAATATTAAATATTCTTTACACACATTGTCCTTTTATTAGAGGCAATTTGACGTTAGGTTGTTCTCTACATTATCAGGATGAGACAAATTTCGCACTAAAGACAGGAATTTGCTTTACCTTTTAAGCCGAGATCTGTATTTGATGATTTCCCTTCGACATGCGAACTTTTCTTTAAGGATAGTATTTCTTGTGACAAAACCCTTCTGTTTCGTATAAAAGTAGGAGTGAGCCTATTTGTTATTAGCAGAAATGTCAAAATAGTATTTTGCAGACACACTTTGCAAACGTTGTGAAGAAACCTATAAAATTAATAACTTTGAATAAGTATCTAATTAAGTTTATTCAGATAGGGGTTGCAGTGAAAGTGTAAGAAGTTTTTTTCCCCTATTCTGTCATATTTTTTTCAATTTTCTCTTAAGTATATAAAATTTCTTTTCCTTTCTGTTCAAATCAATATAATCTTCCCAGTTTGTGTTGTAGATCCTCTTTCAGTTTATATTGCCTGTAAGTCCTTCAGAAGGTCATGTTATTACATTGCTGTAACTCATATCGGAACTACCGCACTTGGCTGCCCAATTTCGCTATGACTCAGAGCAAGATTTCTCACGTTGGACGGCAAAAGACTCTTTGTGTTCTGCCATTATCAATAGAGCTGAAAGCAAGAAGCTGTGTGTGCGTGGACGTCATTTGTTTTGGATGAAAACCAGCTGGTCCTGCGCATGCAATAAATCAGGCGCAGAATTACGACCAGGAATACAAGAATTCTTGTATTACTCTCTTTGAAACAAACGGTGAAGTTGGTTTGAACAACTCTGTGTAGTTTCTTGGCGGCAAAGTCCGTTCTTGAGCGACTGTTTCCACAGACATCCTACTAGTAGCTTCCAGACCGGGAAATTCGTGGAATTTCTACAAACAGCAACGGCACATAACACTATGCTATAAAATGATGGTCCATTGGGTTACTTTTGTCTCAGGTGAATGCTTCAACACCTATACGGATAGAAATCAGTCATCCTGACGACAAAGGCAGTACATTTCTCCCGAAACAAACGTATGGTCTGACAGTAAAGTAACCTAGAAGACCGTCACCGGTATAAATCCAGCCTAATTTGAACCCACAGGCGGTTAGAAATAAACCCTTCGAGAACAGGCTCTGAATATTGGTTCAACCGTGGAAATAAGGTTTACATTACCATCGTTCGTTAATTACTGTTTATTTTCCGGATCACGTTTACAGTCAAGAAAGTCAAACTGATATATTTCACTTTGATTTGTATGTAAACTAATACCTTAAAGAACAATGACAGATTTTTATGTGCTTCATGCGCCATGTAAGGACATAACCGCGTGGATTTCTGCTTGTTTCATTCCTCAGACCACAAAAGCATTTCGATTACATTTGGTACAATGTACCTTTCTAAAATTGGTTTATAGAATTTAATGTTTCCATATTATAATTCCCACCTTACATAAATATTAAGGGAAAGTGTAGAAGAATCCAGCAAACCACAGAACGATATACGACATAATATAGGATACAACTTCTTTCATTTTAAGATGGCACAACCTCGTTGCATTATTAAATACAATAAATGTTTCAATCAGTCAGAACAACGTATGCTCACCAAGAACAATGCTACATATTTCGGCTGCAAAAGGATACCCTCACCAAGCCTGAACTACAAGATACAAAAGGAGTTTATTTAAACTGTAATTAGGTTAGAGATCTCAATATTTAAATAAAGTATACTTATAAGGTAAAAGAATATAAGGATACACCTTCTATACCTTCCCATTCTTTATATTATATGTATATTTCTATTGCAAAAGTTGGTATTTCTAGCCTAATTACAGTTGCAAATATCTCCCTTTTTTATCTTGTAGTTCAGGACAGATTATGGTTATTCTTTTATAGCCGAAATATGTAGCCCTGTCTTGGATTAATAGGCGTATATGTTGTGTTGACTGATTTAAACATTTATTTTATAAAACATAATATTGCGGCAAATGGAAATCATTACCCTTCCGAAAATTAAACCAGGACCTGCAATACACACGCTCTCTCATACCTATAGAAAAGTTCAACGTATCCAGGAAGTGTAAAACTTGTATTTGGAGGCACTGTACCGGTAAATTCTTACGGTTAGAATTATTAGTTCACTCACTGTAGCCATCGTGGGCCGGGCCGGGACAGTCTAGTCCGTATAGCAACTCACTACCGGCTGGACAGTCCGGGGATCGAACCCTGGTAAGGGGCGAAATTTTCCTTGCCTGTGCAGAACGGCTCTGGGGCCCACCCAGCCTTCTGTGAAACAGGAACCGGGTCTCTTTCTCGGAGATAATGTGCCCGGGGCAGAAGTTAAAGAAAGAGCAGAGCTATAGGCCTACATCTACTCCGCCTCTGGGTTTTATGGCCTGTCCTAGGGCGAAATTTTAGCTTTTAACGTTCAGCCATTAATGCAGTATCATAAAGTAAGGCCCTCGCCGGAATAGCATCTATGGAAACTCTTTTGCTCTGTACTATGAAACCGCGAACCTTTCATCAACAAGTCTACTTTTATGATCTCCACCTGCAGTGGGTTACGGAACAGCCCACACCCTGACGCAGCTGCGTGAACCGTATGTCTATACACAGGAGGGGAACTGGGTCATAAAGCAAGGCGGAATCATCAAGCCGCTACAGAAGACTCCAGTCCTATAGCTGAAAATTCACTTGAAGAAAGAATGAACTGACTGTAAGCCTATTTATGCCTTATCTCCAAGTAGCTGTAAAACAAATTCAAGACTTTTCCGCAGAGAGGCAGAATCCAGCTTTCTTCTCCCATCCAGCTACACCACGAATCTCGAAGTATTCTCATGTTGCCAATCGGTCATAGAGGTTTTTCACGTCTGTGGTGTTTTTTCGGGGGCGCTGTCAGCGCCTCAGATATATTGTATCGAAGAGTATAATAATTGATAAATGACTCATTGAAAAGGATATGGAAGGAAATGGCTGTGACCTGACCAATGTATTACAGTCGCATTTGCCTGTAGGGACTGGGAGAGATACCGGAAGCCTCACTCAGAGAAGTGTTCCTTCATTTATTCCGGTCCTCTATACCGCAAGGTTTCTACCTTGCGGTATAGAGCTAGAGAAGCGTTTCTCCCGGTCGAAATTCCGATCGGGCACATCTCAAATCCTTCTAGAGCATTACTCTACACAGCTTGTCACGCCAAATTTAATGAACATAATAATTAAATAATATATAATATAATAATTAAATAATATAATTATAATAGTACATTCTTGCAACAGGATATTTTCACGTATTTCTTTACTGCTTGTATGGCAAACTGACAGCAGTGATCTGTTACTGATACTAGGTGTAAACTGCGGTACTGGGCCTTATAGAAACACTAAATATGAACCGTGCCCCTAATGCACGAGCTTAAATCATCTGCTCAGACACATGTTTGAACCCAAAATGACTAATGTTCCAAACGAAAAGAAGTGATTACGAAGGTTCACCTCAGAATTCCTTTGTATTCCAGGTACTGTAGAAAATACCCGGTCAACTTACAGTGCTTGTCACACGCTGCGGCTGAAGCATTCAGCAACTCTTACAATAAACTAAACATGAGTATAAAACTCTGTTAGTAAAACCTGCAGGTTTAACATCGCTCGCACCAAATTCCGCCACTGAATACTGTATTGAAGCAAATCTATCAACCGCACACCCTTAAAATCTATTTTCCGGCAACCGCTCTTAATGCTATTCTCCCAGACTTACGTTTCTCTCATAAGGTAAGGTTGCTTTCTGTGGACCTGTTAAGCCTTATCAACAATAATAAAGGACTGTATTGCGCATATAACAACAAATGTTGCTTCAAGTACCCTATTCTGTTCTCTGTTACGCAACCAAATTTCGCCGATCTAACTCACTGATACCCACGAAGGTACCTCTACTTTGACGTAGTGGTGGGGCTTGCGTGTTCACAGGATACTGACAGCTCTGCCGGTGGTAGTTTAGCTACTGGCAGGGTTTCATACGCCGGAGAGGTCAAAGGTGATGACCCAGACAAAAAGTGATGGCCTGGTCCTCCAGGTTGGGGGTTTGGCAAGGGGCTGAAAACCTCTCGCCATAAAACTTCAGATGCCTCGAAACCTGCAAAAACAGGAGGCCAAGGCCCGATGTCAGGCTGTCGCGCCATAGAAGAAAGAAAGAACCCGTTGATAACTCTCCGAAGAACCAGTTTATTGAGTTTGTAATTGGTCCATTCATAGAAACAGGATCCGATGAAGGGACCCCGCTGTTTCTATGAAGGGACTGTAAACGTAATATAAGAAAATATACATTTATACATGCAGTAATATTTATTTCATAAAATTGTTCTTTGAGTTGAATGCAAAAATAATCCTGGTGGTGCTCCACGTCTGAAGTCTTCACATGCTGTTGCTGTTTTGTATATCAATACAGGAGGTGCACAGCAGACAGCAGCCCTGACATACCAGGTTGCTGTTGTAAGAGTCCCTCGCTTCGCACTTCAAATTGACCAATCTGTGATGCTGCCATTTCTCCGTATTACTTTTACGTTTTTTTTTAAAAAACGTTGTTCAGGCAATTTCTTCTATGTTATACATATAGATTCTAGCAGTATTAAGTTTATGTTCAACAATTCTTTCAACAAATTTGAGTTCACTTACTCTGTCCTTAATAAAACCTGCTGCAGTGGAATTTATTCAGTGTGTGGCCCGTCATACTTAGTGGTGGGTGCCGCCTCATGAACACATAGTTCCAGCAATTTCTGTCTTTATTGGTTCTGTAAAGAAAATGATTTAAGTCAGCAAATTCAAAAGCCAGGTTGCGTAGCTCAGTGATGGTATTACAAAAAATGTATTGCTCTAATCGTAAAAAATGATTAAACAATTCCTCTTCTCCAACAAATTGAATGTTTTCCACTCGAAAATAATGTTTCCCGTCTAAGTGTCCCTTCAGGTAGTTTTCTAAGAGGCTGTGAACGTGGCGCTGCATTTAAACCTACGTCGCCGATTCGAATTGCTTCAAGAAATATCTTCAAATTTTCAGGCCCCTATCTTCCGTACTTAACAACTTTTGACACCTCACAAAAAAGGGTGAAAATTAATTTCTCAAGAGGCTTGCAAGACTACAAGAATTTCACTTGAAATGGCGTAGTAGTTGCACATAATTATAAAATAATAAGCGAAAACATGTTTAGAATCATTAACATTTAAATAACAGCCTGAAGAGTTTGTAATGTATAATACTGGCAATCTGTGTAACAGAATGCATGGTTCTGTGAATGGCCCACCGGTCCATTTGCGGAGCCCTGTGTTGGTTTATCCATTTATCCATTAAACTGGACTGTGTGACCAAGACGTCAGATGACAAAATGTAGAGCGCACACAGCAATAGGACTAGCGGTGTGCGAGTCATGCAGGCGCTGTTATAGTTACCATGTGTCTGGCTTCGGTTTTCAAGCCGACATTCTGTATCAGGTGTCGTGTATGAATCACGACATTTTTTCTTACGTAGTCTCCCATTTTACTGATCGCTTTCAAATTTGTTATGACTAATTAACCAACTGGCTCATTTTATCGACGAATAACTTGGATGATTAACAAATGATGTGACCTTTTACCCAAATATTAACGAACGGCCACCATTTTTGTCAGGTAAGTCCAGTCTATAATCCATGCACTTTTTTAAAGACTCACTGTAATGTTATCCCGTAATATACGTTTGTCTTCCCAGTGCAATCGTCTTTTCATATCTCTGACGAAAACTCTGTACGCATTTTTCTTCTCTCCTAGCTTACTACAGGCTTCGTCCATTAAATTTTATGTGAGGAATATCGCTTAGAAAAGTAAAATAATTTTGCCTTTATTTTAAAGAAATAAATGTTATGGTATCTCGGCGAGTGAAAAGTTAGCGTAAGGGGAGTAGTCTTGCTGCTTATCCCTAACGAAATATATGCTTATTCTCTGTTAACCAAAAATATTAAGCCCTGGTAGCTGTTCGCTCGCCTTTATTAGAATTTTGACTTTTCCTTTAATAAGAAAATCTCTATGTGCTTAAGAAAATAGAAAATATGTGTTTCAAACATTAAAAATCAAGATTTAGTACCATCTGAAGGCTTGAGATCTGCCATAACTTTATAAAATTCCAAATTCTTCTATTTACTTCAACTTTAAATTACCTTTTGAATCTTCCTTCTTCTTACAGTTTAAACTCTTATTGGTGACTTCAGTGGAAAGGTTTTTGTTGATTCGACCAAGATCTTTCAATTGTAGGAACCATTTAAAAACAGTGCCAAGCGTGGTAATAAATGGAGCGGGTATAAATAATAAAAGATATGTATGTAAGCATCACAAAATGAATTTATGAAAAGTCTGTAAGAATAAATTTGATTGAATATAAAAAGCAGGAACTTTGGCACTATTTCAAGTGAGGAATCTATATTTTACGCATACTACAGATCTCCTTTGTTCATGGTTGTTTGCCAGAGAGTAGGTAATTTAATTTCGGAATCAAAAGCCTAGACCCGTATTGTGGTCGCATGTTCATCCTTTGCAGCTGTTGTGCCTATCTTGCAAGAAGGAGTCCGTTATTTACTGAAAACAACTACTCCCTGAGTCTGCCTTAAATTTCCTGACATCCAGCTTCATTGATTCATATATCACTTCCCAAGAACACTGTTAAATCCTTAATAAAATTTCAATTATAATCCAGCATGCAATGTACACAATGGGCGACAAAAAACTGACCAATGTATGCTTTGTGCAGGACGACAATAATAATAAATCATGCTTTAAACATTTTACATAATACGCAAGGCCGGGGTGTTTCATTATTTCATGAATATCTTCCAATATTTTTGTACTTATATGTGTAGAAAGAACAACTTTCGAACATAATATATTTAGCCGCGTTTTAGCAAAGTCTACAGTTTTAGTTACGTAAGACAAAGTTTCCCAGATAAAGGTACAAATGGCTTTAGTATTCGACAGTGAGGAAAGTAACGCCACATGACACTTTCGTAAAGCGGTAATCATCTTAAATTACTTCACATACAGTGTAGTTCTTGGAGTAAATTAATGATAATGCATTTTTAACACCAAAGCATGTTAAGAGTGACGTACTAGAATACAAAACCGAAAAGGGAAAAATGAAAAAATAAGGAGACTAGGCACAATAATTTGAATTAGTAACGAGTTAGTTAAACTTAAAGTCCCTTATGAAAACACAACTATTAATATATTTACAAAAGCAGGGCTCGCACAGCACTCTCACTTAACGAAACACAAACGTCGTCACATAATACACAAAACACACTTCAAGATACTTCATTTTTTGCACTTCTGATGCTTAGTACCACCGTCGTGACGGCTCACTTCACTATTTACAGTACAGTGTTCCTTCCCTCAAACCTTTCTAAAGTCGTTTCAAAAGTCAATACCTAATTAAAATTTGGGATGGAGTCTGGCCAGTAATGTTCCCGAAAACACATAAATTAGTTTCCTTTCCTTCGTCCCCTAAGACAAAACCCTGCTTCTCCTGTTTTTTGTGCGTCTTTGAAATGACTGGAATTCTGCACTGTGAAACTGGAGGGTGGAGTTCGAGAATATTACATTTTAGTTTTCATCACGTAACCACACACTTTTGTCTGGGTGCTGGTAGAGAACAGGCTGACCAGACAACCGTCTGACAGTCTGTAATATTTTCATACACACACACACACACACACACACACACACACACACACACACACACACACACATAGATCAATAAAACTTTTCTGTTCTGCAGTGAGTCATTGCTCTTTGTTGTTGCCAACCCGCGATTGCCATTTATGCCATCTGATCATTTCCTGAATTACAAGCAAACCGCTCGGCTAATGCATTCCGAATTACCCGCTAACATCTTTGGTTACGACACCAGACCATACACAGGAGGCGTTAAATACAGACATTCTTCTTTTTCCTAACATGGTAGTACCTTCTGGAGTCACCATAATGCACATCACCTTTCCTTATATTGACCCTAATATCTTGACCTTATTGTGTCGGATTTTCTTCGCTTCAAACACATGTTTGCGCTTCGGTTAGAGGCACTTCGAAGAAAATCTTTAAGATGGTTGTCACAGGAGACCGGCGTGTCAAAGTCACATGTACTTGCAGCCACAAGAGTGTTTCTTTTCAAACCACAAAAATTTACAGCAGTGCAAAAACTCCAGAAAGCAACAGTGTTTGTGGAATACGCTTTGTAACTGATTCTGTGAATCTGAGTGTAGTGGAGAAGACGATCCTTTGTTAACTTATTTTACAGATGAGGCATGTTTGTAATTAAATGGCCATGTAAATATTGTATAAAAACAGAATTTTTCGACCGATAATCCGAGACTAATGCACGTAGTTCAGCTACATGATGTTAAAGTTTGGGTTAGATGTGCCAACATTGCGACAAGACTATTCGTAAATACGCTATAAGCCGGAAGGCCGCGGGTTTGATTCCCACTGGGCTCGCTGGGGTTTTTCATTAATTCAATCCTTCCGGCCACGCTATGGTCTTGGGGTCGACTCAACCTCTAACAGAAATGAGTACGAGAAGTAACTCCTGTGGAAAAGGCGGCCGGTGCGTAGGGCTCACAATCTTGCCACCATCCTGTTCCGAATACCTAGAAATTCTGGGATCATCGAACTACTGCAGTGTTAAGGGCCTGTAGAGGCCTGTATAGGTATTGCTTTACCTTTACCTACCGAACATTCTTTTGTCGAGGTTAACTGCATATGCAGAGGACATTACTGGGGATCATCAATGTGGATTTCGACGTAACAGGTCAACTACTGACCGTATATTCAGCATTCGTCAAATACTTGAGAAAAAATGGGAATGCAATGAGGCAGTGCCTCAGCTATTTATAGACTTCAAGAAAGCCTATGATTCAGTTACGAGGGAGGTCTTATATAATATTCTCATTGAGTTTGGTATCCCCATGAAACTGGTAAGGTTAATAAAAATGTGTCTAATGAAACCTATAGCAGAGTTCGGGTAGGCAAACATCTGTCTGACAGGTTTCCTATTAAGAATAGCTTGAAACAAGGAGATGCTCTGTCGCCATTGCTTTTCAACTTTGCTTTAGAATGTGCCATTAGGAGGGTTCAGGCAAACCAGGAAGGCTTGAAATTGAATGGTATATATCAGATTCTGATTTATCCTGATGTTAATATATTGGGCGGAAGCATACGTAGTATAAAGAAAAATGCAGAAGATTTAATGATTGCTAGTAACGAGATTGGTCTAGAAGTAAATGCTGAGAAAACTAAGTACATGGTCATGTCTCGAAATCAGAATGCAGGACACAATCACAACATAATTATAGATAATAAATCCTTTGAAAGGGTGGAAGAATTCAAATATTTGGGAGCAACCCTAACGAATCGAAACTCCATTCATGAAGAAATTAAGAGCAGATTGAAGTCTGGGAATGCTTGCTGTCATTCGGTGCAGAATCTTTTGTCTTCCAGGTTGCTATCCAAAAACACAAAGATTAGGGTATACAGAACTATAATTTTACCTGTTGTTCTGTATGGATGTGAAACTTGGTCTCTCACACTGAGGGAGGAACAAAGACTGAGGGTATTCGGGAATAGGGTGCTGAGGAGGATATTTGGGCCTAAGAGGGACGAGGCGACAGGGGAGTGGAGAATACTGCGTAACGAGCAACTTCATGACCTGTACTCATCACCAAATATTATTCGGGTAATCAAATCGAGAAGAATGAGATGGACGGAGAATGTGGCACGTATGGGGGAAAAGAGAGGTGCATACAGGATTTTGGTGGGGAGACCCGATGGAAGGCGACCACTTGGGAGACCGAGGCGTAGATGGGAGGATAATATTAAAATGGATCTTCAAGAAGTGAAATGGTAGGCATGGACTGGATTGAGCTGGATCAGGATGAGGACAGGTGGCAGGCTCTTGTGAATGCGATAATGAACCTCCGGGTTCCATAAAATGTGGGGAATTTCTTGACCAGCTGAGAGACTGTTAGCTTCTCAAGAAGGCCTCTGCTCCATGTAGTTAGTTAGTTAGTTTACCTTTACCTTGCTATTCGGAAATATCTTATTTTCAGACAAAATAAATACAGAAAGCACATTAAACGAATTCTCACATTTTTAAAAGAAACCTAAGTGTTGAGGACAATGCATACGAATTCTTCTAAAAATGGTGCAACCGCCCAAACAACAAGTAATTCAATGCCTGCACTACGTAACATTTTTGGAGACTGAAAATTTAATCGTTCTTTGTGGCCTGCTATTTCGCCCGATCTGAGGCCATGTGAATATTACGTGGAAACATTCAAAAAGAAGGCGTATAAGAAAAATCCACACATACCGTACGAACTTGAAGAAGTCATCAGGCCCACTATAATGGCAATTTCCACACAAGAACTTCAGACAGTTTCAAATGTTATTTTACCAGATGTCAAGTATGTTTGTGTTCATGAAGGTAACTTCTAACATTTGCTCTAAAATGCCGTTAGTTCTATTATATGATTAAAAGTGCCAATGCAAATTGTGTGAATGGGGTTCTGCTTCCAGCTGCACACCCTGTAATTCGTTCAGTAACTATCACAACAAACACTGTTTGAGATTCAAGTTGCAGATCTTAAAGGAATCTATGTTTCACATTCTGTTTTTGTATGACAAAACTTTTCAAGAGTCAGAAATAATTTCGATTTTAGCTTTACTGAACTGGTACTGGCCAAAACTACTTCATGTAACGGTGTTTGGTGCAAGTCTCCAGTACCAAACTTAGTCGAAATCAGCTCAGTGATATTAGAAAATAAAATCATCAGCACAAACAGAGAATCGAACAGCATGTCCTTCCCATTAACTTCTGGTACTACACGCTTCGTGCACGGACAGTACAAAGTAAGAGGGTCAAGAAAAATTAGCTTAAAAGTTACGCAAGGAAATACTGTGTAATATGTTTTTACTCGTAAATAGGCATTTTCTGGTAGCAGTCACCTTACGTAGCTATCAGAAACAATGGCTTTTGCTATGCAGATTCTGAATAGATGCGTTCAGTTCTGAATCCATTTGCTACTGCAGCCTCAATGTTTATCCTGTGTTGAAGGATGGGTCTATACTGGAAGGGATACTTCTTCATACAAAATTCATGAGCCACACTGAGTTTGTCTCCGACTGTTCGGAATTGATACGTACGTTGTGCCTGCTCAGATGCTGCAGGGTATGTACAACAGATTTGTCTCATACTGGCATGGCCATAGAGAAGATTGCTACAGAAAGGCTTGTTAAGTGGGCAAGGTTAATATAATACGTGTCCCCTGCAATGCTTTTAAAACTTTATAATTTTCCATAATATAACAATTCTTCACATTTTTATTCCATAAATAAGAATACAAATTTTATTGAAACACCATCCGCTAAAATTACGCCAAATATTTCATACATCAATCACACTTGTCATCTTTATTGAGGTATGCATGTATTTTGAAATACCTGACATTATTTCCATAGTCTTTAAGAATTAGACAGAAAGTCTTTACACTTACTGGTATTTCATAAAATTTTTAACTATATTTCCTTCCATTTTTTGGATTACTTCGTAATTGTTGTTTTTTCCAGCCTTTGGTATTTCTCTCCCACTTCTTTCCTTCCTGCCCTTTACGTTATACACTTTAAGTGATTACTGTTCAAACATGTCTATCTTACTTTTTGATAAATAAATAAATATAGACTAATTGTCACATATTGTGTTAAAATACCAGCCGTTCTTAGCCTATTGGGATAATTGTGTATATTAAGATATATGTGTATATATAAATATCACTTGAAGTCTTAAGTTATTTGGCACTTGAATTTCTAAAGACCGAGACTATAAAGATTACTGCCTTATGGGATGTGACACTCAGCAGTCTGCTAAATATGTACTTCCTCCTCAGAGCAAAAGCACTCTTGAGATTGGAAAGAGTATGTTTTGTCGAAACTTGTGCATAAGAGTAGACTCCTCTAGGCCTCTATACTTATATCAAACTCCAGAACATAACCTTCTTATACGAATTAGATCTATCCTATATTTCAATCAGGCGGTTAGTAATTGGTTTCTTACAGGGTGGCACAGTAGGCCTAATTTTACTCGGGATAAAGCATGTAGAGTTTTGTGGTGGGCAAAGAGTTACTGCGACATGTTTATCTCCCAGCACTTCGCGATCAACATTCTGTACTCATCTGAAATCCGCGGCTGGTGGATTAGGCGCACTTGGAACCACAACGTCAAGGGATTCAGTCTCACCTCACCGCTAAAACATGAACTACAATAATGGAGCACTTCATATAGACTCTGTTTTCCCCACTGGCTAAAAACACACTCATTCACGAAAATGCTAGTGTCACGTCAACTGTCATGGAGAAAATATTTATTTGCAATATACTAATTTCTGTACACATCGTATACTCTACACAATTCGCTAAAATTATTAGAATACGCATTACACATGATAAAATGGAACACAACCCCGACTGGAAAGCGCCAAACCAGCAATACTTGCTTCACCTGAAACCAAAATTATCTAATTCGATCAGCTAGACAGCCACTAATTTCTACGCAAGCATTGGTTAATTCTTAGACCATTTACAGCGCTGCTTAATTGGTAGAGGTTAGTGTCGACTAGACACTTAATTGTTTCTTTAGCTGAGACATACGTTTTAAGTGCATGGCTTGTATAGGGTCAACGACAAGTTGGTTGTAAGTAACGGATTTCAAAAAACGTGAGCTGTGTTGATGAGGAAGTGAAAAGGACCACGAAACACCTGCGAGAGGATATCTAATCACTGGGCCGGGATTTGAATCCTGGACCTCCATGATATGAAACAGAAGTCCTAGTCACTTAGCTGCAAAGTTTTTTGTGTACAGCAAGTAGAATGCAGATGGTCGTGACGTATTTCAGTGCATCAGTATTATCCCAGGATGCGGGGTTCGAACCTAATTCCTCCCGATTAGAAATTAACTGCTGTATTATTCAGCTAACTCTAGACCTCTGAATTCTGATCCATTAAATTATTGATTTGTAGTTTCGAAAATGACGTGTATTATGATGGATGGTGATAGTAAACCAATATCCTGACAGTCACAGCTGGACAAACACTTCATGGTGAGTGAGAGCTTTTCACCCACCCCTCAGCACTTCGAATCCGTGTACATCAGCTCTCCCATTACACATTAGCATAATATAATCCGCACAATCACATCAGCACTCAACTATGGACATCATGAAAACAAATATACTCGCACAAGACACAGTAACTTTCCCAGGAAGCTCATATGCGCAAGAGTTAATTTTTCGCGTCTGTCGCTTTGACAGCCGGTCAATGCACTCAGCCATTATTTTGTGGAGCCACATGGAAAAGTGGTATAAATATCGTGTGTGATATCTCATGGTGTTTTTCTATAACGTGAATGTAATTTTAATAAGATATGCTGAATTTTCGTCTTTGCAGTGAAATCCTTTTGTCATTAAGATTTTAAAGTAAAAGGAGGTGTGTAGAATACAAAGGGTTACAAGCGTTAAAATTCAAGGTAAGTATTTAATGGTGAGGCCAAGGCTGCCCAAATGCTAAAAGTATCACAGGAACTCTGTGTAGGTGTGTCTCAACATTGTGAAATGTCTGTGGCATTTAAACATGAAAATTATAACGAAAGTAACTGAGTCTACACAAAACGTCGTTTATATAAAATGAGGGCAATAAGTCTCAACGAATAATACACAAGTAAAACAATAAAACTGAAAGAACAATTATACACAGATAGGTAGACAAACATCTACGAAATAAACCTACAAATTAGCACAGAAAACCTGCAAAATGTTACATGCTATCCAGTTGTTCGAAATTAGTATGCAAACACGACAGAAATGGTCTATTTGTCCCTAATTTCCTGCCTTCTCATTAGAGCGTAATACGATAATTTGGTTCAGGCACTAACGCTCTCAGCTATAGCACGCAGATTTGACTACATACATTCAGCTCAGAGGGCTAGAGGAGGCGGTGGGGTGTTGCAACGGTGTCGTGCCATGACAACGGAACGCCATTCAGGAAATTGCACTAATAGTAACATAGCCAGGTGTTACTGACTACATCACTATGAGACCGAGGTTGTTCAATGTATGAAAAATGGCATGAAATGTATTCAACATTTTGTGCAACAAACTGAAAATCATCTTTACTGGAACTGGTATAGTCAATGTTAACTTCATAGCACTCATTGCTAACGCTGATGTTCATCCTGATTTTGAATGTTGGCACCATTCAGTGCCGCGGTCTATTTCCGAGGTTTTGGAGAAATACGCTATAACATTCTTCAGGTCTGAAGCCAGTGGAATAATAATAAACAACTATGGGATGGAGAAGGATTTAGGGACTGGTCCTACTCACTGCATTCGTAAAGAAGGAGGCAGAAGTTTAATCGGAAATATTCACGAATGAACTGCATTAACACCCAAAGGGAGAACGAATATAAAAAATGAATGAACATAAAACCTAAGTTGGCAGGTGATTTGAGGTGTTCATAGCGTCTAACGTCTTCTGAGAAATGACATCACGCCGACTGGTAAGTAGGTATCGACGTGGTTGCAGCCGTATCTGGAGTTCTGCAAAACTAACAACTGACACGGAAACTTACACGGGATGACTTCAGTCTTCTAACTACCAGAAATCCACCTGTTACTACCATGTGTGTTACTAACGCCAACGCTTTCAACCGCCGCCGTTATGATATACTAAGTTTCTTTAGCTGAGCAAACTGTATTATAATCTTATTATATTAATACACTCCTGTTAATGTCTTGGGAAATAATGTGTTAAGATTGACACTTAACGGACAAAACAAATGTTCCCTAGACCTAGGTAAATTTATAGCTTATTATTTGACAGTTTCACTAAAGAAATGAAAGAGAATACATCAAAAAGGTAACAAAGGTTTCGAATTTCCAGGATAAATAAATTCAGGCATGGAGGGCTGAATTTCATACATATGAAATCAATATAGATAAAAAATAATGTATCGAGATACAGGAACAAATGAAAAACGTGCAGTTTATAACAGGCCTAAGCAATACCTTATTCGGGCAACACTAACCCCTCTCTAGAGATAAAGCTTTTAATTCCTTGAACTAAGTCAATTTTGGGAACTGTTTAATTTTCCACTTCATTGGACGCAGATCAGTATAGAAAGTTTATGACAACCTTTGCAACTTGATCATATTTAACAACAAGGACATCACAATGCAGGTGTTTCATATGTTAATCAAGGATTATTTTACAGCGAAACCACTTAGTGGAAGAGGACAGGAGGGGAGGTACTTTACAGTTTCCTGCATGAATTTCGTTGCGTCATATTGAAGAAGAGCGAAACATTCAAAGAAACAGCTTCGACTCCAAGTGCAGTGACCGGTTTATCTTAAGCCCGTGTAGTGGTTTATTCTTCTCTGTGGAAAGGCTGATGGAGGAACTTTGCAGTACCTTCAGTCTTCGTAAGGTTTTAATCTATCTGGGTGATAATCAGGAATTACAAACGCCTTTAAATTAAGTTACACCACACAGGGAATATTTCGAAAAGATAAAACAAACATAACACAGAGGTGCAAAGCCCTGGACGTCAGGTTGCTAGGGTAACTAAATATTTTACAGTGGCGTTGAGCTCTAAGTATGGAACTTGCTTGTCACCCTTCTGGCACCTAGAATTTTGAGGTCACTGTTAGACTTTTTGAGAAATTTGTGCACGCCTGCATAAACGCATTCCTTCTAAGACCATAGAAATATGAGTACAAGCCAAAGGAGGTCGTGAAGTGAAATACGATATATGCACACAACAGTGCCCCACTAAAGAATGTCTGTGTTTCACCTACAAATAGTACTCGAAAGATGGGCGCGAACCTCGATGCCGCTCTTCAGACTGCATTTGGGTTTGAAATGAGTCTAGGAATACACTATGATTTTATTATTTTTCCGTTGGGTGTTAGACTGGTTGGTTTATAAATACATGTTTTAATAACATAGTATATAATTTAAAATGTTACCGACATTTTTTTAAGATAGTGATAATTGCAGAAAATGTGGCTTACTTCAAGCACTACAGGTATTTGTATGTTGTTGGAAAGGCCTTCTTTCAAGTTTAAACCGGAGGCACGCACATGTTTTAAGAATATAGGAGCCACCTCAAAATTCTAGGCTCCACAAGGGTGACATGAAGCAAGTTCCATACTGAGGATCCAGAAATGTTAGGCGCCACCGTACTAAATTTAGTCGTCACGGCGACCGGCGCCTGGGATTCGAGCTCCCCTGGTTTAAAGGTTTTAAACACTTGAGTAGTTTCTTTGGCAACACACCTGTTTCTAACAGGACTACTGTTAATATGCTGCTATCATCATCATCATCATCATCATCATCGTCGTCGTCATCATCACCATCACCATCAAGGGTATTACTCGCTCCACAGATGAGGCTGCTGAGGTTTGCTACTCAGTTAATACCGAATTATTTTACCCTACGATTCAATCTAACAGATACTCGTATGAGAAAGCACACGTAACGAACCCATCAGGGCGATCTGACGTTCGCTTGAGCACTCAATACAGCCCACATTCATGCACGAACACGAAGGATACGAAGCCGTTTAGGCTTCAATTCGTGACAGTGTGAAGCTTGGCCGTGAGCATAGTTCACCCGTTTCCACCAGCACAGATTATTATAAAGTAATATTTTTATCGATGAATTGAGACTGCCGTGAAATGAAACGGTAGTGGCCTATTATAAAGCACTTCCTGAAAGCGCTAAAGAGAAACATAATACGTGACACGATCAAATATTTTCTACACTGAATAAATTTCTCCAAAACAACAGCAGTCACCGTCTGAACAATGTTATCTATTGAGACACATACACTTACAACGAGTCCAGCGATCTCACCTCAGTTCGAAGAATTTTGTGAACTGAATTCTTTGAAAGTCAGGAAGTGTGGCCCGCAGTTTTGCTTCCATCATGGCGATGTCAAAGAATCTCTTTCTGTTCAAGGTCATTTTATTTTCTAGAAAAGAAAAGATCATATGGCGCTAATCTGTTGAGTATTCAGGGTACGTAACAAGACCCTCTTTTATTTTCAGAAATGCGTTCAGAGATAAAGCCGAATGAGCAGGCGCAGGACAAAAATTCGGCGGCAATGTAACACATGATAAAACTCTTTCAGCATGTTTTGAAGTAACCCAGTTTAAACTGCCAAGATGTTAGAAACCTCATGTAAAGTAGTCAACGTTCTGTTTGCGAGGACATGCTTTTATTGCTTTTCTTAACGATGGAAGTCACGAGCATTTGGTATCTATAACAGAAGTCACACTCATTTGGAACTTGGGGAAACATTTAGCAACTTTGTTGTTCTCCCTTTTCTCTCGAACAGCTGACATTAACCTTTCGAAAGGTTCTGTCCTATCTTCGACCAGCTTAAAGCAAAGTTTAGGCAGACACATATTTGTTAAAGTCTGCTGTTTTCTAGATACGCTGAAATCGCAAGTGGAAGAACACACACAACAACCATACGCGCTACAGCTTTACTGCGATAACGAAATGACTGAACAGACTCTACTCCATCGACAGTTAGCAGTAAATTTTGTGATAGCAGCAGTAGTGTCGTCGCGCTCACAGTCTGAAAATTATTTGATCGCACCACGTTCGTTTCATGTAGGACTCTTGTGCACGAAACCAATAATTAGCAGACGTACTGCCTTAAAGTACGGAGCACTCAAGCAGTAACGCCCTGTAACTTACATTTACATCTAGTTTTGAAATGCATTGCAACCTGACATTTGTATAACAGTAAAGTGCAAGAGAAGTAAGGTTTTCATTGTGTGGTTCATCATATTCACAGTTCCTGTAACCAACGCAGTTAGGTGACTGGAACATCTAGAATGGCATAGCTATCTGCAGTGTCTGCCCTGTGGTTGTGAACTGCTATTGATTACAGTTCTGATGCAGTACATCATCACAAACAAAGGGGACAAAACGGCTAGCTGTTAGCACAACCGAATTATGCGCGAGGTTGAGAGGCAGTCACTATGTAATTGGATATGAAGCAAGGTGGAATAGACGATAAAAGCAAAAAGAATTAAAAGTGTAGTGACGGAAAATTTGCTGTGTATGTGGTCCATAATCAGTGTCAACAGAGCCAGAACAGATAAAACGTCTTATCGTACCTGGTAGTGTTGGACAGCTATAACACTGTACTGCAAAGTCAAACACAACTTGACAGTGAACGTGTGTACACATTTCTCTACCTTGTCCTACATATGTAAATTCTTTGCAACAAGCTACTCCGTCACCAACGGACTCCTAACAGATTTATGACTTTTTATTGAAATAGGAAAGCAAGAACTGCAAAAGAGGCTGACATGTGGAAAGCAAGGTACGAGTAACTCATAAAGCCTTCCGCAGCAGACCGCAGTCAGATAAATAATACCAAAAACAGGAAGCAAACATTTATTTAAATATGACAATGATCAGAAATGTGCCTATACAGAAAAGTACTACTTTGCCCCACTGTAATAATCTGATCTGGGATTGGAAGCCCGGAACGACTTTCCTAAATCCAAAGGCAATCTAAGTGATTTGGTATAATCGTAGTTTGTATGTAAATTGAGTTAAACTGTGTTTTATTAAACATTTAATATCCCGATTAATTTGTAACTTTGGTTGAAATGCTATCTCACTGCAACGCAGCAGCCGACCAGTTTGGGCCAGCTGTATTGGAAAAAACACGGGATTTCTTACGTCATATAACGACCTGAATGGTTGCCAGTGCGGCTGCTTCATGAATTCAAACATTGCGGGAATGGAATGCTCATTGTTTTTCTACCTTCTGAGCAGAAAAGCTTTATCTATCCAGCAAAAACAAAAAAAAAAAAAAAAATAGGTGAAAGGTGATCGATCATGAGTTGCTAATTTGATTCGGTGATTTTATGTTTCCCATTAAATTTATACAAGAGTTAGTTTCGGACAGAACCTAACAAAGTGCGCACTCGTTACATTATAATTAACTAGCGTAAAACGAAACAAAAGTGGACGCACCAGCTGTGCCTCGTTCAACTCATTCACCGACACAGATGATCAGGGCCCGGGGTGCTTACGATCCGTTGTGTTGTCAGCACTTAGGCTGCCCTGTGTCAAGCAAGATATGACATTTCCTTTCTGTCACCACTTCTTCACGTGTTTCTATCACACAAGCTGAGCAAGACACACAAAATTTGTAAGTGGACGGGAGGACGATTGTATGGCATCTGCAAGAACTGAAGTATTATAATGAAGAATTTATGCAGGAATAATGTATAGGAGAAAAAACCAGCAGTAATATGTCATAACAGCTTAAGAAACAGAAGAGGCGAGATGACGGAAGAAATAATCATTAACCAAATATGCATTATTATGACAGAAAAAGAAGGAGAAGGAACAAGTTAGAGCAGCGGTGATCCAAGATATCACCATCCCAGACGCAGACGGGCACTGGCTATGCAATTGCTTCCGTGGATTTTCTCAGTTACTCCAAACGACAATCAGGATGGTCAGAACTTCGGAACTCTTCCACCTGCCGAGGATTTTTGGAACAGCAGACATTTAACGCCGATCCCAGTGGCCGCGCGGTCTAAGGCGTAGGTCTGCGGTCGAGTGCTTGCTGGGATCGTGGGTTCGAATCCCACCGGGGGCATGGATGTTTGTCCCTTGTGAGTGTCTGTGTTGTCAGGCAGAGGTCTCTGCGACGGGCCGATCCCTCGTCCGGAGGAGTCATACCGACTGTGGTGTGTTTGAGTGTGATCAAGTGAAAATAAACAACCTCGACACCTACTATGAGTAGGTAGAAGAGGTAAGGACTACGAAACGAAGATATTAAACTCCCACTCCAAAATCAAGAGAGAATTAGCAAATCTCCCTATTCATTCCACTCATTTATATACCATTTTATTCTTTGCGTTATTTCACTCTTCTGCGTTGCTTCCTTATAGTCCTTTCTGTATATTCTTTCAATCTTTAATCCTTTTATCGATTTTCTGCAATTGACAAGTGTTGGTGAGAAAAAACCCTTTTTCCTGGATCACCCTTTTAAAGCACGAAGTAAATCGGAAAATTGATTGGGAGAAAAGTTTGAGTGACATAATGAAAGTAATGGGGCAGCAAAGCGTGTAGGGCTTGAGGACTCTTTGTGAGTTTCATTAAGTTTCAATATTCTGGCTGTTGCGGCCATGTTGAAAGTTGAAGTGGTTATAAACGAACTGTCTTCCAAGGTGATGGATAGATTGTTCTTTAAAAAGAGTTCTATGTTGCGCTTTGATTTTATCTCCCGTGCATATTAAGTAGTAATATGTCTAGGTATATTTTGTCTAATATTTCCCAACCTCTACGTCTTACAAAACGGAAAGGTTTAAACAACTGCCAAGAATTTAGGTACCTTAGGAGAAGCTTTTGTGACTAAGGAACCAAGAAATATATTTCATCCCTAATTATTGAATGAAAATGTCAGGGCCCCTTCTTATTTTATCAAACTAATGGCATTATTCAATGAAGAAGAGTAGGGTTTCAAAGTTCCTGTGTCTATTTGTATGTAAACGTCCCTAAGGGCCTCTCATATCTCTTCAGGTATTTTTGCCACCAGGATCCAATCACCAATATTAATTTTCGTTCTTAGCAGGTGTCACATGGTGCAGCATCAGAAAAACAGCACTGGCCTACAATTTGCAGTTTCGCAGAATGTGAAGATAAATATTCACATAGGGTCCGAGTAAAATAAAAATTACATATTTAATTTTAAATTTCGTGGCAGACTAGTTGCAATCTACGAGTATAAAGAACCTTGCAATATGGGTTACACATCATGTATGAAAGTGTTCCTCTGTACGTCATCACAGCATTATTGGAGTGGATATAGACTATAGGTTCATTGCCTCTTAACCTCAATACTAGATAAAGTTAGTGTGAAGCTTCATGTCCGGGCCGCTTTACCCTGGCAAAGGAGCCAATGTTACAGACTGAATATAAATTGGGCTCCTGATATGATGTGGAGACGTCGTAGAAGGAAAAATTCTCCTGCTCCTGCCTGGAATCGAACCAAAACTCCTCAGACGTCCAGCCGGCATCCTAGTTATTTAGCCTACATGGACTACGCTACTCCAGATCTTCGTATATTATGCATAAATAAATAAATTTTCTGCCAAAATAATTATAAGTGTGTGGAACAAACACTGGGAGTAATAACATCACATTTAATTGGGTGTAAATCTAAATTCAGTTCATTTTATGTGGGAACTGACTACAAAGTCACGAATTTTATGTCCTATGTTCAAAATTTTGTGAGATTATTTGCTATTTAATTAGGTTTATGTCCTTCTTCCCAGAATTTCTAGTTACACATCGCAATGTCTGCAAGCGTGTGTATGTTTGGGTGTGAACGAAAAGGAGGTCTATATTAAAGTTAAAGGCAAATTTGTCCCTGTGCAAGCTATAAAGGCTTATAAGGAGTGCAAGTTTAGTTCTAATCGTTCTTAGTATTAGCACTAGATGAGGGTGAGTGGTCAACTTCCTGCCCCAACCACTTTGTCACCAGGGAAAAGTCCCCGTTACCCATTGAAGAGGAGTCTGGGAGACTGGAGAGGAAAAGTGTGTCAATGCCTAATAATATAGATATTATAACCATTTTAATACAGCAAACAACATAATTTGTGACTTACAGGAAACTCAACAAGCCACCAGCCTAATGGGGTACCGCCAGGGCATATATTTTAAGAACACAATGCAACCGTCCGCTTTAAAGCTGCCCAGCTCCAGTGACTGATATGCACTACTCCCGTCGGTTTTCCGTGAGAGTTGCCTCGTTAGGGAATATATACAGGAGAATGTTAAGCCAACTTTGATCAACGCAGTTATAACTCCGTAGTAATAACACAGCTTTGCGCTTCTTTAGTTTACATGATAAAGTTTTAATTTTAATGTTATATTCATCCATATCTGTTATTTATGAAAATGAATGGTATTTTTCACTGTCAGCACAACTTTATTATTGATAATAAATTATCACTTTAATAAGGCAACACGCTTCGACCACATATGGTCACCTCCACGCCAAGCAAAATAAAACAGTATAAAAGCATGATAAAAGTATAAAATTATGTGCCGGATGGATTGAGATCTCAATCCTACAGTTTCCTTGAACAACATACTGCCTTCACTTATTCTATAATGTACAGACACTTTTTTATTCCTTACTTATTATTTATAACACATAATTTAAAACTTATAAAACTGTAAAGAAAATATAAATCTTCCGTGAAGCCATTCTTTGGTTTTGGTGAACGGTGTTATGTAGGAATGACCAGGTATGGTCCAAATATGTTGACATAATAATGTGATAAATTAATAGCAATAAAAATGTTGTGTTGACGGTGAAACGCACCATACATTATGAAAAACGCGTTGCAAATTTTTGGAGTAACTTCACTAATTAATTACAGTTACTGGAGAGTCGCAGAATGACGACAGTGAATGCTGTACGAAAGGTTTAATATATAGGAAAAATAATTCGCGACAATCAAGAAAGAACCCTACTGCTAAATACACGTGTCTGTTTCCGTAATAATAATGCGAAATCCAAAATCATCACAGTATTTCGAATATTTTACAATGCTTTTCTCTCTTTCAAGTGTTCATAAGCAGTGTGTCTGCAGGCAGGTTTTTGGAAATAGATTTTCGAAAGATTCGCTCAAATGCCCAAACCTACATGTGGCTAAAAGGGAAGAAAATGAAAAACTTTGATGAAAGCGAGGTTTGTTAACGCCTACCCATCTTTAAGAAAGTATGCCTTAAATTCGGACAGAAATTTTAAAATTAAAGTGCGAACCCTCTCTCCATATTCTACAAGTAAATCTGAATTTTTTTTTGTAACAGCCAGATCACCAGTTTATCTTCTCATCCTTGGAAGCTTAGTCAGAGGCTTGAACCACGGAACCTGGCCGGATACAGCAGTCACAATTCATGTATTATGCTGCATATGTTACTGGCTTTGCTGCCGATGATACTTCCTCTAATGTCTTCTTTAATTTCCCAGTTAGGTATTACTCAGTAATTATATACGAGTATTACACTTATAAGAAATATGTACTGAATTATTAAAAATTAATTCAGCATATGCCAACGCATAACATTCTATAAAACTCTATGTAATTCTTCGTACTGTTTCTCCGAATCCTTGATGCTACCCGGAGAGTGGTCACAAATGTATTACTTATTTTCCTAAGTGTAATGTGGTGCAAGGTTAGCAAGATATTAAAATGGATTACGGTATTACGAAATCAAACGCAGATTTATATATATGTATATGTATACATTACACAGTGTAACGTAATAGCACAGAAGTATTTCTTAAAGCTTTACTTATTTCATGTATTTTAGCACCAGTTACCTGGACATCGTGGTCCGTATGTGCATGCGACTTACCGTCCAGTAAAAGCCAGTTCAGTCTGCTTCACAGATATATCTTTTCCCCTTCACTGGCAAGGCAGCCCATTATGCAAATATTCAAAGCGGTTAAAATATTATTTCTTTCACGTCTTTGTTCATCAATCAGTTTTCCATCCTTTTTGTTAATAAGTAAATATACACACTTCATTTTGCAATTTTTAAGGCTTCCGCCTTTTCTATTAAACTCATTTCATGCTCTGCCTTTCTACAAGTGTGTCTGTTACTAAGCATGTGCATGGCATAGGCCCATACAAAGTCACCTTTAGGAAGTCGTAATTTTTATCTGGTACAGACATTTCCACTTTCTGGACCAATGGACATTCCATTACATTTCGTACAATTCAGTGTAATTTCGCAGAAATCAGGAAGTTTGGAATTCTTTCTTGGGCTATTTGCAATTGTACACTTGTTTCTTTTTTAAAATATGCTAAGTCATATTTCATAGTTCAGTCACTTAATTTGCAATAGCCGTAATATCAGGGCCGTTATAGTACCTAACTTAAAGTTCAAAGAACATATTAGAGTAAACAAAGTAAGTGGCAATTCTAACAACGTGTACCACTTCGAGCATGAATATTGCGACTGCTTTTGTGTGTGGAATTTGTGCTGTTGAAGAGCCCCAGTAGAGCAGATACTATGGTGTGTGTTTAGAAAAAATATTTGGATACAATTACGAAGACTAAGAGATTAATTATTTTTGGGGAAATAACCTCTTTTCTTCGAGAATGACGCGAAAAACATAAATGCATTCCGTATACAAAATCAGAAACTTGGAATGTTGAAATTTAGTAGTTGGTACCTAACTATTATTGTTACTATGATCTAAAGCTTTAAATTTGTACATTCTCATTCATCTAGAAGCAACAACAAATACAAATTTCTGAAGTTTTGAAATATTTCTTGTTATGATTTTCACCACACCGACTTCTTACTTTGTTGCTTTTTTCGGTCCTCTCCACATTTTATACCACTTCTTCATGTTGCTTTATATAAGAGACTTTTCTTAAATAGAGCAAACTTATCTTCACTCTTAAATGTAGAGTATCTTACAAGACAAATCTCATCCCAACAGTAACGTTTTCCCCAGCCATCCGCAATAGTAATATATCAGGAAAGTAACTCCAGTATAAAGAAGTCTTCTGAATGAAAATTGTCACGTTCATGGAGCCTGCATCCAGCTTTTCGGAGCATGTTTCTCACTCACCGTCATTAGTGGTTGATGTAAAATGCAATATCGCCGCGAGGTGTATCAGTACCAAAAGGAAACTTTGGGGCATAAATCAAAGTTGAAGCCATATCACTCATCACATCTACCACTGGTGAGGGAGTCGGAGGCTCTGTCCGATATGCTGGTTACAAACTCCTTCACCCGCGAAGACTCCACTGCATAGTGTCACCATGAAGAGCTATAAACTCATTGACTGGCGACATTCAAGTACATATCTATATAAGATGCAAGCCAGAAGAAATAGCTTACACTTATCCTAAATATAAATGAATTTATAAAACAAAAGAAGGAAAGGAAAGAGTGTTTTAATTAATGATGCTGTCAGATTCTAAGATCATATAATGTCGATGATGTATGAATGAATGAGAGTACAAAGTATTTGGTGGAATCATACTGACACGTGAAAATCGGAATTGTCGGGGAAGTACTTCTTCCTGCGTCACTTTTCCACCACGAAAAGGATAATAAACTAGGTCCAATAAAAATGTAGGGGAATCATACTGACCCCGGGAACAGAGCTATTGAGTGTATGCTTCTAAGGTCCATGGGTTGAACAGACTTTCAATAATTGCCGTTCTTCACCGCTGACGTATGAGGTTACGACGTTTTATTAGCCTCTTGCTTCTCTGGGTGAACTTGAAAGTAAAAGAGATCTGCGCTCTCCTGGGATATTACGCAGCGTTGACTGGTAGTTCCGAACCGATGTTTCGGGATAACATATCGGTCCCATCGTGAAGGTTGAAAAGTCTTCTTGGACTTCTTGAACCTTGAAAATGGAACCGATATTTTGTCCCGAAACATCGGTACAGAAATACCGCTCAGCGCTGCGGAAGCCTGAAATCACGCAACCTGAAAGTAGGCTAGACTGATAAAGCCTCCATACGCACGTGAAACAGAAAAGAATGATTTGCTTTTTAAATAATTGTAAGGCGAGAGAGAGAGAGAGAGACGAAATACAAATTACGTAGATATGAATGACAGAGTAATGTCCCACAGTGAGCTTTACAAAGTCAGTTTGTGCATTTTGTACTACAGCAGGCAGGAGGAGGAAAGCATTCTACCCCATTGCTATTTTAGAATTAAACAAAACATAATAAAATGGCATTATTCGGGCTTAACATTTCCATCCTCATTGTCTCGCTTTCAAAGCCTGAAACTTCTGCTAGGCATGACACTTCTACAACCAAAGACGATAGAGTATCAGCTCCTGATTGCTTTGAACACACAGAGGTGCCTTTTTACCATTTGTGTAAACAGATGTCAAGCATGAGAAATCTTCAGACCTGTAGGTCTCCTTTCATGTGGGTTCCGACAAAGAGAATATGCGGGAACATTTCATCCTCTACACAGTAAATATTTAAATATCTTGCCATTCCCCTTCTTTCTTCTCCCTGACCTTAAAGTTTTTCCTGTTGTCATTCGAAATTTCTTGATATTTCCTTCCTGTCTTTCTTATCTCCCTCAACTTTAATCATTTCTGAGTTTCCTTTTCGCTCTCTTCTTCCATATTATTTTCATGTCCTACTCCTCCTATTCATTCTTCTTTTTTAAAGAATGGTACTGGCGACGCTCTCAGTCGCTATAGTTACACAGCCTTTGTGACAGGTAAATGAATGACTACGGGCTATTGGCGCAATTACACTGACATAGGAAGACATAAGTAGCAGGACAGAAACCTGCTCAAGTGCCACTTTGTTCACCACAACTCCAACACTGATTGGCCTGTGGTCGAAGCCGGACCTCAGCCGTGACATGCCGGCGACAACAGCCGAAGCCATGACAAAGACAGGTTCTGTTCTCGTATTCTTCTTCTCCTTTCCTCCATACATATAAGTTTTCCTTCTTCTCCTCCTACTCTTCTCCCATAACCCGTTCTTCTTTATTCTTTTCCACATACTTTACAATTTCTCCTTCTTCTAATATTTCTATTGCTCGCTTTACGTCAAGTTTTCTTTACCCTTGTTTTCTAATCCTCTTCCTTAATCTTCACTTTTCTGTTCCTGAATTAATGTCTGCCTTAGCTTTCACTACGGTACACACTTCCGAATTATTTAGACAAATATTAGGGATAATTTAATTATTAGAAGAAACCTACAAAGTGGCCAAATTTACCAGAGCTCATTACACAAACCCGTTATCACAGGCCTCTGTCACACCATACTGCACCGAAATGACAAGGGAGGAAAATTAACCTTCTAAAGCCTAGCGGTAACTTTACACACGACCAGGTTTAACATTAAAAAATTCTACGTGGTGCCCACATTGCGTTTATGTGTTTTGTACGGATCTCAGAACAAACAGCAACTTTTGCCTTTTAACACATTAAGAGACTTGTTTTTATAACCGAATTGGAGAGTGTTTACAGCGCGGTACGCACTGAGTCCTTATATAAAACAGATACGATTCGTCTTTAAAGGGGTGAGCATCCATGTGAAGAAAGGCTCCCGGGACTTCTTGTCTCTCATCTGCTTTAAATTGCCGAAGGGCGTTATGTGTCCCACGACAGAGAAAAAGCTAAAAAGTTATAAAGCATGAATTTTTCGAGAAGGAAAAATAAGCGATAACGATCTGGCTGTAATGTTTTATTTGGAACGTATATGAGAAGGAAGGCAAATGTTACAAGTACAAAACCGGCCCATATCTGAAATTAAAAACTAGTAGCCGTACTGTACATCTTCATGGTCTACACCGACTAGAAAAATGTGGAGTCGTTTCACTTAACTTCGTAGTTCGGAGTCGGTTGTCTGCTGACTACTCCGAATAAAGAGTCCGAGCAGCAACAGAAGCCATACCCTCCTGAACACAGAGGCCGAAACAGCAGGATCGAGAATCCGTTACAGCTGCACCGAGGCGGCTGGACC
This sequence comes from Coptotermes formosanus, assembly GCA_013340265.1. Classification (NCBI taxonomy): domain Eukaryota; kingdom Metazoa; phylum Arthropoda; class Insecta; order Blattodea; family Rhinotermitidae; genus Coptotermes; species Coptotermes formosanus. Next base: position 6,691,907 of record BLKM01001619.1, on the reverse strand, counting down.
AATTCCAGTGCAAGAACCGTCAAATCGCGCCTCCTTTCCGCGCATCACAATTACACGAAAGACTCTGTACCTACAGCACGCAATGGATAATAGCAACCCAAGAATTCCCTTCTGAACTGTGGTAGCATCGGGGCCTAGCCGAAAGATTCTAAACTCTACATGCTCTTCCTTTCATTCGTCTTTCTTTCTCTCTTTCTTTCTACTTTTTTCGTACATTCTTTCTACGTCTCATTTTCCCGTGTTTCCTTCTAATTTCGTTCTTTCCATTTTCACTTTCTTCTTCCATTTTCTTTTACTTTCTTTTATTCCCCTGCTTCCTTCGCTCGTCCCTCATTCTAATCAATGAATCTGCTTCTGCAAGAACCCTTTATCAACTGCTTAGATAATATAGCATCGAATGAGAGATGATAAAGAACGATGACTTGGAAGAACGTGGAAGAAGATGACCGTGATTTATTTTAAGGCCCTATTTAAACATTAGTTTGGAGGAAATTAAAACTCACACGATCATCAGACAAGAAACGGCCTCGTGGGTGATAATTAAAGCTGGGACACCCTAATGTTAAGGTGAGAATGCAAGACACTTAACTGAGATGGTCCACGATGAAATGAATCTTCGAGCTCGATAAAGTTATCTGAATGCATTTTATAAAATTTGGTAAGGACCTGTATCATGCAGTCTCCGAAACAAGACAGGTTTTCCACAAAGATTGTTGTCAGAGCCCTATCAAGCATCACAGACTCTACAAATTTAAGTTGAAAACATAAAGTTCTTTCATTCCTTTCGATTGTAGAAGTAAAACTATAATATGCCATAACGCTATTATTTTCGGATATACCTTCAAGCTTAGTTTTGCTATAACAAGGGTAAAGGCAAGTGAAAGGTCGTGCAACGTCCATTTAAACTTATAAGACAATTCTTTCTCCGTCCAGAAACTTCCTTTGTTGTCGCACTCGCATCTTAACATGGATGTGCACAAAGTGAGAGGAAAAGTGCAGACACACGTACAGAATTCGCTACGGTTCAACATTTGTAAACCAAAAAGAAAGGTTGAAGCATACAATGAATAATACAAGAGCACAGAGTTGAGAGAGGAGTCCCTGAGGTCCTTCGTACTGTTTCTAGTTCGCCTCAATCCATCAACAGAGCTGACACTGACGTTCTAATCATCTTGCAATCGTTCACTTTCTTGCAAGGTATTTCAAGACCGTGTAAAAAATTCGTTAATTTTGATATGATCCATCCCGTTGTGTTATAAGTCAAAGAAATCAAGATAAATGAATTCCGGTTAACACAACCTTAGCCTTTTATTAATGATAAAACTTTGTCAATGACGCACTGCGTGTCTCGGTCCCAGGAGACCATTTTCAGGTGTGACTATACATAGAACAGAGTACCGGGCTTGATGTTTCGTATGTACTTGTGAGATGTCACTAAGTGATGATTTAATAGAACGTATTAAAATAGTTTTGTACATAACCGGTATCTGTGCGAACACCAGAAAAATTCTTTAAAACTCCTTTATAGTTTATAAAAATTATAAGAAGTTAAAACCAATTACGACACGCAGTATACATAGTATAGTACGACGTTTTAACTTTTTATAGTTTTTATAATGTATAGCGGAGTTTTAAAGAATTATTCTGGTGTTCGCACAGATCCCGGTTATGTACAAAACTCTTTTAATATGTTCTGTTAAATCATCACTTAGTGAGATCTCACAAGTACACATGAAACATCAAGCCCGGAACTCTGTTCTGGGTATAGCCACATCTGAAGATGGTCCCCTCGGACCGAAATATGCAGTGCGTCATTGACAAAGTTTTACCTTTAACAAAACCCTAAGGTTGTGTTAGCCGGAATTCATTTATCTTGATTTCTTTAAAAAACATTCTTCCTGACAAGAAAGGAAAAGTGTGTTAACTTCCGAGTACACACATTTTTTAGTAACATCCTGGGTTCTGACATCCATTTTGAACTACTTTCCTCCTTATATTGGGAAAAAATATACACTATGCGTAGTCATCATATGTGTGTGTCTTGGAAATATGTCTGCATCAGTTTCCACTTTTGTAAAAACTTACAAATTGTCATGAAATTTATAATAAAGACTAGTCATTGAGAAAACCAGCTGCCATACATTTCAATTTCCTAGGACTAGTGATAACAACATGGTGGGCGCTTGAAATCAGAGGCGTCAGGAACATTACTGAAACTTACTTCGTATTTCCAAAACAATGCATTTTGATACCTCCTGGAAAAATTCGAGGTTTCTCATATTTTATAGAAAGTAATTTGATAAGCTGTAGCGATGCGACATTTCTATGACTTTAAGTTTAGTAAGGAATGACTGGAGCTTCATATATGATAATATCTACGCTGGCAATTCGTAATCGTACGTGGTATCTAATCATGGCGTATCCGTCTGTCAGACGATCGTAAGCAATAGAGATGTGCCTTTCGAAAAGAAATCGTAACTCACCCCAAGGCTGTCATACGCAATATCAACGACCTTTTGGAATAAAAAAGGGAACTCAATGCCACAGATGCCGATGTTATTGCGTCAATATGCATAGTTCAACGATCTCCCACCTAAACTCAGCAGAGTTCAAAGAACACCAATTTCGGTCCACACTTCCCCAGGCATTGTTGTAGGCTTTAGCTCTACTTGCCTTTACATTCCACAACTTTCAGCATCGTCAGCTTAACCAAAGCAATAATGCCTGCCATAAGATACGTTTAAATACAATATCCAGGTTCCAGCTGCACCAGTCTTAACCCGAAGACGTATCAATCCCCGTACACCTCCACTTTCCCAACTTTCAGCTTCTTCTTTTTAAACTGGGAGGCGTGCAAATATGTGCAGTGCAGCAAGGCAGCATTTACACCGTTCAAGGCGGACATTGTGTGGATCAAAGTATTTCCATATTTGTCTGCTTACGCAGATAAGAATTATCGGCTTAGTTAATACATCCCATTTCCTTGTAATACTATATCGTCTTTACATGTTATACGGAATACTGCCCAGACAGATATGCAGTGTGTAGTAGTCTCTCTCTGGCTTTAATTAGAGTGTGACTAATCATCATGCTGGGACAGTTGTTTTGGAACTAGTTAGCCTGAGTACGGAGACCGAACCCGTCCCAAATTGTAGTATACGTATTATATTTCGACACATATGATGAAAAAAGTTCAAAGTCTACGAGTTCATATCCGTCAACAAAATAGACGAACAGGAATTCTTGAACGATAACAAAATGAATTGTAACATTCGATATGCCACGAGGCATACATGATGTGAGGACTGGGCAGTTTCCATATGCGACTTGAGGTCCTCGTTTAGACAGATGTTAAAATATTTGGTCCGCTTTTCGTTCGGGAAATAAACTAGTTCCAGTACTGTGCGTATGTGAAGGCATCAGTAACAGTCCGGTTGAAGAGGATATTCGGCACAATGGATATGTAGATTGTTTCAGCAAAACCACTATGCTAATGCACAAGCTACACTAATGACGCAAACATGAAGTATAGCGCAGTGCGTGGCTTTGGCCGGTGGAGGGGCTAGCGGAGCTGGCTGACGGATCTGCTGGGTGTGGCGAAGTGGCGACGGTGGGTGTTTATTTGTTTGGAACGTCAGTGTGACAAGGTCAAATGTTCGTGCTTACGGAAACGGAGTGAAGGACTAGAACAAACATAATGCTATCGCTGCAGCAGGGACTCGCTCCTAGCCTACAGTAGAACATACAAGGAGTCGAAGGAAAGGTGAGCTCGTCCAGCCGCGGCATTCAAATCAAGTAATGAAAACTTTAGTATTAAATGACGCTCCCTGAGGCACAAAGAAATAAACTGCAATCGCCGTTGATACTTCTGCTTTGAGAAGAGTATCGACGTCGGAGAAGAATACTTTTATATGATTTGAAGTATTGCCGTTGCCAGTGATTAAATGTAGCTTCACCAAACACGGTGGCAGCTGCTGGCAGTGGTATGGGCTCGCAAGGAAATACAGTGTTGTCATAAAGGAATGGTAGGATTTAAGGCGTCGACTAAAGAAAACCTAATTAGGGAAAAAGAACATCTATGTTTTATTTTACAAGAAAAACACAATAATTTCACATGGGCTATATGGCATCTAATGGACCTCAATATGGGCACCATTTGTCGCCCTGCAAATATCTAGTATATATTCAGCTTCCTCCCATACACAAAAAATCATCCCTGGCATGAGATTTTCAATAGCTGTGCAGATTCTCTTCTTCAGCCACCATTAAATCTCCCCAACAGGTTCAGGGCTTGAATTTCTCTACGAAAATATTTTTACGCAACCTGCTTTGCCATTGACGCTTGAAACCACACGCATATTACACTAATCACTTCTACATTTGTATAACGTTTCAAGGTTGTGTTACAGGTTTCAAGTTCAAAGAGGCGATGATGTAACTAAACACAGAATGCAACAAATTAGGCACAGAGCCGACTGTATTTGCGTCAGCACGTGTTACATCAAAACGACAGGCCATTAAAAGGTTAAGCCTTAAAAGCAACCGCACTGAATCAAAGTCATTGTAGAAATCAGTGTGGCCAGAATAGTTATACCTCATTTCCACTGGATAATCCGAAGTGAAATTGATTTCGAAATAACGGTGTTAGTGTTCATGAAATTACTTTGAACACTGCGTTCCAGCAACAAATCCAGTTCCAACTACATGTGCTCCTCTGGGCGGGTGCGGGAATGTCTTTCACCTTCGAACGTTTACACTGAGAATGATCCCTTTCCGGTTTGCGTTTCCTTTTTAACCCTACATCAGACCCGTCAGGTCCTGCATTTTATGTTGGAGGTTCTCTTTTTTTTATTATCAAAGCGCGACTTTATTATATCGCACAAATCCTGATCGGGTTACTGATTGATGACATCAGTCAAGATATTCGAACCCCCCTTAATAGCTCTCTTTCCAACAGCCTTTGCTCTGAACAGGACAAAATTTAACAAAAGCAAAAAAATCCTCTATAAATGAACCTACACGAAGATTCCCCTGTGCCCTGAAATTCGCTCTGTACGCAGGCCGTATATTGCCACTACCAGTTTTTGCTGCAAAACTTAATAAATTAGGCACAGAGTATGTCTTTAAACTGTACTATTAAAAGCACGTAACCGCACTGTCAAGATTCTTGTGACCTGGTAAGTGGAGACGGATTCCTGTAACGACTCTTCCGAAGGCATGTACGATGGGTGCTCGAAATTGCGGTGTCCGCCTCTCGAGGGTAAGTGCGTAGGAGTTACAAGCCTGACTAACGAATCACCGACCAAATTTGATGTCATAATATCCATGCAGATATACACAAGATCCGGTGCCGTAAACTTCTCGCCAGACGTTCTCTTATTAAGGTGCACAGACCTAATACTTCGCACAAAATTTTCAGCAATGCCATACATTAGTGCTGGAAAGTGGGATACCACCGACGTGGCTACCTGAACCGAGTTGCCGTCGTCACATATGCCACTGACCTATAGTCTCCACTCATCGGGAGACGTATTTACACGAAAGTGTAACTAAAGGCTTGCAGCTCCTCTAGTGACTTGATACCCTGTCTTAACAGAATCAAATGACGATGAAATTCATAGGAAATTTTATTCTAGGGTGTTGTAGGGCACTTACTGCAGCCCCCTTTATGTATAACTGTCGGATATCATGCTTCAAATAGTCTGACTCCCCACTCGTCAGAGTCTAGCTGAAGCGATGTAGCTAACTTGTAATTTACTACTGGGTTTTGCAGGCAGTACAACCTCGAAATTTCGGAAGGCAAAGGTAAGTAAAAGTGGCCCATAAAATGGTTAACATCTGACGTGTTGATGTAAGACATAATACATTTTCTTAACCTCTCTATTTGAAGCGGTAACGTTTCCTGTAAGTGAAAGCTATTTTATCCCTTTGGAATTCTTTCTCGGTTTATCTTTGACTCTCATTACCTTGTAATTTTAAAACAGGCCGTCGCTAGGGCGACAGCGCTAATCCGCGACTTCGAACACTGGCTACAGTGTACGTACAATAACTTCCATGTGGCGAAAGATTTCTCTTAAGAAGTCTATTCGTATCCCTTAGCGAACCGCAATTTCTTTTGCCTTGTGATGCATAACAAATCTCTCAGTATAAACGCAGCTTTCCTCTCAAGTATTGCTGGATGAAGAATGTTGCTTCATGCTGTACTGTGTAAATGTTGGATGGGTTGACACAGATAATAGGCATACCGATGCTGAAATGAACAGAGTTGCTTTGTAGATGAGGAAATTTATCTAATTCATCTAAGTACCTTGGAGTGTTACGTTTGGCAGAATATTTCTACCTTCCATTTTTCAGCGCTATGACATCCTTTATGTTGGCATTACGTGTTGTGTAAACACCGATTTTCTTTTGTTCAGATACCTTTGCACGGTGGTGTTTACAAACACAGTGTCTCTGTTGGGTTGTACAGTAGGGCTTAATTAGTTTTCTGTGCTCAAATAAGTGATCCTACCCCGCATAACGGAAGTCCCCGCTTTTGAATGTAGAGGTACGCTCCACAAAGCAATGAAAACACGTCTATGACGTTTAACCGGAACTCACGCTCGTCGTTGTCTTTAGATAACCTCTACACTACCTATGCCCAAGAGATCAATCACCGAATACACCGAAGTTTGTTGCAGTACACAGACTCCGAGGAACCCCTTCGCTTGCGTGCTTATGCAGTGTGCACGTATCATTTCCAAACAACGATTCCACAGAACCTGGTCTCTTGTGTTTACTATTCCTTATGGGTTTTATTAATTCCTCCTACTACAATCCCGAGAAATGACATGACGACAGACGTGAGTTCGCAAAGTTCTTCGTTAATACACGTCGCGTTTCTTTCATTACCGAGGGCAGAAATACAAACACCCAGTAATTCATAACCGCTTGCAAAGAGAAAATAAACCGCTGTAACAGTGTCTTAAAGAAATATCAATTTTGTGCTCACGTAATTTGGTAATTCAATAAAAGTTCCGTGTATTCATTGTCATCCTTTCTACCCTACCGACTGCATTGTTCGCCAGAGCGCATCCCGATAAGACCCTAGCGCAGGAATTCGTATTTGCTTTCTACACCTCAACTTCTCATCCACTGCACCCCCCCCCCCCCATAATTAACAAGCTTGGCCCAACTACCTTTTTAGTAAATATAATGTTATGAGGGCAGGCTAACACACACACACAGCAGTGAGTCAGTTGGCTCATTGGGGACGATGCAAACTGCAGGGTTATTCCCAACAAATTCAACATATGGAAAACGGAACTAAAATAATAAATTTTTCACAATTATAAATCAAAACAGCAATAATAATAATAATGTGCCACAGTATCTGTCGGGCTGTAAATACGTGAGGCAGTGCGACAGTAAGACCCCTAAGTTCTGCTCGGCATTCCTTATACAGGCCTACAGATCCAAATTTCTTCCTGATACAACAAAAATCTGTACTAATAACACTCGGCTTATGATCACGAATTATAGCTACTGTTCACGGAATGAATAAACTATTCTATTAGACTTCCTACAGTGTAATCTTTGGTTCCTACAGTGCACAGAAACAATTCAAAATTTTGATGTTCCCACTATTCAGAAGGCGGTTAAAGTAATTTGAAATCTTGATGACACGAACACCGTATATATTTACGAGTACATGTCTGTATGTTAGCCTACCCACTTTTACGAGGTGTCGTTTGTGAGAAATAGGTTAAACCCTAAAATGAACTTCAAGTACGTAAGATAATAAAAGTCATCAAACTGTCAAATACAAAGCCACAGTTGTTAATTTTAATATTCAGTATTTAAAGGTTTTGTAAATTAAATACAAGAATGAACTTCAGACAAAGAAGATGTCCGCTTCGTGTTCATATCGTGGGCTTCGTGGAAAGAAGGCATAGAAATAGTTAAGGAAGCTGCAGCAGCTCGTGTTTATACCGCGCGCTGCAAGAAAATGGACTTGCTGGCAACTTCTTATTGAACGCAGAAACTTGTGGTAAAAAATTGTATTTCTTAATTTTAGTTATGCCCACTTGAATGCTAAAGAGAGCAAAGCTTAAAAACTAATAATTATACAGTTCAATTATGTTCTTCAATGAATAATTCCGTAATAATTGTACACTTCTACGACCCGACATTTGCTACACACAACACAAAATTTCGTGCGTCACTACAGTTGTAATTAAAGGGTCAAATACAAAACCTTCAAACTAAATGGGAAGTTAATTTTATGGTTTATCTATGCCAAATTCTAATTAATTTATTTAACCCTTAGTGTTGTCAAACAGACGATTGCAGCGTGGCCATATTGTTACATATGCTGGACAGACATCCACACATTTTTCGTAAGCACAAGATGTGTGATTACACAATAAACTGTTTCTCCTATTTAAGAATTTCTACATGTTAACATTATAAACAGATGAAAATTATAACTAGTCTATAAATACAAACGCAATGTGGCATCTACCAGCATGGCTTAATATTACTCTTAAATGTCAGAGAAACCCATTAGTCGTTCAATGTTGGTAGGGTAGACGACACCAGAACATTTACTTCCTCGTAAATTTATAAATTTACAAAAGAAAGCTACTAATTACGCAGATCCTGTCTGCTGCTCATTTGCATCTTGATGGGGATGGGAAATAGAAGAAAACAAAGAAAGATCGGAAGGAAATTTGCGTGATACTTATAAAGAGACAATAATATTCATAATGATGATTCCTATTTCTCCCCATGTACAATTTTCCACTCAAACTTTAACCCCCCTCTCTCGCTGTGCTTAATTGGAAAGTTATCAAAACAGTCAGAGAGTTTCTGCATTTGCCGTGATAATAGTTTTGCAGGGGCAATCCACTTTGTTTGCAGCACTTCTCAAAGTCGCTTTAATAAAGGACTTGAAGTTTTCTTTGTTCTGTTCCCTGATTCCATGGCACAATTGGAATTTTGGAGAAACTTGCATAAATGAAAGAAAAGGCACGGTGATTTAGTTTCTGGCTGTTATAAAAGTATGAAATCCGTTAAGCAACGAAATAAATTATTTTAGTATTAAATTATGGTTTAGGTAAAAACGTTACATATATATTTTAATGTCGCGACAGCCCTTAATGTGCCAGGGCCTCCTCATTGTCGAGGTTTGAGGGTCAGTCAGACACACCACATGTTGGTAGGACTCCTCTGTACGAGTGGTCAGCCCGACGCAGAGACTTCTGACAACACACAACACTCACAAGAGACAGATATCTATGCCCTGGCGGGATTCGAACCCACAATCCCAGCAAGCGAGCGGCCGCAGACCCACACTGTAGACTGCGCGGCCACTGGGATTAGCACAAAAGGTTACATACTCCTGCAAATTATTAAGACAGATAATTTAGGAAGACAGTATCTAAACTTATCTAAATCACAGAAGATCGTCATAACACGTAAACTAACGCCTTCGGTTTCTTGCTTTCAGACGTTGGCAATTCAAGTAGAAAACAACGGTTTTCAGTTTTAGACACAATTACTGTACTTCGCTTTTGTCAGAACTGAATATTCTATATCAAAACGAACGCTATAACCATTCAACGTCTTACGAGCAGTGATTTCTCATTCCGATTTACCGCTATCACAGAAAAGAAATCAATGACATGTGTTTACTTTACAAGTCGTTAGATTTTTCTAAAAATATGTAGTCTTAACAAGCCTTGATTTTTGTAATTTACTGGTTTTAATGCAAATAATGCATAAGACATAACAGGAAGCGAGTAAAACACAATTCATACTACCTTGAGACGAAATGCGTTGAACTGAAGTACAATATGTAATATACCCTACATCCATAGATATCAAAATCTAACAGCTCGCAAAAATACACACGTAATTTCATCTACGTACAGCAGCAGTGTCTAACCTTCTCTGGCAGAGAGCCACAATTATTACTTGGGCAGGTTGGCGGGCGGCACGTGTAAAAATCACAATAAATGGTATGGTAATGCTAAGTAAAGCTATCCCATTACAGGCCTCAACAGGCTGTTAGGATTCCAAAAGGTTGAGGCCCCAGATTTCAAGACCATCTGCACATGAAGGCTGCAAGGCTGTCAGCCCTACGCACCGGCCGCCTTTACCACGTACTCATTTCTGTTGGAGGCTAGGGGGACCCCAGGGCCATAGTGTGGCCGAAAGGATTATGCCAATGAAAAATTCCAGTGACACCATCGGGAATCGAATGTGCGACCTTCCGGCTTGTAGCGCAACTACTATAATGATCTTAAATCATTCTGTAATTTTTGCAGTATGTACAAAGTTTACAAATGTGGCCTATAGTTCCCTAGCAAACGAGACGCTTGCTTCATATTTAGAAGGTAAGAGTAGTCTATGTTCAAAAATATTATAGTTAGCAACTTGCAATCTGCTTGTGGGAGAAAATTAATACAATAATGATCCCTTCCGAGGGTCCAGTTGCGAAGGAGGCATAGTTCAATCATAACTGCTTCCCTGAATCTGGTTACCGGAAACAAGGGTCATAATTAGGACAGCTTGCTACAGTCCAGTTATGAAGGACGGGATCAGTTGAATTATGATTGCTCCCCGAGCCGAGTTACGAAAGAGGATTATTATGATTGTTTCCTACAGTATGGGTGCGAGAGGTGGTCGTTTTAATTACACGCGCTTCCTACAGTCCCCTTTTGGGAGAGGATCCTTCCCATAGTCCGGGCGCGATATTTAACATAGAGATGCTTCCTAGAGTCCCGTTATGGGGGAGGATAATTGTTATTGCTTCCCATAGTCCGGATGCGGTATTTAACATACAGCTACTTTCTAGAATCCCGTTATGGGAGAGGGTCATTGTGATTGCTTCCCATAGTCCGGGTGCAGTATTTAACATACAGCTACTTTCTAGAACCCCCTTATGGGAGAGGGTCATTGTGATTGCTTCCCATAGTCCGGGTGCAGTATTTAACATACAGCTACTTTCTAGAATCCCGTTATGGGAGAGGGTCATTGTGATTGCTTCCCATAGTCCGGGTGCGATATTTAACATACAGCTACTTCCTAGAATCCCGTTATGGGAGAGGATCATTATTATTGTTCCCATAGCCCGGGTGCGATATTTAACATACAGCTGCTTCCTAGAATCCCGTTATTGGAAAGATCATTATGATTGCTTCCCATAGTCCGGGTGCGATATTTAACATACAGCTGCTTCCTAGAATCCCGTTATGGGAAAGATCATTGTGATTGCTTCCCATAGTCCGGGTGCGATATTTAACATACAGCTGAGTCCTAGAATCCCTTTATGGGACAGAATAATGATGATTGCGATTGCTTCCCACAGTCCGGTTACAAAATATGATCCTTATAATTATGACTGATTCCTAGAAATCGCTTACCAGAGATGATCATTTTAATTGAGACTGAATTCTTGAGTGCTCTTACAGTAAACGATCAATACAATTATAATTATTTTAGAAACTCCAGTTCATAACAGATTATCACTTGTCCCTGTCCTGGGCAGGGTTAATCCTGTCCCGAAAACTCATCTTATTTCTAGAAGGATTATACTTCGGATAATTCAGAAATGTCAGAAGCGTTGGCTATGCTCCTACACTGGTCAAAATATATCTTCTTTAATGGATTTTCTGTCCCATCTCAGAATGAATTATTAACTTTTTGACACGCCTTATAAGCCCTTGTATTGCGAATTAGTTCTTACTACCGTAAAGGAAACACACAAAAAAGAGACGCTCAAAAATCATTAATCCTCAAGCCACATTTAAGTAAGCTGTAAGTTATCGCCCGATACGGACGGTCTACCTGAAAGTTTCTCATCTCCGTCTCAAGCTCTTTGACCAGAGCCCGTACATTAGCTCTCACTTGACCAGGTTTTCTAATTTTTACGTAAAATCTTGTTGTAGTTGTTCATATGGGTATGTCAGATTTCGTCCATGGTTGATCCCTTACCCTTCGGGTCGAAAAAGGTCATATCCGTTTTCGTCCACAACCAACAGGTCAGCGGTTCATAACTCATAAATGGGCATAAGGTTTTTGCGGAAGATATTTGTTTTGGGGTGGCAGAAGATTGAAATAAAGTTGGCTTAATTTAATGGGAAATCTTTTATTTATACAATGTTCTGAAATAATACAATTTGCATCAAGCAATGTAGCCTTATTTTATACTAATATACCGTGCACTTTATCATAAGTCTAATATAAACCAACAAATGCACAAGATTATGACATATATAAAATATATTTGAGACCCCTACGTAAGTTTCAACAAACGAGTTGCCATGAGTAAAGTGTTCTTGTAGTTTTGTGCCAAAACAGTATGGTGATTAGCCACACTGCATACTTGGATGTAAAGTGTTCTTGTAGTTCTCTGCTAAAAAGCACCCGCAGATGGCAATTCGTTTGCTGGAACATTCGTAGGGGTTTCAAATATATTTTATGTGTGTCAAAAATCTTGTGCAATTGTTGGTTGATATTAGACTAATGCAGCCTTAGTTTCATGAAATTCTCAAATGGGCATAATTACAACAAGAACTAAAATACAGCGTGGCGCAGAATTCAGCCATCATTTTGATTTACCTCGTATATGGTGGGCCGGGAGAGGAGACGGAACTAATTGTACAAATTTGTTAATGAAACCAACTAGTGTACAACTATATTTATATAGTCTCCAACATGTTTCGGCCGTAATTTTTCGGCCATCTTCAGAGAGAATATTTTTCGTAACTAAGCAACGTATAGTATATTAGTAAATGGTTAGTGTATATATGTACATAACTATCACTATTGTACGAGCATGTTATAAACTTACATGTTAAAACCATTGTTGGTATATTACATTTGGTGTTACATAGTATAGCGGTCAAAACCTTTTGAAATCTGTTTTCAAACATCTTGTTCCCAACATGTGGGAAGAATCCTGATTGTAATTATGCTGTATGTTTCACAAGTGCCAACTCTGTACAGAGGGCTGATCCTGAGGCTATATGTAACTTATGTTTGATTTTAAAAATTATGTTATAAAAATTACGTTGTAAGTACAACATAACGCTGTTTGCAGCTGCAGGTATATACACATACGAATATAACTACATGTTCCATGACTAAATCACAGTGTCCCATCTTTTTGTTTTTTAATTTGATGAATTTATTTTTGAACATTCTAATGTGCTAGTCACCAGCCGATTTCAGTGGCTGATTTCGGTTGGACGAGAAATCACGTAAACCTTTTGATATCATAACATCTACAAAATCTGTGCTTTTTATATTTCGGTTTTGGGGGTTTGGGGGGCTTCAGCCCTTAAGCCCCCCCCCCGGGTGCGCCCCTGATTCCAAGTGGCTCACTCCAACACTGCTTGTACGTGTACAGACCAGACAGATACCTGGTTAGGTTCTCACGTGACTATCATATGTACGTGTTCCAGATGTGAACAGCTAGTATTTTTGTGCAGTTTACTGTCATCTCAGTACGTTGAATTAAATAATACATCATGAATAATGTGGGCCTGGATAGCGTAGTCTGTATAGCGACTCGCTACGGTCTGGACGGTCCGGGGATCGAATCCCGTTAGGGGCGAGATTTTCAACATCAATCCAGACCGGCCCTTTCCCGGGATAAAGCGACCGGGGCGTGGTGCTAGCCATCCACCCATCTAGTGCTGAGTTTAACGAAAGGGTAGAACTAAACTCTACTCCCCCTTGGGCCTTAGGCCTGTAAAGGGATCCCTTTACCTTTACTTCAAGAATAATACTAAATGTACCTCTGTCACCACCGACAGACTGATTTTGCCATGCGTCATAAAACATCATTTCGCGTTACAATCCCTGAGTGGAACCCTTACAGTCTACTGCACAGACTAGCCAGCCTGTATTACTGTGTATCACCCTTTCCATCATTCTGTCAAAATCTCCAGTTTGTTAGGTATTAAGAAATAGCAGGGATCCCTTTGCCGCCCAGAACGGGACACGAAGTGGTGAAGTCAGAACACGGACGACACAGTGCATGAACAAGCGAAGGGCCAGCTGATCCTCTTACCTATCCGCATATCGCTCACAGAATAAGAACACTGGCAGCTACTGACTGTGAGCGGAGAAGGCAAGCGCAGGGATCAGTTTGAAACATGGAACTCGAAATGGACTGGCTAGATACAAAAAGTAACATGTTGATCGAAACTGACTGGCTAAACATGTTGCTGGATAGGGGTGAAAACAAAGGTTACGTCATTCAAGCTCACCAAGTATGATTTGGGAAGCGCATACCCGGACACCTTCGTATCTTTTTTACTGACCGGAATATATTTTTTTTCCATTGCGCGACATCCCCTAGTTGGCCAGGGCCTCCTCATTATCGACGCTTCACGATCACACTCAGACACGCCACACTCAGTAGGACTCCTCTGGACGAGTGACCAGCCCGACACAGAGACCGCAACCTGACAACACCCAACACTCACAAGAAACAAACGTCTATGTCCCTGGCGGGATTCGAAACCACAATCCCAGCAAGCGAGCGACCGTAGACCCATGCCTTACACAGCGCGGCCACTGGGATCGGCACCGTTGATGGGGCTGCAGACGTGAACGGCAGCCGTGGATGAAATCGGATATACCCTTAGCGCGGCTTGAGAGCTACCTGCTTTTCTCGTGGAGGAAATCGGGTATGATTGTACTGCCTTCGACTAACCGTGGACGAAATCTGACATCCCCGTTCATATGAAAATCCCCTTAATTGTGCACCAAATATAGACACTCATTTTAAATGAGCATGCTTATAGACTACACTGAAAAGGAAAAGTAACAGCAACATTTTCATCAAAATGAAAAAAAAAAATGTATGACTACCTTGTTGACCGGTAAGAGTCAACACGGCTTCATAGCCAATAATACTTTATGCATGATCAGTAACACTGTCAGAACCTCAAACCTCGCACAGAAAGTAAGAAGTAAAATGTAGGCTGTTCCTCTTTTGAAGATCGAAAGTATGTACTGAATTTAGTTGTAGAGAATAAATGTGTAGAACAAGCAAGACGGTCCAAAATTACTTTAAAATGTCATTTCCCTTGTACCTGAAATACGAAGGTCTTATTCAGCAACACGAAAAGAATAGCACATTTAATCTGCAAAATAAAGTCAAGTGATCAGTGCAGGTGGTTAGTCCTTAGAACTGCATCTGCTGCAGGTGTCTGAGGACAGCAGACTTTTATGGAGGTAAGTTTATATCTGGAGTTATTTTACAGCGCAGGGCCATGTTAGCTGAAAGTGTCTTGGCAAAACCAACGTCGGCAAAGTTAAGCGTCCTTAATAGAATTTACATGCTTTGAGTGAAAGGGACGAAAGAAGCACGTAAAGTGCATGTAGGAATCGGAAGCAACAAAAATGTCGCCGTTCCCTAAGAACCCGAGGGAGTAAGGCAATAAGTGACGCAGTAGGGAAGGTCGGAATAGATGAAACTCTATACTATAACACATCGGATACACGTGGCCATAAATTTCCTTCGCAGGTCAAAGGGCTGTAAAACGACGCCTTGAAATGCAAGTATTTATTTATTTCTTCATTTAATTAATTATTCATAGATTTTTATCCACGCTTGCATTAACTCAGACTACACAGGACAAAATGTATAGATGATAATTAAAGGTGAAGTGGAAAGAATGTGGAAGGAAGCGACCTTGAGGTAATGTAAGTTACTGATATTGCGTTTGCTGGAAGGACTGAGAAAAACACGGAAAACTTCAGTTATCATATTTGTTGTCCGTCTGAAATTAGGAACTCTTACCTCTCTGATATACACTACTTTTCTGAGTGATACATATTTCGTCATGCAGTCAGTTTCACAACCGTTTATCTTACGTTCATATTACTCTCTTGTTTACAGTCATCACGCATATGTGATCCATGGTCATTTTACACGACCAGGTTGGGATGATTTTTGGGTCCTAAGAGAGTGTATATGCCACTTGGCCAAAAGACCCGCCGAAGAATAGTCAAACAGTGTCGTACTTTCTGCTGTTCTTCACAGTGTTGGGTTTGAAAAGCCCTTTCGCTGTGACAGTTTGCTTGCAGCATTACCACTTCCTTTGAATAATCCACACAAACCTTTCCTCTTACAGCCCATCCCATCTGCATCTAGCAACTGCCCGAATACAGTCTAGTCGACTGCATCTCCACCTAAACCTAAATTTCTGTTAAGAGTAAAGAATTAAATCTGACTTTAATACGCCAAGGAACTAATGAACACTTAGGCTTTATGTTATGTTGAAAGTACCACAATTCACAATATACCAAACCTGATGTGTTTATTAAGAAGTATTCTTTACCACTCACAATTTAATTACACATGATGATCTCTAAATAGCATAACACTTAAACCAGACGACAATGTTGCGCTATTGTTCTTTATTTGAGATAATTACATTTTTTTACTTCAAATGTGAACTAATTTTATAGCACCTGGCGATCAACACAGTACCTGTGGTACAATGAAATGCAGCATGAGATAACTGGACGGAAAATGTACCTATAATTTTAATGAAGTTCTGTAAGTTTCACAGTGTTGTGGAGCCCTGCCTTTCTGCCAAATGAAGTTTTATCATTTCTCACGTAAGTTACATGGCAGTTCAAATTCTGAGCCGGTGTTAGTATGATCGTCAGTGTCGATTTCTTACTTCAGGAAGTTTTATGCTCTCTCTCTCTCTCTCTTTTCTGCAACATACAGTGAGGAAATTTCTTCTGATCGGAACCACGTGGGTCTCTACAGTCAACAATGGCTTAACATTCTGACTTTGCACATCTTTTCTGACGTGCTCTTTCGAATGCATCTTTGTGTGCATTCTGCTGCCTTAAGTTCAACCAGTGTCATTTGTTGTGTTAAGGGTCAGGGAAGTGTGTATTATGTTACGTTGTGTTTTTATCTGTGTTACTTTAGGTTTTAGGCTTCACGTTTCTTTTTAATATTCGAGTGTGACTATAGTGGGAGATATTTTATTTTTGAATTCAATTTTTAAGTTTCTATGCCGCAGATGTCCGCTCTTTTACCAATATACTGTCGTGATTTCCTCTTAACATAAAACACGATTGTTAACGACGGCAACGGTTTAGGTTTGGGCGCTTGAACATCCCTTGGTCACTGGAAGAGGGCTTAGGTCCCTTCTGTATTCCTTAGCCAATTAACATCAAGGTGTAACTTCGTGTACCAAGTCTGTAACATTCAGAACATTGGCGCTTTGCCACACAGTACATCTGCGGGTTTCGTACGTATCTCGCAATAAACAGCTACCCTTTTCCTATTCAGAATTGACTGGTTGCTCTTTATAATCCACACAGACTCTGTTTTCTGTGAGACAGGACCTGAACCTTTATAGCAGCAAAATACCAGACACATGCCTGGGTTAGCATTGCGGTTCAACGTGTACCAAGACTGCAACTATTAAAAAAAAACAACTCAGGTACTGTCCATTATTATTGGCACGTGCTGTTCCACTTGCGACCTATTACAATAGGTGTCATTCAGTAACATCAGTCATTGTCGGTTATTATGGCCACGCTATTCCACAATTGCTTTTTTCGGCCTGTTCGTTATTCTCACAGTAAATTATGCGCTAATCTCATTTCCAAAGTGCTGCCATCTTGTGGTTCTACGTTGTACTCGATGTTCAACTGCTGCTGCCTACCAATAATCGTCGTCAGACGGCTGCCACCATTTCAAGCGTCCATTTCCCTTTCGTTATAACTTATGGCTACCAAAGACAGACAGACAGACAGACAGACAGACACCTTTTACTATATAGATTTACATAAACGTAGGTCTTGTTGGGTTAAATTACTAAAGGAGTTCTGCTGACAAAAAATAAAAACCAGTGAATCCAAACAGAATTAGACCTAAGTAAAAAATTTCAAAATATACGCATACTAGTCTTACATATATATATATATATATATATATCCGACAACAATTATATGGATCAGAAGAAAATCTGTCTCCTTATTGCGAAAATTTTTATATTATTATCTGAAGTTATGTCTTGTGAAAAACAAATATTTTTTTTAATTAAACCCCTTTATCCACGCTGTTTGCCTCTTTTTGAATTCCTGTCTGAACTCTATTCTGCACGGGACCAGATAAAGCAGTTTTCTCTTCTGAAGAATCTGCCTGTATCAACACCTCTCCTGACTGCGCTTTTCATTCCTCGAAGGCAGTGCTTCTGTATGAATGTATATATTCTTATGTTTCTTAATAATTGTTTGTTTTAATTTATATTCGGATCGTAGTCACTGTTGTAGCAATGATCAGGTGTGCTAATTTAGTTTATATTGGGTTTGGCTAGTCATTTTCTTAAAGTGGATGAAGTCGTATTATTATAGCGTGGCATATCATATACAGAAAAAGAATTTGACGGTCTAAGTCTCCACATTTCTCACAGGCATGCAGTCCTGCCAGCAGACCTATAATTTATTGCTGCCGTAACATATAATATGACTGTTGTCTGCATTTTCTACAGTCTTGCGTCGGTTTGGGCATTCCTGTTGATTTTATCAATGTATAGCAGATTCTACATTCTTAATTTAAAAGTAATTCTTGAAGCATTCTTCCTTTCTAAGATCTTAATACGTATTTGTGTAGCCACATAAATATCCATTATGAATTCGCTGCTTATGAAACCAAATGCTTTTGCGGTATTTTTTCATATCAATCCAAGTTTAGACGCTACCGAGAGAACCTCACTTCGAAGGAAGTGATTTAACAGAAGGATTTTGAAGTGTCTGTTTTAAAGACGTAAATTTGTTCGTAATGAGGGGGATAGACTGAACAAGCGGACTAGGGGATATCGGATTGAAAGTTTAGGGGTTTTGTAAAAGTTAATTTCTCAGTGAATTACATAAACACCTGCTCAATGAAGACTGAAGAGTAGGGTTGGTTTTTTTTATGTTATCTTGGAATGACGTACGTGGCCTTTACCTTGGATGTTCACGCTTAATATGTACTCCACACTTAGTTACATATTTTTGAAACTCTTGTGAGGAAGTATACTTCCTCAGAATAACGGATTTTAGAAGCGCGTCTCAGTTTACTGAGTCAGCTGGCAGCCCCTCCCTTAATATTGATCGCAGCGACTGCCTCGCCGCCCGTGCTACCCCAAGCACACTGCGTTGCCTACCCGCTTGCGGCTCTGTCAGCATGTGATGGAACCTTGCTGAGAAAGTGAAAACACCCCACGCTAGACAAATTACTGCGGTGAATACGTACCTCTTATGTAAAAACCACGTCCATGTGAACAAGTCAAAGTCCTTCGCTACAAGCTTTTCCGTCTCCGAAAATAACAATTTTTCCTTATATAACAAGAGCCGACAAATATGTGGTTTTCACCTTTATCTGAATAGTATGCATTAATGGAAGACAAATATAAACACTACACTTTAAATCACTATTTTATGAACAACTTCAGAACTTATACATCAGCACAAATTTAAACTGCTTGGCTGTTTAACAGTCTTGTGTGACAGCCGATATGAACTTTGCCATCTTGTGTGATATGCAGAGATACCTTAAAAATACACCCAGAAATATGCGATGAGTGCTAACTGCGAGACCGAGTAGTGGATATGAAGAATATCGGTTAGTGTCTTGACGTAGATGAATGGATTGCAGAATAGATAAAGCGGGCAGAAAAGATGCAGAATTGCAGCTCATTTGCCTTATTGGTTTTAAGTTTAGTTAACGACTATGTATCAGCTTCATAAGCTCTTCAGTAACGAACGAAATTTCGCAGGCTCCACGACAGCCTCCAAGATGTTCTCACCGCATTCACCAGTAGGAACTAAGTAGACGCAAAATCAAGTCATGTTCATTACACCCTTAAGCCTGTGATTTGGGGGTTTAACATAGATTTGGTGAAGATTACAGGCTTCTGGTGTATGACGGCGTGATATTTTCAACAATTAAGTTACCACCAAAAGCGTCCTAGGGTCTGGCCACGATTTTACATCACCACTCAAAGCAGCGCGCGTCGAATTAGCATGGGCTGAAGGTACTTTTACCGGGCTCGTTGCCACTTTGCTACAACTGTTTCTGATATTAGGCGTAGACTGTATTGTAATACACAGTGACCGCAGCAAGATTGTGTCTGCCCACTTCAACATTTGGAGATGAAGTTAATAAATGACAACAGGGCTTAATGTTTCTGCCCTAGATCGGGTTTGCTACGCCAGAGAGAGTCGGCGATATGGTTTACTAAATCGTTGCCGAAGAAAATTTGGATCCCCATTCATTACTATTTATGGAATTAAAATTTGTAATTTATTTCTTTAACAGTGAATATAAAAAAGATAATCGCTTACAAAAACAACAAGAATAAAAATGAGATAACAAAACAATGATTTTTATTCAATTCTTTATTATTAGTGTGCTAACACAACAGCTAAAGGCCATTTAGGGAGACAGCAAAGAAACGTAAAAAAGTACATCTAGTAAAAACCACAAAAGAAAACACATACAAAGAGATAATAAGAATAAAGGACGTAAGTCACATATGTTGTTCTGCTTTAAGTAGAAATTTTAAGGTAAATTCTTATTCCTGAACATATTGTTAACATGGTTCAATTCAATTCAATTTGTAAAAAGATACGCCAAAACCAGAAAAACAGACAAATTTTAGGCAAGGGTGTGTGCTGACCCAACATCATAATTCAACTGAATTTTTTATTTTTTAATTCTTTATTGTTAATATGCCGACACAAGAGCCAAAAGACTAATTACGTTGACAGCAGAGGAACGTAAAACGATGTATGACATAACTAATCACAAATATAAACACATGATAAATAATAAAACAGAATGAAAAAGAGCAAGACGAACACACAAACTTTAGTACCCATATTTATCATAATTAATTTAAAAAAACTTTATTCAAAGCAGACCTTCCAATGAATATACCCGTATAGGCCTAGTTGCTGATGGAATTAGCCGCCGAAGTTTTAAATATTCATGCAAGACACGTGAGGCCGAAAATCAGAACCAAGGCACGATCTGAAAAGTTATTTTAATTTAGGTTTCCCAGACATGAGATTGAAGTGGGTAGGCTTTCTGACCATGACGATAGCTGGCCTGGCTTCACGCATTCCTAAATTGGGAAGATTGCCGGGGTTATTCCTATTCTTCTTAACTACCGTAATAAAGATTTCGTCACAGATCCCAGACTGATGAACTAAATTCTTAGCAGATGGTACATGCACTCCTTGAGGGTTATCAGAGTCAGCTGAAGATTACAGCCAGCAGTTAGCACAACGTTTTAGCATTGGTCCCTTCGCCCACGGAGCAGCAGATTGGTGCCCGAGAAGGGGACGCACGGCAGTGAAAACCAGCGGCAGAGATTTTGTCCAGTTTGATTTTTAAATTTTCATTATGTTTTCGTAGTACCTATACAAAATTCGTCAGAAAATTTTATGAAAATATCAACCAAGTTTTCTCCAAATTTGTTGGTGCATTCGCCGTTTATTCGAACAATTTCCAACTGGGCACAACGCGAGCAAGTGTCGTGGTATCCGCGAGCAACACCATCACAACCAAAAGCCTCTCGAGGCAGAATGAAGAAGAGTGTCGTCCTTTTCCCGGGAGCTTGCTGCAGCGCGCAAGGCTTGCACTGACAGGTGGACTCACAATTCGCAAAGTAGATGGAGTTCTCTTTTCACTAAGCCTCAGACAACCTTGATGAACTCGCAATGCACGTGGCCCAGCAGCGAAAAAATTTCCTTTTACATTAAAATGACTTCATATACACGCCACGCAAGCCCTTGCTCGCCGTCCTTTTGCCGGTAGGGTGAGACAGTTTACCTGTGTAGCAGGACCCACGCTAACCGGCATAGCAACGAAAAAGGACACGATACCAAGTGTAATAATAATAATAATAATAATAATAATAATAATAAATAACTAAAGGGAATTCCTGTATTCCAGGGAAATTTATAAGCTGATACAGTAGATACTGTCGTCAAATATTTCTGTCTACAAGACAGTAAAAATATATAAACACGTACAACTTTACATGATTCTGCCTTTCCTGTATTTTAATAGACGTCTCAAATGTTTTAGTCATTGCACATCCTCTCCAGGTAAAATTAATTTCGGAGAACGTTTCCATCTTCAGGCAAAAACTGAAGACAGATTACCTTCTCTAAAGGATCCAACAGATTAGGTTTCGCTGCGAGTTTCCACCCGAAAATAGAGCCATCCATTCTACGAAAAGTTGTAGATTTTATCACCGGGACAATGGACAAGGCAGGATACAAGAAATTAGTCAACCCTATGATAACAAACATAACAGAAATAATCTATTCAGGAGAGACTAAGTGAACTGCGTGACGGTTTCTAACTGAACACGGGTGGAAAAATTGACAGTAATGACATCGGTGTTATTACAACTGGAATACTTTTACCCTTCAGATTTGGAGTAATTTGCTTTCGCTTTGGGCAGGAGATATTAATGATGACACGACGGACACTAGGAACACTGATACAATCATCCTTGCTGGTTTGATGTCAGCTTTCCTTTCTGAACTCCATGCCTAAGTCCTGGTTCTGACAGCTGTGATGTACCTGACTTCCTGTTTGTACGTACCAGGCTTAAGCGTCGACTTTCTGACATGCTCTTGCTGGCTTTTCTCAGTGTTTATAACAAAGGAAAATGTCGAATTGGAAGACCGATTTTAAGATGGGAACAACAGGTCAGAAAACTTCAACGCCAAAGGGGAAGGGAATTAAGGAACAGGAACTGTGGGAATGCAGCGGTAGAGGAAGTTGCGTGGTGGTTAGGCTGACCTGCTGAAAGTACGTGCTTCGAAGGAAGTATTCCGTGCAAAATTATGTAAGAGATTTAAGATGGGGCATGACCGCTTCTTCTGGTATTTTTCCACGTTCATCGTATATAAACATCGTGTCCCAGCACCAATCGCTATACGACTTTGGCAATTAAAGACTTGTAGAGATTTGGTGGGGAAAAATTTCATAGTTTGGAACGGAGGAAAACTGAAATTTATAGAAAGAGAGATTTATTAGTTGGAAGTACTCTATGTGACGTGAAAGTTATTCTCTTATATCACTGTCAACGCAAAGAGACGCCCCGATACCAGGAGACTTTAACTTTCGTTATTGGCTGAATTTTAACTCTTTAAGAAAATCGATAAATTTGTCTAATCTGCCAAAGAGATGGTCTGGAGTTTGGCAAACTTTCAAATATTTCAGAAGGAATACCTGAGACTGATTCATGGCAATATATCAGATCTCACAGAACGTAATATAATATAACGTAAGGATAACTACAGAATTCTAGGAGAAGATGGTAGGTAATGCGTATGAGATTCGAACAGGATTGTCTTACGTCCAAAATACAAG
Organism: Coptotermes formosanus; assembly: GCA_013340265.1. Lineage (NCBI taxonomy): Eukaryota > Metazoa > Arthropoda > Insecta > Blattodea > Rhinotermitidae > Coptotermes > Coptotermes formosanus. Next base: position 6,668,497 of record BLKM01001619.1, on the reverse strand, counting down.
CAGGCCTGTACAGTGTTGTAAAACGTTGCCTGTTGCACTTACAGTTCTGAGACTGACTACGCAGAAGTTGAGGTTCACAGTTGATTGTCTTTGTATATATATATAGCTGTTACAAGAGGCATGCTGCAAGCCTGCCCGCACCTGGGCGCACATACGCGGTTACTCATTTCAACATTCTGCATAACAAAATAACTAACTCAATGACAGAGAATGCCTTTGAAAAGCTAATTATTCGTCAACTAGTCAACAGATTCCCAATATTTAATAAAGTCTGAATTTTTTATTCTTGACTACAAAAAGGCCCACCACTGCACCACCTTATCCTGAACCAGACATGTCCAGCCTACTTCCTCCCACACTCACCTTATCATGAACCAGACATGTCCAGCCTACTTCCTCCCACACTATCTTCTGGAGACCAATTTCAATATTTCAGAACAGCTACGCTCCATTTTTCCAAGTGTTCTGTTACCTTCTCCTTTTCCCAACAAGATTTTCTATGCTATTCTCTTCTTGCATGCTACATTCCTTGTCTGTTTCTTCCGAATTAATTTGATCTTCCTAATTTTCATGTAGTGATAAACGTATGTTTTAAAGCCCCTCGTTATTGAACTTCTTTCAAGTTTTTCTTAAACCATTTTTCTTAGATATAGCACCATATTTTCAAGCACAATCAACTAACATAGGCCTATTTTGTTAAAATGAGAGACCAAAATTCGCTTTCACACTAAACAAGTAGAATTAGATTTCTGTACATTTAATCTTTATTTTCTTAGATAGCAAAGAGGAAGCAGAAGTCTCTTAACAGAATAGTTGCCAGAATTCCTGAAATTTATGTCCACCTAATTTTTCGTGCAACAACTTAATTTTTAAAGTCGATTCAAAATATTTTAACTTTACCGTATTTTCAACGATTTGTGAGCCACTTCTTTTTTAGAATTCTGTTCTGCATTCTCCTGACGAGACATAAAGGCATTAACATGCTATAACCCTATATTACTCAATTCAACATACTTAGTTGTCTCTGCATGTACTTGTAGATAAACGTCCTTAGTAGCAACTAAGGCAGTGTCTGTGCTCTTTAGGTTTTTATACTTTTGCTCAATAAATAAATATTTTCAGGGTAGAGTAGAAGTAGATCTGCCCCTTTCACCTGCCTTCAGTGGGCTGTCTAATCGCGTATTCTGAAAGAACTGGAAGCAATGGCTTTAGAGATTCTCCTTATTTCAGCCAGTTCTTCATAGAAATATAACAAATAAAAGTTTATTACGCGGTAATTTACGAAGCTTACTACCTTCGTGGGCGTACTAGTTTCAGAAAAAACAATATCTTCCATCTGAGTCGTCGGCTTTCTTTCTTAGTCCGACTTCTTTTACCTACTCATTTTAATTGTAGAGGGTTACTGTTGCACCCGATCACACTCAGTGACACACACTCGGTGAACTCCTCTGCACTAAGGATCAGCCCATCGCAGAGACCTCTACCTGAAAATAACATTCTCAAAAGACAGAATTTCATGCCTCCGTCGGGATACAAACTCGCAACTCTGTTAAGTGTGAGGCCGCAGTTCCACACCTTAGAGCGTGCGGCCGCCGCGATTGGTCATGGGTTTTCGTGTAGTCTATATATTCTTGATGTACCCCTATTTTACTCCTAGTTTCTTTCTTTCGCAATTTTAAGTAAAGCAAATTGATGGCTATACAACTACGTTAATCTCGGCGTTCTTATAAAAGGAGTGACACAGTAGTTAATCAACCTACTGAGTTCCCAGGTGCAGTAAGTTCTGCTATAAGGCGATAGTTGCGTTGTTCTAAGAACTCGAGTTGGAGAAACTAGCGCAATAAAATAATAATTTATTGTTTTTTTTGTAAGGCGCGGTATCTTCACACCGGTCTCTGAAAGCGCGTAATAGCCAATAGGCTTTTGCGAAAGTTCGCGTTGTACAAACAGTCTTGACAGAGCACATTCATTACTCCCTCTATAGCTAATTCGCGTTAATGAGACACGCGTAATAGTAGACCTCAGTGTATTCCAATATTAACACTTGTATAAAATATTATTCGTCAATGCGACAATGTTCTCATAACAAGCGTATTTGTAATAAACATACACATAAAGGCAGAGCTCCCATAAAATGAACAAACTTGATTCCGATTTTGCAAAATCCGCTTTATAGGAATCGTCGAAATCACACAGGCACTCTTTGCTTAGGAGTTCTACTTGCAGCATTTGTATCACCACTAACGCTCCTAGGATGAGTATGGTGCTGAAGAAAATAGAAATACCGTCTTGTGAGCGGCATGGCTCTGTTTGCGAGAGGAACCTGTCCAATACAAAGTCGATGGCTTGGAAACCTCTTGTAATAGCTCTTCGTCATCTAAGTTAAAAAGATACTCCGCATTGCATTACGTTATATGTAGCCTTAAATCAACTGAAAATTTTGTCTTACCTTTCAATATATGTTCTGTCTCACTGAAAAAGCCTCAATGATCTTAACCGAACTTCCTTTGTATTTTGAATTGGATGAGGAAAAGGAACAGGTAAATATTTACAGGGGTAAAATCCCTGACGTTACCCTTACTTTAATTTTGAAGGCGAAAATATATACTTTAAAATTCTATATCTTATTAGATTTCTAACAAAAACCTACGTCATTATTTCAATACAGAAAAATTGTCAAAGCTGTATACGCCTTACATGAGAACAGAAATTCTATTTCATTGTGCAGTAAACACAGTTCATACATTTAACACTTTATTTAACAGATGTTACTACATTGTACCTTCCGTGTTAACATCAAAATCGTTACAATTTTGCACATATATTTATGAGTTTCCAGTGACTCTGACAGTAACAGTGATTTATTTTTCTAAAGAATATTAACCCATTCCTTTTACGAACGCGCTGTGTGTATACTGTAAAGTAGGAACGGAATTTTTGGACACAATTCTGGTAGACTTATTGCTTTACACATTTCTCTAGCTTAAGATTTTATCCACAAACCTAAAGTACTTTACTCCCTATATGGGAGTAGCGACTGGTGTCTTTAGTGACCGGCTAATGTTCTGTAAGCATAAACTTGAAATACGTCAGACCCACTCCTCAGCCGTTCTTCCTAATTTACCACACTTCACAGTCAGGAATCTCAGCCGGTAATTCCCCTCCGTAAATTGGTGAAGATTGATGAAATTAATGTATTAAATATTGTAGTTGAATACATGAAGTTTATTTCAGTGACGCCTCATAAACTTATTTTGAGAATAAAAAAATACTTTGTCCTAAGCATTCGCCACGAATATGTATTATGGAACTACAAAACTGTTAACTTATCAGAAGTTCATAATCCATATCAATAAACACAAGTGACGCTGACAGAATCTCTCGAAAGAATATAATAATTCCCTAGGTACTTAAAACGTAGTTCGTATTCAGGATGAAAGCTCGTAAATAAATCGGATTATTTAAATAACAACACACAAATATTAAAAAGCAAAAAAGGAATAAGTAAAAGGCAAATTTCTTCCTATAACAGGTGATAAAGACCCAGAGGGGAAGTAGAGGTACGGTTCTACTCCTTCTTCAACCTCGGCGCTATATGGGGATGGGTGGTTGCCGCCAGGCCCCGACTGCTTTACCCCGCGAAAGAGACCCAGTGGCGTGGGCTTCGGGGCCTGTTTGGACGAGTAGGAAAACTCTAGCCGCTAACAGCCCGTAACTTTTCGCTATACCGTCTGCACTATCCCGAAAATATAAATATTTGATGATAGAAAGGTGTGCAGACTTAATTTACAAATAAAGAAATAATTGAATACCAAAATACCATAAACATAATTACTCATTGGTTTTCAGTAATATTAATTACATCACTACATGTTTCGACCAATGTTTGGTCATCTTCAGGTCAGTATATGAAAATAAAATTACAAGGGCAAATTCATTTTATGGTTAGATAGAGATCTCATTCATTCGTATAAGACAGGTGTTAATTATCAGCAAGGTTTAAAATAGTTACACTGCGTAATGGAATTATAAAATCTTAAAACATTGTCGAGTTTAAAGTTATGTTGCTTTGCTTTGATGACGCTTTTCCGGGAGAATTTTGCGTGTTTCGAATTCCTGTCTTATCCAATATTTTCTACTTATTTTATGCGGCATGCGATGATATGCGAATATATTTAGTAATAATTATATTAGTATAGCGGGGTTGTCGTGGTGTTATTGTTTCTGCTTATATTATATATTTTGGCAGGTATCCAGAAGTAACATGTGCCGAAGTTTACTCTTATTATGTTGGTATCGATGTGCAAAAGTCCGATTTTTATTGTTTATGTCGACGTTTGTTGTTGTAATGGTACTAGTCTTCTTCAAAAGTTAAGAAAATTGTTACCTTTAGAATTAACTCATCTCAAAATGAATTCACAAATTATTGTAAGATTAGGATCATGATCCTGATGGAGAATATAAAAGATGAGTAACATAATACTAGTGTGAAGAATCAGAAGTGATGAAGGATTTAGAGGTGGTAAAAAATATATTGAAGACGAATAAAAAAATGAAGACTGTAAAGAAGACGATAGTTTTAATAGCAACGAAGCTGAAGAATGTGAGGAAAAGAGGAAAATACAGACGACAAGAAGCAGGAGAGGATGACGACGACGAAGAGGGGTAAAGGAATAAAATAGGCACAAGTTTTGTGACAGGAAACCTCACCTATATTAACCGAAAGCAATGTTACTGACATGCTCTTCTAACTCCAACATTAGCGGTCTTATTCCCGTCTTTCCGACAGCAGTCTCTCTGCATTTCATCACTCTTCCCCCTTGCACTGCTTATGTGGAATAATTACTACTCCAGACCCTGGAAGTCACGCAACACACTGCACGCAATACTGTAGACCGTGCACGCCATTCCTTGAACAAAGGGGACGACAGTGTTTAGCTTCAACCTAAGTTTATTGCAGATATGAATCTATGAATGTAAAGACAATTGCATTATGTACTGTACACAGAGTCACGAGATATCGGTCATTGTATTTCGTTAAACGCTCCACATCAAAGCAGTCTCTAATGAACGTGGTAGGGATACGTTTTTTGCCATGTAAAAGACGAAGGTAAAGTTTTCCCTGTCCACTTCATGAAGCATATACGGTAGTAGGGGTATAACTCCACTGTCGTAAGCTCGAAACTAGCTGGATGTGAGTATCCAACTTCACGCTTCCGTTCCCTTTACCCCGGGAAAGCACCCCGATAACTTTTCAATAGAAGTCCGGGTTGGCTTGAGGGCCCGTCTGGATTCTTTGGAGAAGACATAAATCCCTCGCGCCTGGCGGACTCAAATCCTGTTTTGCGTTAAGGGCCGTTTTGAAGAAAGTCGAGAAACTTTAATTTCATCTTCATGCGAAATAGGAAATAAAATGGAGGGGTACAAACTAGAATTAAATGTACTCAGCAGCTTACAGCGGTGACTGACGTTAAGCAGGTGCATTGGAATTCATTGCATCGTTCAGGAGATAACTTTCAGAAAACAGTCAGTTAAATGTTCTCATTATGCGTTCAATTTACGCACTGCATGAAAGGAATGTATGCAGTCACTTGTAGCGCGCTGGACATAGATTAGCAATACACAGGCGTACGTAATACACGCGCACCACATATTATTTCTCTCTGTGCCTACAGTTTCTGCAGCCGGCAGCGTGCTTGCTACCAGTCTCTATCATGTGTCAAACTGTATTCTTCCCTTGCAGTTCTTACTTGCATTGGCAGGTTTTCTGTCAGGTGTCATGAGGTTGTGTTGCTCGGGTGACAGACGTCCCGGCTGACCGGGTACGCTGTCAGTGACATTAGCCACACAACTGTTTCGCCAAACATCAGGGAGGCGCTCCACAGAACAAACTCCTAATACCTACAAGCAGCTTTAAGTCCGTTGGTTTTATATCCTCTTACGTTGCGGCAAACGTGGAGTACAGTCATTACCCTTGGCCTGCTTCATGTGGTCCATGCTAAGCCAGTAGAATTGAGAACAATGTGAGATGCACACACCTACATCTTATTTATGAGAAACTCAATGGGCGGAATTTTCTCAGATATTGCAGAGACCTGAGGATCATGTGAGAAACATACCTGTGTCGTGACGCATTCAGTGAGGTCCACGTGCGAGTAAAGTGTTTCCTTGAGCTGTTCATGAAATTAATTCCAGTTCGGACAAAGGACTATATGAGGTGGTTCACCGTTTTCCTTAGTCTCTTCAGGCAAGTATACATTAAACTATTACAAGAACGTCACATTCCATATTCTTTCAACTCTTACTTTTCCACAATTTCCATAGACGCTACACAAAGTTGCATGATAACACAGCGCCTTTAAATAAACCGATAGCACAAATCAAGAGCCTATTTTTAGACAGTGCTTCCATAATCGTAAGCGTTGTGTCACGTACTCACCGTGGAGCACGGCGTTTCCAGTTGGAACAATCAAATCCCTGACTCTGCAACACCTGCTGCAAAATTTTATTTCAGTCGAGCAGAGTCTTTCTTATGAAATGAAGGAGAATTTGTTTTCCCTGACAAAATTGATGACTGACGAAGTATTATGACTATTAATGTTCTTTAAAGAGTGAAGTATTTATTAAAATTTTGAAGTGTTTATTCAATTTAAAGTACAAGCACTTATTGTTTTTATTATCACCACATTTTATTGCTGATGTATGTGTTGTGGCGTGTCTGGTTGGCTTTTTCCTGTGCTACTGTAGATCCTCTGCACAGTGAGACTATTATTCATGGTAAAGTGTAGCTGTAGGCCTATTGTGTAGCAAATCATGTGTGAGGAAATGGATTTGTGTGAAAGGTTACACTTGCTGTTCTTCTATAGAGTAAGCAAAATTAAACCATTCACAGAAGACCTTTCAACCCCATTCGGGATTGGAATCGAATACCTCCTTAATGCATGTCGCAGCACCGCGTTGCAAACTTCATGCCTTACAACACAAAAATCGAATTTTGTAGCTAAGTCAGGTAACAGAACCAGATGTTCCAACTACAGTATCAGAAAGGTCAGGTACTGGGTACAAACGTGACCTTGTTTACTCCCCTTCACATCGTCAAAGCCTATTGTCGTAAGATCCACTCTATGTCGTCCTCACATATAACTCTGTCAACAGCGATCAGTAGTACACTGAACATGTAATAAGCAGGTGAATAATACTGAGTAACAAGTAACTACAATTCATGGTTGTGGGCTATCGGTTACATCCAATGTTATATACCCTTTTCCAGTAAATAGCTGGGTGCTTTCCTTCTGTAGGCTGTTTGTTCTATGTCAGCTCAAGAGTTGCCCACCCTACCGATCTATTACTATATTGAGTCGCCTACAGCTAAGATGCTATGCTACGCGCGTGGTCAAAACACACAGCACTTTCACACCTCCACAGAACTTCCTTCAGTATATGCTACAAGTTTAAAGCTGACATTATTCCTCAATGATAAAATTATTTTACGTAAATGCGCATTACGTGTTTTCCTGTAATACAAAGCCATGCATCGTAGGTGTATAAGAGATGTAGAAGTAAAGCTACCTCACGTCCTGTTTGGAAATAAACGAAGACAGCTTGTTAAATTTACACATAGTGGTGAACATTGAATAGCGTATGCTGGATTTTGCAAGAAACAATACCATTCCTCTTTTGTTCTCATATGCTGACACTACCAAATGTCTACAACATTCCGACTAGGCACTTTCAAACTCTTGAAAGAATAAAGCATCATTGCTGAGATCGCAGTGTTACTCAGAGGGTGAAATGTGGCTGCATAAAAGCGGCACAATTTTGTCCAACAACTGTATTTGAGGCAGACGTTACAAATTTAGGGAAATCTTGTAAAGAATGAAATGAGAAAGAAGTAAGGAGTCTCTGGGTGATACAGAACACTCTTTATGCTGTCTGAATCAAATTTTATTGCCTTCTTATTACTTATTACCTCATTACATGTGCAGCATTTTAAGTTACACCATCTGCCAAAGATTCCCTTTTGGGTACCTTCGCAATTTTTATTGGTATAAGTAGACTCATCAAAAGTTTCTATGAAGGAATAGACTCTTACAGGACAGAAACCCCACAACATGCACTTCACACTCAGACGAAACTTCTGTTGCTGTTTAATTTTTTAAAACAACTTAGCCGAATAAAAGCCGGGACATCATTGCCTATTTTACGCGAGTTTAATAGTAGAAGGCTGAAAAAGTCAAGGTGCAAGTGAGAGAAATTTATTTTTGATGTAAAAACATTTTCACAGTGTCATAATTTCACCACTTTTCGCAGATTTCTCTTTCTGATAAATGTAGTTTGAAACTAAAGAAACGTAGTGGTAAAAAGAGTGCTTTAGAGCAGGGACCGCAGAATTTTGTTTCCTAGTTAATGTGAAAGAGAGTAAATTAAGATCATCTGGCCTCACTTTAAAGCTAGCTAGGGGTATGATTTTGATGAATTAAATCTGGAGGCCTATATGAGAAACATGCAATAACGTCTCAGCATTTGCTTGAGGATAGAGGAAAATCCAGTAAAACTGTGTCTAGAGGGCAGGGCGCAGGAACATCAAATGTGTGTTGTTGTCCCATTAACAACTGAAATTACAGAGGCCTTTATTATAAAATGTGTTAGTAATTTCAACTGCAATTTCAAACAAATTTGCCTTTTTTACATACTTTATTTCTTTGATCCATTGATTTGGCAGTAGTTAGTTTACTATGTGAGCTCTCAATTTGGTCTAGCGAAGTGATTAACTTAATGCTGTGTGAGAACCAGTCTTCCGAAAGCCATCTGATGATGAGGCGTCTGAAGTAAGCAGCACTGTTCACACATGAGTTTAAAGGATGTGAAGAGCCCTGTAAAGTTCTGCAGCCTATTGTTATAGTCGTGTGTGATTTAGGCTATTAGTACCGATTTACAGGTCTTTGCCTTACATGGAAGTCATTTCGCCAAAGGAAACGAGGCTTTTTTTCTTGTCCCTGAATGTGATTGAGCTGGCTTAATAGATTTTTGTTCCTTAACACTGAACCGAATATAAGGTATAATATACAAGCTAACCAATTCACACGGCTATAAAAATTTTCTTAATATTTCTCTTGTGCGAAGCCTCAATTAGTGCTACCCGTGGGAGCTTACTGACAATTCTCAATATTTCGGCGTGAAGGTTTGGAGTTTGTTGAAGCTTATTTTTGCAGCTTTTCCCCAGACAGAGTCCGCATTTGTTAGTGGTGAAATGACAGTAATATATAGAAATTTTAAATACAGGTAAATATTGGTCTGGAGAACTTATAAGGATGGGAAAGAGACCTGCCTGAGTGTATGGTTAGCTTTACACAATGATTTGCTCATATAGTAGGCATAGGTAGCTTCGAGGTCGAGGATGATCCCAACGTACTTGCCTGACTTGTGCAATTTGTTTGTGTGCGGAATGACTTAATTGAGGGCTTATTAAAGCGGTAGGGATTCTGCCTCCTTGCAAGTAACTTGGGGGAACATATACTGAAAAAGGCCATGATACTCCGTTTTTCGAAACAGGAATTTAACATTTCAGTCGAATTGTTCAATTTCTCCTAGCCAGTTTCATGATGCTCCATTTAGCACAAAGTTAAAGGTCACCCCATGACATGCGTGTACAAGCACAAAGTAAAGGCGGAAGTATAGCTCCGAGCCTTTCACAGTCCATCGCCAGAAGGAGATGGATGATCAGCACTACGGCCCTTTTAACACAATACCCTGTAAACTTCGTACATATTCAGCGCCTTTTTCTTTTCCATTAGACTTAAGTATGTCCAGGTTGATCTTTTGCTTGTTAACTTATCAGTCGTGCATGATTAAGGGTTTCAGCCTGTCTAAATATTTTTTTAATTTCTGAATTACTTACAGTACTTCGTACGTACTTTTTAGTCATATCATACTTTGTGTGTGTACTTTACTTTACTGAGCCTTCCCTCTTCTACCTACTTGTTCACAGCAGGTGTCGAGGGCTTTGTGATTTCATTTGATCACACTCAAACACACACCACAGTCGGTATGACTCCTCTGGACGAGGGGTCGTCCCGTCGCAGAGACCTCCACCTGACAACGCTAACACTGTACAAGACAAACATCCATGCCCCCGGTGGGATTCGAACTACGATCCCAGCAAGCGCTCGGCCGCAGACCTACGCCTTAGGCCGTGGCTGCATTGGAGCCAGACCCGACACAACGCAACAGTCTGGACAGACTCCAGATAAGGAAGCATGAATGGGCTGCTGTATTGCTTATAGCAGCGTCTAGATCGCAACTAGTAAACCCTGCTCCAATCTCCTGACTGCTTACAGTAGGTGATGTGAACGTTACATGATGTACGCGTCTGATGATTGGGAAGAACTTTTGCTGATGGATAGTAACCTTTGCTTGAAGTTCACGAAAAGCAGAAGACGGTGGATTCATCAGCTTTGAGAATCAAGAACTGAGGGAGAATATTTTAAACTGTGCAAGATACTGAAAGAATTTCCTGGCAAGTTCAGAGAGTACTACAGAATGAACATACCAACTTTTGTTTATATTTTGGATGCTGTGAAGGATGATTTGCACGGTTATTCTAATTTCAGGAAGTGTATGGTGTTACGGGGTGTCGCAGATTCTGAATGTAGATTCATTCTTATAGACGTAGGTGCTTATGGTAAGCAAAGTGATGGTGGTACATTTTCTGCTTCTACTTTATATCACTTCTTGTAAGACTCTGAATCTACCTTACCGAAGCCTGCAAGTTTCGAGGGAAGTGGAACTGAAATGCCTTTCATCATCCTTGGTGATGAGGCCTGTCCTTTAAAGACGTACTTTTGCGAGAAAGGACTTTTCGTATGAAGAGCGTGTTTTTAATTACAGGCTGTCGCGCGCAAGGAGGTGCACTGAGTGTGCCTTCGGCATCCTAACAGCAAAATGGCGATTTTTGAATAAAGCAATAGAAGCGAACTCCAACAAAGCTGAAAGAATAGGAAGGTGTATCTGTTTATTGCATAACATCATCATAGATCTTGAAGGAAAAACACACGATCCTTCTGTTCTTCAAGAAACTTTACGAATTCGTGGCTCCCGTCATGCCAATAAAAAATGTCAGCTGTAGATCATTCAGTCGGTCCTCAAAAGGAGCAATAGATATAAGAAATGCTTTCAAAGCATACTTTAATGGACCTGCTGCAGCTATACCATCACAGAACCTTTGCGTTGAATGTTAACTTTAAACCACAAGATGGAATATTTGCTTATGCATAAAGAATATAATAGATATTCATAACAAGACGTAATATTCTGAAATACGATGTAAAAAAAAGAATGATGTTTATACATATAAATAATTACTACTGTAATTCATTGCTGTTATTATTTCAGTACTTACCTGTAACGTTAACTTCTCTCCTATTTCTTCCCAAAGCTTCGGTTTGAGATCTTTCTTGTGATCATTTTTGTCTCTTTGGTCCCAGAGAGGCGGCATGTTTCTCACAAGTTCTATCAGATCAGTTTCGTCCATTGCACTCCGAATCATGTGCTTACTGCAGCAGGTGTCTGGCCAGACTGTCGGCTCGAAACAAACTAGGTTTGTTCCGAGCTGTCAGGAGTTGCTGAGAGAAACAGGCTAGTCGGATTGGGTTCTGTGCAGCAGCAGCTGCGATAAGCAGTGCAGTAGCCCATTTTTACTCGGAATCTGTTGGGAGATAACACGCCGGGCGGATCGGGTTCGGTGTAAACGTTGCCGTAAGCGATACAGTAGCCTGTTCCCACTTCCTTATCTGGAG